>CM021101.1:574251721-574574521 GCA_007115665.2 Sequoiadendron giganteum
TAAAGAACCAAGATTAATGCCTCGCCATCAACTACCTTGAAGTAAAGATTTGAATCAGCATCATTCTTGGAGAAACCCAAGCTCATTAGGTATCGATCAATCCTCTCATACCAAGCACACAAGGAGCCTGCTTATGGCCATACAAAGCCTTCTTCAATTTACAAACATAAGACTCCTTCCCATGAATCTCAAAGCCCTCAGGTTGCTCAATGTATACCTCTTCTTCAATCACACCATTAAGGAATGTTGTCTTCACGTCCATCCGATGTAGCTTCCATCCCTTAGTTGTTGCAATAGCAATAATGGTCCTGATGGATGTATAACGAGCAACCGGAGCAAAGGTTTCTTCATAATCTATTCCCTCTTTCTGAGAAAATCCTCTACCCACAAATCTAGCTTTGTACTTCTCTATGCTTCCATCAGCCGCATGCTTGATCTTGAAAAGCCATTTAGAAGATATAACAGATTTCCCTTCTGGTCTTGGTACAATTTCCCAAACATCATTCTTGATGATAGATTGATATTCTTCAACCATAGCATCTCTCCATACTTGTTGCCTTGATGCTTCCTCAACACTGGAAGGCTCAGATTCAATGATATGACTCATTAATGCAACATAGCTTGGAAACTGTTGTGATCTTTTGCTTTCTCTGAATGTGCCTCTAGGAGCTGCAAACTTTTATGCCTCCTGCATTGTTTGCCTAGCCCATAGAGGTCTCTTTCAACATATGACAATATCTCTTGGCCCATCAGTTGGTTCCAAAGGTTCAATTGGATCACCATCCTCTTCTGGTTCAGTAGACTCCCTCTAAATCTCAGGAGTATGATCAACGTCCATGTCCTGAGGAGTCTCCTGGTCTTCATTATCTATCTCCATGTATGAACCTTTAGATCTTTTGAATGCAACATTTTCTTCAAAAGTGACATCCTTGCTAATCTCTATCAGTTTCTAACCTGAAATGTAAATCCTGTAGGCTTTTGAAGATTCGCTGTAACCCACAAATATTCCTTTCATGCCAGAAGGTTCTAACTTGGTCCTCTTATCTTTAGGCACATGGATATAAACAGGACAACCAAAGATTCTCAAATGACTAATCTTGGGCTTCACACCTGTAAAGGCTTCTTCAGGAGTCATATTCTCCAAAATATGATGAGGGCACCGATTCTGAACATACAATGTCGTTCTAGATGCTTCTGCCCAAAGGAAGGTTTGCAAGTCTTGATCATGGATCATGGATCATGGCTTTAGCTGCCTCAACAATGGATCTATTCTTCCTTTCTGCAACATCGTTCTGCTGTGGATTGTAGGGGACACAAAACTCCCTCTTAATCACAAAAGTTACGGAAGCCTCAAGAGGTGAATTCTCCTCTGTTGTCAGATCTCAGAACTTTGATTCTCTTTTCGGAGAGATTCTCTACTTGAGCCTTAAATTCTTTGAATTTCTCAAGTACTTCATCAGATTCCTTAGACTTCAAAAAATAAATCCAAGTCTTTCTAGAGTAGTCATCAATGAAAAGTACATAATACCAAAAACCACTCAAGGATGCACCAGACATTGGACCACACAAATCAAAATGGACCAGATCTAGAATACATTTTGATCTACTTTCTCTACTATGAAAAGGACCCTTAGTATTCTTACCCAATGCACATCCTCTGCATGTACCATCATGCTCTTGACTGAGTTTTGGAAGGCCTGAAACCATCTTCTCCATGGATGGAAGAGCTCTGAAATGGAGGTGAGCAAGTCTTCTATGCCAAAGCTTGCTTGGACTGGTAGAATCATGCAACAATGTTTGCATTGGACGAATGGAAAGTCTATAAAGACTCTCATGTTGAACACCAATTACACAGGCTGACTTGATGCTAGAGTTCTTTGGCCAAGCAAGAACTTTTCCCTCACAAAATGCAACTTGATATCCTTTGTCCTCCAAAGCTGAAATTGATACAAGGTTCCTCTTGATACCTGGTACGAACAAGACATCACTCAAATGAAGAGAGATGTCGAAATCTAGGTGGAGATAGGAGGCTTTTGCACCCTTCACTGAATAGAAAGCATCATCTCCAATTATTACTTGAATGTTGGTATCTCTCTCCACCAAATCTGAAAGATGCTCTCTAAATCCAGTAATGTGACGAGAAACGCCACTATCAATCAACCATGTGCTGCTATCGGTTGGAACGTTGCTTGATAGGGCTGAGATAAATAGAAATCCACTTGAATTATCTCTTGAATCCTTCTGAGGAGAGACCTCATCCACATCCGCAGTAGAAGCATGTTGCTTAGGTCTTGTTGCACAATCTCTCGCATAGTGACCAAACTTATCACATCTAAAACACTATATATGGGAGAGATCCTTCTTCTTCTTAGATTCAGGAGCACCATCCGATCTTTTGTCTCTGTTCCTCTTGAAATTGCCTTTCCTTCCTTCTCTTCCTTTCCTCTTCGATGTTTGAGCAGCAAGTACATGATTGTCTTCATTGTTAGAACTTCGTCCATTACCTCTTGCTACCAATCTTGATTCCTCTTGAATACAATCTGCCCTAAGTCAATCAAACTTTGGTAGCTTCGATCTTCCACTAATACCTTGGATAAATGGTTCCCAAGATTGAGGAAGACCGTTAGGTGCTAACATGACTAAACCTTTATCATCAAACATATTACCAATGGCACAAAATTGATCTCTCAACTCAGTGATCTTCATGAAGAAGGAGATGACTGAATCTCCTTTCGCCATCTTGATGTGATGTAGCTATTGCCCCAATGCAAGAGCTCGGCTGGTGTTATTAATCTCATACAATCCCTCCAAGGTCTTGAACATCTCTTTTGCTGTCTTCAACTTGGAGATAATAGGCACAAGGTGATCCTTCACAGAATCAATCGATATCTTTTTGGCCTTTGTGCCATTCTTCTTCCATTGTGTCTTCTCATTCTCATTGGAAGGCTCGAGGACTTCGCTCTCCACGAACTCAATAATCTCATTTTCTTCCAATGCAATCAGAACTCTAAACTTCCAAGAGGTGAAGTTAGAGGCACCTTCAAGTCTATCTTCAACCTTGAGACCGTTCAACATTTTCGAAGATAAGATAGACACACTAAGATGAGAACAAGAGAGGAAGAGCACGCTGCTTATAGAAATCTGATCACGATCTTGCTTAGACCTGCTCTGATACCATGTTATTTTGATGATCAAAAATTAAATAAGCAAATATAGAGCAATTTTAATTTATTTGACACAGCATATACCCTGGGAAAACCCTCCAACTTGAGGGAGAAAAACCCAGCAACAATATATCACTTATATATTGAATAATGAGCATTAGTTTGCTTTACAATGAGGCCCAACACAAGTCCGATTTGAAGATAATAATGGCACCACACTCAAAGAGTATCTAACCTCTACTTGAATCGATCCGTTGTAGATGAACTCGACTTTCTGCTTGTGCGAACTTGAACAATAATATCTATGAATCATTGATGAGGAAGAGAGCAACGCATATATATACAACATCAGAATGACTTCTCTCAAGGGATGCATCTCTACACAAGAGATCGGCCTCTCCATAAACCAATGTGTCTCTTTGTTCAAGGTGGTGCGATTTATGATTAAGTTGGCCAGATTAAAAATAATAATTGTTTGTTAAAGTGAAGCGCCTCTTCACTTAAGTCGTCTCAAATAAATTAAATAGCCAAAGGCTATTATTTAATTTATTTCTTATTGCCGTTGGAAGTAAGAGGCCTGCGGCTACATAACATTAACAATATTGATTCTTGAAATACTTATGGATTACAGAATTGCATCATCATGTGAAGTCGGATAGTGGATACAATAGCTAGCTGCTAATTGATAACTATTATGAATTTATGATGATTGTCTTTGAAAATCACTATCATAAATTTCCTATGTTCCACGAAGTTTCTTAACGCGAAAAATAGGGGGACGGGGAGACGGGTGACCTAAGTTTGGGGACAGTAGGAGGACGAGGGGATGGGTGGCCTAAGTTTGGGGATGGTAGGAGGACGGTGGGGGAGTGGTGCTGAAATACATATAGTACTTGAAAAATTAGTTATAAAAAAATGTATAACTGTAGAAGCCTAAGGAATAAGTAAATTTTAAACACATTGCAATGATTGCATTGACTAGTAGTAGTTTTTAAATTTTTAAATTAAATTTTAATAGTGAACACTAAAAATCAAAATACAGACATTGGAATGAGAACTAGAAGTTTCAAAGTTTCATAATCATGATTCATAATTACAATCAACAATGTTCAAACTTCAAACTTCAAAAACAAAATAGTAAATACTAGATAGTAATACTAATGACTCATAACTCATGAGTCAATGGCTAATGGCCTAATTACAATCATCCCCAAGCTCCATGTCAAGTCTCCTTGCAAGTTGCAGCCCAAAGCCTCAAACTCAGACTTTCACTTCACTCTTCCTTCTTCAAGTTCAGACTGTAGCAATGAATTTGTGAATAAGATTGAGACAATATGTCTCTTATAACTTTTTTGAGAGGCTTGGGGGTTGGGGTTGGCTTAGGGTTAGGGTTAAGCCTTTGAAGTGACCTTTTTCCTTTTGTTTTAAAAAAAAACCATCAAAATAAACGCTGCACCGAGGGAGTCTTCTGTGAGTTTCCTAAGGTGTCAAGGGATGTTTGGGAGTCTTGGGGACATCCCAAAGTCCCCTTTTGGAGTTTCCTAGAAAGAAACGTCGCCCTTTTAAGGAAACGGCAGAGGAAACCTGGAGGCGGCAGAGGGACGGAGAGGTACTGGGGGGCATGTTTTCTTTTATGTTTTTATCAATGTAATTAACAGTAATTCCTTCCAATCAGAAATAAGCTTCCATAAAAAGAGAGTTCTGAAAGCAACAATAATTATTTAATTTCAAAAGATCTAACCTGTTTTGCAGATGCTGTTCTACAATAATATCAGAAATTAAAATACAAATTTTAGCCTCAGTATTCAGATCATAATCAACAAATTTGAAGTCATATTTATTATATGCTCTTCAAATTTTCCTTCTAGCTTATTTTAAAAAACATAAAAGAAATATTTCATTGCAATAAATGAAAATAAACAATAAAAACAAACTTCCTTCTTACCATTACTTGATAGCCTGACATCAGGCCTCCATCTCTTCAATTCTTTAATAATCTGAAAAAATAAAGAAAGTATGAAATTTAGAAATGATTTTATTTGGTTTTAGTATAGAAATGTAAGCCATTTATTTCCTTTTCATGGGCATTGGTAATTTACCTGAACAGACATTTCTTACAGTTACAGTAATAATAACTCGGATAGTCATTATTGTTCTCACTAGACTTTCATATTTGCTTCATAAAACCATTTTTTTATTAAACTACAATAACGTTTAGGAAATAGAAAAATAAAGAAAAATAATCAAAATTAAAGGAACCAAGGAATCAGTATAATGAATTAAAGTGCTGAGATTATGACAAAGAGATCAAAATTTATCATGTACTATGTGTACAAAACTTCAATGCCATCTTCTAGTCATTGCCTTGACTTCAATAAAATTATTATGTGGTCTCAGGGATTATTAACAGTCTTTGTGAGTCTCCCAATATGAGCTCCTGATGCAAAAATATAAAACATGATATGAGCAACAATAGAAAATTGAAAAGAGATCATCCACTTCATTTCATCATATGATTTGTCTTTGTATATTGATGATATGTTGTAGTAGCAAAACTTCATAACCACAAAGGAACTAACCCAAGAAACTACCTTACATCTCTAATTGGCTTATGTACCATCTAAACAAAGAGTTCAATATTGAAAATTGTTACCACAATTTTCAATGTCCCTTTGTAAGCCTTGTAAATTTTTGAAAAGAGCCTCGTCATCAAGTGTCATCTTCTAATGTGGTTTCCAGAACCCCATCAGGTTTCGACCTAGTTGTCACTGTCATGCCCCCAAAATAGAACAAACCATGGATTAAATTGTAAATAATGATGCTATGCTGGCTGATCCAGACTTACACAACAACGCTCAAATCTTCATTGGTGGCTGACCATCTATAGTCTAATGTCCAAGATCATAGGCAACGATATGTGAAGAATAAGGCAAAGTTGATATTAATGAAGGCCAACCCATTAAGACAATCAGCGATGAAATACAGGAGGCCAACCTAGGAAAGAGAAATATTAAATGGCAGTGGTCAATGAAAAACAAGGACGACTAAGCATAATAAATATTATTAAGGGCAGCGATCACCCAAACGAACAGGTAAATAAATAAATTTTAAACCATAAAAGGCAGTGCTTGATTTATGAAGGGATGTATCCCTTGCAAGGTAAAAGCCTCGCTGAAGAGGTGTGTCTCCCTCTCATTTGAGGATACATAAAGGAGACCAGATTATTTGCAAAAGGCATCATGGAAAGAGATCAATGAAAAACGAATGGAAATCAATTAATCTGGATAAAAACAGCAGATTGGAAAAGGAGGAATAAATCTCTTGGATTAAATATTATTGGCAAACATATAATTGGGAAGTAAGTTTATATAATCATTTCTAATTAATTTCAAGACTTAACATAATCACTTTGCATGAACATATATATATATATTAATAATTATACTTAAACTTACTTCCCAATTATATATATATAGATAGATAGATATATATATGTATGTGTGTGTGTGTGTATATATATATGTAAGTACATATATATATATGTGTGTGTTTATCTATATATCTATACATACATATATATGTATCTATTTATCTATATATCTATATATACATATATATGTATCTATTTATCTATATAAAATTTAAAAATTATGTAAATTATATATATATTATATAATTTACATATATATAGATAGATAGATAGGTATTATACATATATACATATAGATAGATAGATATATATGTATACATACATATATACATACATCTACATATATGTATACATATATATATACATACATATTTATACATATATATATACATACATACATACATACATACATATATATGTATACATACATCTATATATATGTATACATATATATATACATACATGTATGTATGTATGTATGTTTGTATGTATATATATATGTATGTATATATGTGTGTATGTATACATATATATGTATATATGTGTGTGTATATGTATGTATGTATGTAGATAGATAGATAGATAGATATATATATGTATTATATACAATCATGCAATAATGGTGCTTGCAGCAATTATTAATCCTTATTAGTAATTACTAATTATTCATTTGATTTAGTCTATTTGTTTCTCTTTAAGCAATCATGTGTAAGGTTGGCAAGGAAACATGTAGGGAAGGGCAGAATAGGAATTGTCTTGGTTGGATGTTCCTACCAATTGGATGTTCTCACAACATAAGTACACCACCCTAAGTTGGGTGGGATTGTCTTGGTTGGATGTCCTGCCACTTGGGGCCAAGGGGGGTATGAGCACGCCCTTGGGCTTACTTGTGATGAATAGTTTTTCTAGTGCCCTATCATGTGTTTCCCTCCAATCCCTACCATGATTGATTATTGGAAACGATCCTATATATTGGATTCAAGTTTAAGTTGTTATTCATTATTTCATAAATGTTAATAGTTCATTTATTCTTAAGTTTCAATGTCTATTATATAATTTACTAGGGAATATCATTTGTAAAATAGTATTATGTTATGTAATTGTCCCTTAAGGAAAATTCAAGCATACTCCAAGTAGGGGACATTACAGTCACAACCATTTGTTACCCCATCGTTCTCATGTTAAAAGCTTATTATCAATGCTCGTTCCAACAGCTCTCTTAAAGGTTTCTGAAACCATGTCGGAACCTGAAAAGGTTTTCACAACTTAGCCAAAAGTCGACATTAAACAAAATAGGTTGTGTACTTAATCAAAATTGGTTAAAGTGCAAGAGTTTCAGAAATTCCTAAACATTTCAAAATATATGTCGGGATCTGTCAACGTTTCGGAAACCTCATTGATACCCGACCAAATACTCTCATTTGAGCCTTCAACTTGTGCAAATCGAAAATTTGGCTTCAAACATGGGTTTTCAAAAGTCTCAAGCAATATGAAAGCAAAATAATCATTTTCGAATTCAGTCAAGGTTTTGAAACCTTCATCAAGTCCCGACAAGGTTTTGATAACCCCTATTAAGGCTGATGAGATTCATTTTATGAAAGTTGCATTTTTCAAAAGTCGTTTTAACAAGAACCTTTGGATGATTATCAAGGTTTCGAAACCTTCACCAAAGCTCGACAAGGTTCTCGAAACTCATGGATTCTCCGATAAGCTTTCATAGCCGTTCCTTGTCAAACTTCGAAAAGTGTCAAAAATAAATGCAAGAAGGGAAAGCTCACACATGCCAAAATTTTAAGTGCACCATTAATGCTTACCTACCACTCTTGAACATTAATTACAGGCACTTATATACAGATTATATTGCCCAAAGAATTCATTTTAACGAGTATTCAAGAGCGAATTTGAAGGTGACAGAAGAGCACAATTGCAAAGACCTATGAACAACGTTGTTGCAGTATTCAATCCTAACAAAGAGGTATAGTGAATTTCTCCTTGGCCTAGCATGTCATAAGGCAACTCAAGAAGAATTCTTGCAAATTTGGAAATAGAGTGTGATGTTCTAGGCATGGTTTGAATAATAAAAAGCACAACACAGATCTGAACACAAACTGAATTTTTGAGCATAAGCAATTTACTACATTATACAACCAGATGAACTTCCCAATTAAATACTCCAAAACACAAGATTATGCCACAATTGTACCAACTCAGAATGCAAAATCCGAACGGTGACTACTAAAGCAAAATAAATGATTGACAAATGAACTAGATTCCAAACTGCATCATATTTTCCCAGAAGATTTCTCAAAGATAATAGAACAATGATCACAGATTACAATGAACTACTCAGAATATTGACACATAGGGACTTCTTACATTGAGTTCTCAAATCTAATAATCTCATCTCACAAAGGCATTCGCCAGTGAACCAATGTGAAGAGCTCCCTCAAATTATGATTGTGTGACTAACTCCGGAGAATATCCTTCGCAGCATATGCAGTGTGCAATGTCGACCAGGATTGGAGACGCTCCCGCCAAAAATGGTAATATTTTGAATGACAGTGGTGAATGGAATTCCCCGTGATATTCAACGATTCCTGAATGGCCCGCTCCAATGAGTGTTTGTTGTATAGGCGATTCCTTTGATGATGGAAGGCTTGCACGACTTCACCAATTATTTTTGATCCAATACATATCGCAATAACACAATATCCTGGAAATCCTGTCACAAGTGAAATCTCTGTTGATTGCGTACTTGAGACCAGATGGAGAGATAGAGAGAGCCTGTATCCAGCTAATATTGTCGCTACTCACAGTATGACTCCCACACGAAGAGCTTCAGAAGATTTGGGAGTGGCCAGGGCCAAAGGCTCGACCACTAGATCGCTTTCCTCGTGTGCCCCTGAATCTCGTGTGATCGCCACCTGCAATGTAAAATCGGATGGTTCAAGAGGGGAGGATAGAAGAGTGAATTGAAATAAGAAATCTTGGGTGGCAACTACGTCCCACTTGGCTAGACATGCTACGCGGCCACAGCCTCTTATCTCAATTTGATGATCTCACCTCGACCAGCAACTTGCTTAAGTAGTGGAAGATGGTGCCTCCCAAAACAAGTTAGCTAAAGAGAGAAGCACAATTATTTAAATTTAAATGTTATTTTATAATAATTTAAATTTATTAGTTATTATTTAATATTATATTATTATTTTTTATTATTTTAATATTATTTATTTATTTTACTAAATTCAGAAGTGTTGAGAAACACTTTTGCCGCCAAGATTTGAAATAGGGCTTAAGTGGGGACATGACAATCCTCCCTGCTTGGATGTTGCTTGCCCTCAAGCAACGTTGGACCTGGATCCTGGGGTGGCTTAACTCCTATCGTTGTCTTCTCCGATGCCTGATTTGAAGCATGCTTAGGAGCTTCCTTGGAGAGACCTTGAAGAATGACCTCCCTTCCGTCGGCTTTAAACTTCAATTCCAGAGTCTGATAGTTTGTTGTGTACTCCCCAAGTGAGTGCAACCATTGCACTCCCAGGACCACATCTGTATCACCAATGCCAACGACGTAGAAATCATCTCGCATCTTGTGTTCTACGATCAACTCCATTTTTCGGACCCGACGTTTGCGTGGAATAATGTACCCATCCGCAACTGTCACATCAAATCCTTCAAAGTCTTCCGCCCTTAGGCTCAACTTAGCTACTAGCCTTTCATCAATGAAATTATGAGTGGCCCTCCTATCAATTAGTATTGTTACTCTCTATCCATATAAGTCTCCTCTAATGCGGAGAGAATGATACCAAGGTGCTCTGGAGAGCAATGCAAGAGTGCCTCTCGAATGTCCTCCGCCTGGTGCCTCTACATGCACCTCCTCATCAAAGAAGATTTTTTCTTCCCCTTCTTCATCATTGTCAAAGACTACCTCAATATAATGGATTTGTCCTTTACCCCTACACCTGTGACCGTCTACCCAAGGGCCCTTACAATGGTAGCACAATCCCCTTCTCCAAAGCTCGTTCCTAGACATTTCCCTCTTGGGAAATCGTCATAGTAGCTTAGTCGGTTGAGGGATATTCTCGTGGAGTGGCTTCTTTGGTTGTCCCATTGACACATTCTTGATCATAGGCTTGTTCTTCATGGAGTCTTCAAGGTTCAAAGCTCTTCGAATAGCTTCTTCCAATGTTGTCGGTTCCAAAGCCCTTACCAAACCTCGAAAAGAATCAGATAGACCCTCGATAAGAAAGAACATAAGTCTTTTATCTGAAATATCTGAAACCATGACCGCTAGCCTTTGAAATTCTGAGACATACTCATCCAGGGTACCCAACTGCTTCAACCTTGTTAACTCTTGGAAGTATACTTCTAGATCTTTCCTATCAAATCTTTCCATTAGTTTTTGTGTGAAATCTGCATATGTAGCCACAAGTCCGAACCCTTGAGTCACAATACCATGGTGCCACCATTCGTGAGCTAACCCTTCCAAGTGCAAGATGGCAAAATTGATAACTTCATCTTCGGTCATGGGGCTGAGGGAGAAATATGTATCCAATTGTTGTACCCATGCATGTGCAGTCACCTTTCCTGAACCATCAAATGTAGGGAGTGAAAGCTTGTTGACTTTGTGTTGAAGATCTTTATTCACTCATTGCAGACGTGGTCTCCCATCACTTCCAAATCCTTTTCTAGCACTGTGGAATTGATCAAAGGGAATCGCTGCTTGAGCTTCAACATCCAGTTTCATGTAATCCTATACAATGTTGCTAAAGTTAAGTTGATCTTCTTCTTCATGAGGTGCCTCTATCCTAGGCAAGAACTTGGGCTAAGAGGGTCTATGAGTAGATCCTTTTGAGGTCCCGCTATGTTCTCCCCCTCCTGAATGTTATGGATTGCCTTCTTCAACATTGTTGGGTCCGGATTTGTTGTTGTTCATGGCAACAGTGAGGGTCTGCATCATTTGCAGCAGCGTTTGGTTCATCTGATCTTGTTTCTCCATGAAAGCTTTGAGCTTATTATTCTAATCCTCCATCTTCTTCTTACCTCTGCCTCCAATTCCCCTGTTGTTGTCCTGATTCGATGCTTCCAGTCTCTTTCTTTCTCTCTCTATGGCACTCAAATCCCTCATACTCAATTGCATAAATAAATAATCATCCACAAGCTAGCAGAATCATTCCTTTGATACCACTATGATGTTCTAGGCATTGTTTGAATAATAAAAAGCACACCACAGATCTGAACACAAACTGAATTTCTGAGCATAAGCAATTTACTAGATTACACAACCAAATGAACTTCCCAATTAAATACTCCAGAACATAGGATTATGCCACAATTGTACCAACTCAAAATGCAAAATCCAAACGGTGACTACTTAGGCAAAATAAATGATTGACAAATAAACTAGATTCCAAACTGCATCGCATTTTCCCAGAAGATTTCTCAAAGAAAATAGAACAATGATCATAGATTACAATGAACTGCTCGGAATATTGACACACAGGGACTTCTTACATCGAATTCTCAAATCATAATAATCTCATCTCACAAAGACATTCGCCAATGAACCAATGTGAAGAACTCCCTCAAATTATGATTGCGTGACTAACTCCGAAGAATATCCTTCGCAGCATATGCAATGTGCAATGTCGACCAGGACTATAGACACTCCCACCAGAAATGGTAGTATTCCAGATGACGATGATGAATGGAATTCCCCATGATATTCAACGATTCCTTAATGGCCCGCTCCAATGAGTGTTTGTTGTATAGGCGATTCCTCTAATGACGGAAGGCTTGTGCGACTTCACCAATTATTTTCAATCCAATACAGATCGCTATAACACAGTATCCTAGAAATCTCGTCACAAGTGATATCTTTGTTGATTGTGTACTTGAGACCCGATGGAGAGATAGAGAGAGCCCGTATCTAGCTAATATTGTCGCTACTCACAGTATGACTCCCACACGAAGAGCTCCAAAAGATCTGGGAGTGGCCAGAGCCAAAGGATTGGCCACTGGACCGTTTTCCTCGTGCGCCCCTGAATCCTATGTGATCGCCACCTACAATGTAAAATCAGATGGTTCAAGAGCGAAGGACAGAAGAGTGAATCGAAATAAGAAATCCCGGGTGGCAACTATGTCCTACCTGGCTAGACATGCTACGCGGCCACGACCTCTTATCTCAATTCGATGATCTCACCTCGGCCAGAGAGAGAAGCATGATTATTTAAATTTAAATGTTATTTTATAATAATGTAAATTTATTATTTATTATGTAATATTATATTATTATATTATTATTTATTATTTTAATATTATTTATTTATTTGAATAAATTCAAAAGTGTTGTGAAATACTTTTGCCACCAAGATTTGAAATAGGGCCTAAGCGGGAACATGACATAGAGTGCTATTTTAATAGCCCATATGTTCTGTTGAATCATTTCCTAACCACAAATTGTGACAGTATTCATTCAATTATATTCACCATGAAGTATAAATACTTGGGTTATGAACATTTGTTTGGTTTATCGAATACATTACTGGAAATTGAGGATACCAAACTTGGGCACATAAATTTAAACAAATTTTGGAAAATAATTGGGAAGGAAGATAGTTCCCAAATTACTCGGAGATTTATTGAAAGTGGGTTGCTGCAAGCCGCAGCCTTTCCGGTGGCAATGCAATGTACAAACCTAGTTATAGAATGCATTAACCATTATGACTCCAATGCAAGAGAAATCAGGACAATTGACAATCAATTGGTTGTCAAAATCAACAGGGATACCTTTGCCTCATGTTTGAAGTTGCCAAAAAGAGAGGAATATACAAACTTCAATTTCATTCTTTCTCATCAACGTTTTCAAGAAAGGAAGGGGCAATACAAATATGTTATTGCTCGAGAATGGTTTGCCACCCCAAAGATGGGCAAATCTCAATTACCTAAAAAGCTACACAAGACCCATTTCACGGATGAAATATCTGACATGACAATTTTGTTGCACAAGCTAAGGGGTAATGAAAGGGCTCATGATTTTGAAGATTGGATGTACTTCTTTATCCAAATAATTATTTACAGTGAACAATATCTTGATTGGGCTCAACTTATCTGTGATCAAATGCATTCTATGATTGTTCAGTTACCTCTCAACAAATCATTTTATATGTCTTCCTATTTGTTCTATGCTATTACATGTACTAGACCTTGGCCAAGTTTGAGACCAATTGAGGTTCAGGATGAAGATATCCAAGTATATGATTATTATAACCAACTCCAATTTGAAAGGAGTTTCAAGCATTTTAGAAGAGTGAATGACGCATTCACTATGAGAATGGTAAGAGAGATCCAAGGGGGCATAGGTTTAAGGATTTCTCTGGAGGCCGTTCAATTAATTGACGCTTATGGTAGCCGTTTCATACAGTTTCAAAGATTTACCTACATTAGGATTGGAGGGTTTGACGGGCTTCCTTACAAGCTACCTAAATATGTAGAGGACAAATTTGTTCTCATTGAAGTATGTAGGCAAGTGGCAAAAGTAAATAAAAGGTGCTAAGAGGAAGAAGCAAGGTATTCAATTTCCTATCGAGCTCGGATATTACTCTTGTAAGTCAATGTCAAATGCCCTCAATATTGAAAGGGATTTAACGAAGTATACAATGCAATTTTATGAAAGGAAATTCCCCTTTGACAATAAAAACTTCGCTAAAGACAATCTGCAATTAGGGCCAAGCTTTTACCATATTCCACATTTAGAGGATCATTGGGCAAACTGCACAAATGAGTATGAGGTTCAAAGGAAAAGTTGGATGAGATTATCATTGAGGCAAATATAACTTTTAGATTAAATTGGGATATCCAAGGTATAGAAGATAATGAATCTGACCTATTGGACCCATTTTTTATCAATCATGTGCAAACACATCCAATTGTGTCAATGGATTGGAGCATTAAGGAAGTGGAAAGTATTTATGCCAAGATTGCAGTAGTACTCAAGAGGACTTAGGATTGGGTGGCTAGGAAGACTGTAGAAAAAACAAGCAACTGCACCTCCTAAATCTCAAGATACTCAACATCAAGGGGAAAGTAGCCAAGCATCATCATTTTCACTCCACAATCATCATCCTCTGCTCAACAAACGATCCCAGGTGGACAAGGAGATGATGATGAGGATCCTTCGGAGAAAGGGATGCCAAAGAAAACTTGTGGGGATGATGTTCAAGGGCAAACACAAAAAGAGAAGGGCAAACAAGTAGCAAAAGATGAAACAATAGATGTGCCTTCCTCTCCATCACAAGTAAGAGATTCTTCTTCTCCTCATTCTCCCAATTCTCCTCTATTAAATGCTCCACAAGACTCTCCACCTAGGGTAGGCCCTACTTAACCTTCTCCTGAGGGGAGAATCTCTAATACTCCTCCCCTTAGGAGAGCTCTACAATTCACATCTCTTGGTACCAAATCCATGATGACTCCCACTTCCACCTCATGGCAACAAACCATATCAAAGAAAAGAAAAACAGTCCAATTGAATCTCCCTGATAAGGATTTTGTCGGCTAGTTGCTCTAGAGAACTCCCAAGCCTAAGAAATTAAAGACTACATCTAGATTGATGGAGGATGCTGATACAGGGAACATGTATGTAGAAGTGGCACATCCCTCTGCACAAAAGGATGCAGGATAGGCGACTATTAGTGATTTTAATATCACTAAAGTTAACTTGGGAAGAAATGGGGATGTACACAATTTTCAAGTAACAACCACTAGACTTGTGGAAAGGACAACTAGAGATAAACAAAGTAAAGATGATAAGTAGGAGGTTTCTTCCACAGCGTGTAGCAAGCTAAGTGGGCTTAACTTTGGGGGAAACTCTGTGGTTAAGCACGCTTGAGCTGGAGCAGTACTGGGATGGGTGACCTCCCGGGACGGACCAATGCTTCACCTCTGTGAGCATCACCTAGATGCAATGAGTGCTAAGTGGACCATTCATTGTCATGAGAGATGGGTTCTTGTGAACCACTACTCATGAATCATGGGTCAATGAGTTTGACTCGAAAACTACACGGTTGAATCCTGATAGCAATATCATAAAGTAAAGATGAGTTGAGGCATCAGGTAAAAATCTCAACTGGATGCTTAAAATCATTGATCGATCCCATCCCTCAACCAATCAAGCAAATGAGTGCTCCTTTTGATCCAACTCCATCTATGGGGAAAGATATGGTTAGTAAAATTCATGGTTATAAAACTTTTGGGAAGATCACTGAAGACTAGACTATAGACATCTTGGTCAGAGGAACGAAATTCATCAATGACATGAGAAAGATATGCGAAGACATTGAAGTGTTGAAAGCTAAGATAGATAAGGAGATTACCGCTACCAAACATGAGAAGTCCATTTGGTTAAAACCGATGGTGATTTCAAAGAAATGCTTGAAGTTGGAACAGACAAATTGGTGGTTGAACAAATTTTGCAAGTGTTGATGATAATTGATGTGTTATGTGGAAGAGGAGTATTTAATGGAAGCTTTCATTCATGAATCAAAATGTATTGCAGCAAAGAAAGTTACTTAATGAATGTAATCAAATGAAAGCTCAGATCCAAAAGAACCTTTTAAGCATTGGCACCCATCTCCAGAAAGAGAACGATCCTCGTGATGAGGATGTGGAAATTTTAAAGGGGAACTTTTAAGCAAACTTTTAATGTGGAGAATATAAGAAGATTGAGTGGTATTAATCTATCTCTAGCCCAATTCCTCGGACATACGACATACATCGACAAAATAAATTTAGCGCAAGCAAACAATGCTCTGTGGAAGTTAAGGACTAAGAACGTAATCATCTGTCGTGCCCCCGCAAATTGTCTTGGCCAACCAGTATATGCAAATTAAATAAATTAATAAATAGAAAGATAAACTGGCTTCCTTCTTATGACGAGTAAGAATACAGGCCGACCTCCAATCAATACAATGCCTCACAATGAAAGGTTAATGATGTATATGTTGGCTGACTAGAATTGGCTATGTTCTATCAATGGGCAGCGATTCAAATTAAGTAAAGAAGCAACAATGAAGAGATTAAGAAGCTAAACAAACCTCTACATGGCAGATATAAAAAAATAATTAATTGCTAATCAGAAATCACAGATATGAGAGAAGGACGACTTCACCAAGTATATCAATCAAGTCATGAGAAAGTATAGCGATCATCTCCGAGGCAAACAGCGATTTCAATTAAGAGATAATATTAAATAAATTAATTACTCTTAATTGCAGCGATTAGTAATTAAGGATAATGTCCCTTGGTATGAATGTAATGAAGAGTTATACCCCTTGCCTATTCGATGGTATTAAAGGAGAGTCTTTCCAAAGCAAAAGGCATCGATTTGGTGAGGAGATTAGTTCAGTCTACATCAGCAAAAAGGTAATATTCTTTGAATATCAAATCATCGATTGGCAGTGAAGACTTATCTGCAGGCTTATATCTATAGTGAAGTGCCTGGAATAATTATCTGCATTCTGTGACTATAACAGTAACGTAGTTCACAGATATTGGTATGCTATTTAATATATATATCTGAATATATTAATTCCATGTATTTCCATACATTTAGATATTTGAATATATACTTGATAGGAGTTGTAATTCATATTGCATTATCAATCTAAATTATTAATGCCTCTATAATTCATTCATGGGAAGAAGAGTTGGAAGTACATTAAGGGGGGAGAGATTCCTTGCTAAGTAGACAAGGTGGTTGACTATCCACTCTTGGGCTTAGAAGTAGGAAAGACTCCTAGCACCCAGATCAAGGTTCCCTCTCTAATCTTCTCCAATGATTGATTACTGAGGAGATAATAATTCAAAATCAGCATTGTGAATTACTCATCTAGATCAGTACATATATATGTCAAATAATGTAGTGGATGTAACAATGCTAATAATCAATTAATTATATTATATTATGAATCATTGGCTAACATTATTGCAGGGTTAAACTAGAGTCTATCAGAAGCTGTAATTTAATAAAATGTCTCTTACTTGGAAATTGTGATTTTAGGGCAGACTTCTAAGTATACCAAACAGGGGACATTACATCATCCCACAGCATAGTGAGATGCCTCCAGTAGCATAGTTGTCAAGAGATGCGTCTCCCCCCCTCTGAGATGCATCTCGGAGACGAAAACGTGTCTCCAGCACCGGTACCGTCTCTGGAGATGCCTCCAGGAGGCTGGATACTTCTGCCGAAGTTTCCCGAGTACCCTGCTGTCTCCCGCTGCAGAAAATGACGTCTCCCGCTAAAATTAAAAAAAGTTTAAAGTTTAAACAATTGAAACTTTAAAAATTAAAACATAATGTATTTGACACATCTAAGAGCAATTAAATTATTTAGGCTATTGTTTTGAAAGTTCAATGTCATCATATTTTCAGATTTTCTATAGATTATTAATTTTTTACTTTTTATTTATATTAAAAAAAAATGACATCTCCAAGTATCGTCGTCTCCTATTTTCAAAAAACCGTATCGGTACCAATACCAATCTCTTGGCAACTATGTCCAGTAGTCAAGGTGTTCTACGTGTACAAAGCCAAAACCACTATGTTAACTACTCAATCTTCATGAGAGGAAAACATGCCACCTCAGCAATAACTTTTCTTGTTCTTATTGAATATATTTTGTAAAGAACGTTAAGTCTCAGCAAGTTAAAGAGACTTTTTATTTTCACTTTTCAGTTATTCTCAAGAAACGGTTACATTTTCAATTATATATATGATATGATGTTATTGATGGACTTCTTAACAATTTTTGAAGAAAGAAATAAAAGGAGACTATTGAAACTGAAAGTTGTGTGTTTGTGAGCAACAGTTAGATTAATGAACAAATGAGATCTATTATAATTTGTGTTATAATTGATTTCTTTTGGTTATTGCATTTCTCTGTGGATGTGAAATCATTTTGAATCATTGAATCTACTTCAGTTTCAGAATTGCCTTCGATCGATAGAACTTATTAGTTAACATTTCATGGAATGCAATTAGTTTGTGCACTAAATGTCTTTCATGATTAAAATTTATCTAATGGGGTTCAGTGATAAAATTTTATGAGTATTTGATTTCAGCCTTATGCCTTTCTGCTTTCTGGTTAAAAGCATACCCACATTTATAGTTTTAAATTTCTAAAAAGAGCATATTATATATCAAAAGAGGGAGTTGTACCTCATAAAATTCAGAAAGAAACTATTTCATATAGGGATAGTTTACTCAACTGTTGGTTATTGATTAGTTTTAATACTGGGCAATAGAGTGGAAAATTTGAAATTTCAAGGAGTGTACAATCTATTAACCAACAAATATCATGACCAGGACTTTGTTACATGAAAACATAACAATTAAATTAAGAATTAGCATTATGGCCATTGCATTAATAGTCTATTACCCTCCTTCAATGGTAAAGCATGGTACAAAATAAGCTTGCCCCTAAATTTGATGAACTAATCATGTCCAAGCAGTTGCAAAAATATATTGGTCATCAGCTCTTCAGCTGAAAAAATAACAATTTCCCTATTTTCCATGAGCTGCAAGATGTAATGGCAATGTACTTCAGCATGCTTTTTGTGTGCATGGAATATTGGGATTTTGGCCAATTTTTAGCAGACTTCAATTGCTTCAATGAAGTATTGTTGATTCCTTTTGTGTCACCTGTAACAAACATTCCCATGAATGATTTTGAATGTAGAAGAGCAGCAAGACAAGGACAAAATGTCCTCCCTCCATCCCAATGGTCCAAACCTCCATATGGATCTGTCCACCTTTGAAATGCAGGGGCATTTCCCTCTAGGAGACTTTCCCTAACATCCAATAAAAAAGACCACTAAAACTTTAAAAACTGAAAATTTGAAGAATCGTAAACCCTTACCCTAAAATTAAAATGAGGCCTTGTCCACCAAGTCCCAGACTCTCTCCCCCTCCCCCTGCACCTAAAAAGCCTTACAAATACCCTAACCTATTTTCTTATACAATCACCAAAAGAGTAAGATAGGAAGAGGAAGTCCCCTGCAAACTGTTCAAAAACCAATCAGGATAAAAAAGGGTGCATGCACCATGAAGGTCCCTGCACCTCTCAATTTGGATTTGGTGATGCTGCCCCTCAACCCCTCTGGGGATGCTGCCCCCAGACCCCACTCTAAGTTTAAAAAGAAAAAATGTAAAAAATTGTTTTGGGCTACACTAGATAAAATCCTTACGAATTGAATTCTATTTATACTTTTGGCTTTCCAAGTCAATCTTGATTCTAAGTAATGCTACCTTGGTTACACTCAAATGATTTAGAAAGTAATTATAATGATCTGGTGAAGATGCTTGGATTTGTGACACATGTACATCAGCACTGCAGCTTATTGTAGACCTCTTTGTTAAGTTCTATTCTTTCATGAATCCCTTACTTGGCAACATGCTGAAACTCCTGACTAATATTATAAAATGATGCATTCAAATTTTTGCTAGCAATTGTGTAGCTTCCTTTATTTGCTTTATGAATAATGCTGGAGCCTGGTACCTATTTTTAAGATGATGAAAGGCAACAGGTTTCATTATCTTTAAATACAACTACTGCAGAAATACCAAAATTTACTCAAGATTGTATACAAAATGGCTACATTGAGGCATCAGACGGTACAGAAGATGACCCTACAAAGTCTAACAGTGGAGTCCTGGTCAATGGTATAATTTCCACTCAAACTAGGGGTGAAGATATATTAATATTCGTTGCCTTCGATGCAAAATGTCACAAAGCAGTACAACTTTCTATAAGTTTCAGCTTCATAAACAATAACATCCCTTACAGTTTTTTGTAATTAATCTTTATATATTATTTTAATAGACCCACGTTGTACCATTCAATGGTATAATTACCACTCAAGATAGAGGTGAAGACATATTAATATCCATTGCCTTTGATACAAAATGCCATAGAACAGTACAACTTTGTATAAGTTTCAGCTTCATAAACAATAACTTCTCTTACTATTTTTTGTAACCACAAAAAAAAGGAAAAGAAATTGACCATCCTCAAAACCATCCCTCAATCTCGGAATCTTAGAGAGACACTATTTGTAACTTAGAAAGCAACCTCCTCAACAAAACTACTTCACAATCTGCTAGGGCAGCAGTTTTACTGTCACTTGAGTGGAATAATGGCCATCGTTTGCCATTTCTTGCTAACACAACTCATATTCTTAGGTACAACACATATCTTGATGTCATTAAAATAGTTAATTTAATGGTCATGAATGTAAGTCACGTGTACAAATATTATACAAGTACATTGACAGAAAATAAATGCAAAATAGTAAAGCGTAATATTGTGCTTCATAAAATGTAGTAAAATAAGGGAAGTTGCATTCAATTAACCTAAGTTAGCTGACAATCAGCTGGTCATCTTTCATTCATTTATTCAACAATTTTATTTTCTGGTTGAATGAAGAATAGTAAAGCAGGCCTTTCTCTCTCCATTTTCTCAGTTTGTCTACCACTTTTGCTTGTTTTTCTCTCTGTTGATTGTTTTCTAAGATCTGTTGATCCTACCCAATAAGTAACAACAAGCTGAAAATCATCACTAGTACCGTAAAAAGTGCCAAAGTCAACTTTAGCTTGCAAATTATTCAGAATTCATTTTTGCTGTCTTTCAAGTACTTAGTCTTAGGACTGCTCATGAACCTAGAGATGTAGCTGGCAACAGAATTAAGATCAGGCCGAGTGGCTGTAAGGTATATGAAACTGCCCACCAACTTCTGACTGTAGCAACTCACCAGCCTGCTTTGAATCACTATTGCCTGATAGTTTGAGAACAGCCTCTGTATGAGTAGAAAACTGTTACAACCACTAATACAAAATTTCTTCAACATATGTTTTGCATACTTTATTTAAGAAATGAAAGCTCCGTCATTAGACTGATAAAATTTTACTCCTGCACAATAATGGAATAGTCTTAAAACTGTCGCACAATTTTGATTTATCAGCTGAATGGTACCATTCTCATTACTTGCACTAATTAAATCATCCTCATATACAATGCGAATAATAATATTGTCAGCCAAACTTTTTAAATTGAGATTTGAATCGGAAGGACTTCTTTATAATCCAGATCTAGGAAAATAAAGATGTTTTTTTATACACCAAGGTTCCTGGAGCATCTAACACATGTAATATACCTAAGTATGGAAATTATGATATACATAGAGTTATGAAGCAGCTAACTTGCAGCATACAGCCCTGGTTTAGTTAGTATAGTCCCAACAAACAGCGATTGTAGTCGGTCAAATGGGTAAACTATTTTCATGGCCCTTCATTCCTCAAAAGGCATTCTACATTGATTTCATACCAAATACATTCTACAAACTTCTATCTTCTTATAGAATTAGGCTATGAAGTCAGGTTTGACAAAAATGGCTGGCAAACTGCATCGATTCAATTCAGAT
Source organism: Sequoiadendron giganteum (assembly GCA_007115665.2). Classification (NCBI taxonomy): domain Eukaryota; kingdom Viridiplantae; phylum Streptophyta; class Pinopsida; order Cupressales; family Cupressaceae; genus Sequoiadendron; species Sequoiadendron giganteum. The sequence continues at coordinate 574,273,786 of CM021101.1, forward strand.
TCAAGTACATGGACAAAACGAGCCTGGGCTCCCCCAGGGTCACACCCCAGGTTCCCTAAGGGTCCATCTCCCAGCTCCCAAGGTCTGACTTTGGCACCCCAAGTTCCTTGCAGGTCCATCCTACCTAGTCATAATCCAGGTTACATAAGGGTCCATCCCCCAGCTCAAGTTCACCCAAGTTCTGGCCTGGGCACCCCAAGTTCCTTGCAAGTCCATCCTTCCCAGTCATACATGTCATGAACCCACAAGCCAAAGGCATTTAATTCATTTTTTTCAACCAACAAAGGATATTTTAAATTCTTGATAATTGATATGACCTAATTTGGCATAAAGTGACTCAAATGGGATTCATTTGACAAATACAACAGACCAAAACACCCACTTTGCCTCCAAGCTACCATTTTTCATCACTGAAGCTTCCTGGCTATTTAGGGCTTGTTAGGGCTCTCAAAAATTTTGATAAATCTCAGTCTTTGTCCCAAATTTTACCTCTTTTTGATCCCCAAAGTCACTTTAAAGCTCCTAGTACTCATATGCCAAATCTTAAAGATCTAAGTTTTTGAGTTTTTCAGCATTTTGTTATGTGTCATGACTTCTTCCTTGGCCTGAAATGCAAAGGAGAACTAAATGAAGTGCTAAAGAGTTGTTTCACCACTTCCCCTGGATCATGAACCTTTCCAAGCACCAATATGAACGAGAAAAGCAAAGTGTTCAAGTGTTTCAGCAATTCTTTTGGTTTGCGAACTTCCATGTTTTCCAAAACTGGTCTTAGTTCTTTCAGGGTGTCTGAAACAGTTGTGGTTTGGCCCAAAGAGCCAAAAAATGGGCGAGAGACCAAAGATTACAAGTTTGCGAACCTGCCGAAGTACAACAAGGGGAAGGAAAGGTCAAAGCTTCAAAGTTCATGAGTTCCCCAAAATGCTGACAAAAGACAAAGAAGTGGAGGTTCACCATGTCGGCAGATTTGAGATTTCGCGAACTTGCCAATTTACCAAATTGGTTCCCAAGTTTTCCATTTTTCCAAAAGTGTGAAGCTCCAAGAAAGAGAGAACAAAGAGAAAGCAAAGGATGTTGAAGATAGTTCACCAAAGTCAAAGTTTGCAGTGTTAGTGTTTTGTAGCTTCGAGAGCTATTTTCTTAAACAAAAAGTAACCAAGGCAGGTCGGCCTCTTGTTTCATAAACAAAATTATATTTATTTTTAGGTCGGCCCTAGAAAGGAAAGTGCCTAGCTTGGTAAATAAAGAGGATAGAGACCTCTCATTTATTCAATCAATTCACTCCAATTCGAATATCTTCAGCAGCAGTTCGCATCTTCCATCAGCAGCAGGTCAAACTTTCAAGCAACAGATTTCATTCAAGATGAAGTGTTATCATTAGTGCATTTAAGGTTCGCTTCAAGGAGAAGTGCTATTTCTCATTGTATGAGACTCGGCCTATTCTAGGGCCTGATTTTGTATGCAGTTTTCTGCACTTATTCATTTGATTTATAAGAGAATATAATTTGCTAGGTTTTTCTCCCTCGAGTAGGAGGGTTTTCCCAGGGTAAAATGTTGTGTTCATTGTCTCTGAGTTGTGTTTTTTGCTTATTGCATTTCTGATCATAAAACTAGCATGGTATCAGAGTGGGCTTAGAAAAGATCTGCTCAGATTTGGTTAAGCAGTCAAGACAGCTCTTCATCTAGGGCAGTCACTCAAAGGCTAGTATACGAAATTATTCAATTTTACTCAACTCGTATTCTCCAAGAAGTAATATGAAAAGGCAAAATACAAATAGTCAAAAGATCATCAGAAGACCGGTCAGGAGGATGCAGGTTGTACTCATCGCACAATTCATAGTAGGCACAATATCTCACATTTGGAAATCAAGAAGCTACTGAGTTCGATATTAAAGGAGGAATCAAAATCAAATAAGACAAGCAAACGATTCATATAAGATAGAGACGGAATTTTAAGGAAGCAAATTTCTAAAGAAAAGACAAGTTATGTGCCTCATCATCGATATAGGTCACGATTCAAGAAGGAGACAAGATTTGTGAGCTGCATCTCAATCTTTTGAAGCCAACGATAGAAACAACACTTTAAGTATTTGATTCCAACATAAATATTAATATTCCGCCGCTTATGAGCAACGAGAGAGTTGTGGGAGCAGCTTCCAGGTGCGGCTAAAGACAAAGTCAGAGGGATAAGACAAGACTGCCGTCCAAGACAATATATAAGTCGCCAGGTCATCGAAGGCATATAATAAGGGAGGAAAAAAGTAATCGATCTATATTGTGGAGAAATCGTGGCACTATGGAGAGTGTTCAAATATCGTATGAAGCTAATGCAAAGATTGGTGAATGAGCTGCTTGCTAAAAGTCAAAAGAGCAAGTGTATTCAATAAGTCAAAAGAGACACCTTTCATTCAAATGAAGACAAATCAACTTACAGAGATTTAAGAAATCGAATATTGAAGGAGTATAAGGTATTTAAGCAACGCACCAATATTTTATGCGAGTAAATCGTGGGGAATACACGGGAGGGGAAGAGACATATTGAAACCTCAACATGGCAACCCAGTCGCAATTGGTGTTTGAGGAATTTGCACTTCAGGAAGTAAAGTCAAACATTAGCATCATATTATATTCATAATCGGCCTGTGCTGAATTGGAGTTGTAGATGCAGCACTGGAGGAACTTCTACAGTCGGTTTGGAAAAGTTGGAGTCATATAGCAATGAAGCTGGAAGGTTGCGTAATAAATGTTTGACATAATGCATCAGTTAGAGTAAGGTTTGAAATCTGCATGCCAGGAATTTGTTGAAATGTTCTGGAGTTGTACGTGTTTGCTTCATGCAAATACAGGGTACATCATCGGGTGAAGATGACGGTTGTCATGGCTGCAACAGAATCAACAAAGATAAGTATTTTATGTTTGTACATTTGAATAACGATCATGGATTTAAATAATCATGTAGTTAATAATAATTCATGCAATAACATTGGGAATAGTGAATCATGTATGCTACTAGCATTAGTCTGTATATTCCTCTTCAGGGTAGTTTGATTTCATGAACTATTATTAATCTCTTTAAAATGTAGGATGGATTGAGGAGCAAAAGGATGATGGATTAATTATCTGAGGTTGCATAAGGAATTCAAAGTGAGGAAGAGCTTGAGGCATCATGTGAGGAAGTCATGCCAGCTGGAGAAATGAACAAACATGGAGACATAGTTTACAGCCTTGGTACTGAGTTGGTGGCGCATAACTCTCATGATTCTTCACTGGAGACATCTCTTGTGGGCACAAGGTTGGGTCAGCCTTGGATGAAGAATTTGCATCAGCAAAGAAGATTGAGAAAGATGAAGACACTAAACAACGGAGAACCTATACAGATTGTCATTGCGATCAACTACTTCGAAGAGGAGGAAATGACATTCAGAGGGAGTTAAATCCCGAGAATTCAAGGCACGAGTTGAGAGCATGTTCGGGAAAAGGATTAAGGTTTGAGATCAGTCAATGGAGGGGAGTTCACTTCCAAAGGATTTCTTTGCAATCTTTGCAGCAGGGATCAAGAGGGAGTTATGTGACTCACTGAAAAGAAGTGAAGGTGTCAGCTAAGTGGGTTGTAGTGTTGCAAGGCCAGGTGCTAAAGTCCTTGGAAGACCTCTTCAGCTGTAGAGAATAGAATTGCACAAGACAGTCAATCTGGATTTGACATTGGTAGCTCCGCAAACCTATTCAAAATAGGGTGATCTAGGATGAGGTCAAGAAGGACAGTCCTGAACTCTCGCAAGTCAATAGCGTCGAAGGTGTGCATTGGAAACCGTTCCTCTAAGGCAAGCATTGCAAGCACTCTTGGATGAGGAGGTCAGGAGGTTGATGCAAGTACTTGGAGCTTCAGAGGGAGTCACATCATCATGAAGATTAGTTGTAATGTATATTTCTCTGAGACAGAGAAATATGAGGTGAAAGCCTTTGTAGTGTATATTTCTCTGAGACGAAGAAATATGAGGTGAAAGCCCTTGTAGTGTATATTTCTCTGAGACGGAGAAATATGAGGTGCAAGCCCTTGTTCATCTCTGAGACTGAAATGAGACATCGTCTTGAGAGACTCCATGACAACATCACGTTGAGAGACTCCATGATGAACCCTTGTACATCTCTAAGACTGAAATGTGTTTCTTTCCACACATGGGAGTAGCCATTGTGGACGTCATGTTGAGAGACTCCATGATGACATCATGTTGAGAGACTCTATGATGAAACCTTGTACATCTCTGAGACTGAGATGTGTTTCTTTCCACACATGGGAGTAGCCATTGTGGACGTCATGTTGAGAGACTCCATGACGGCATCACGTTGAGAGACTCTGTGATGAACCCTTGTACATCTCTAAGACTGAGATGTGTTTTCCACAAATGGGTGTAGCCATTGTGGACATCATGTTGAGAGACTCCATGATGAACTCTTGTACATCTCTAAGACTGAGATGTGTTTTTCCACATATGAGTGTAGCCATTGTGGGCGTCATGTTGAGAGACTCCATGACGAGAATATTTGAAAATACCTCCCTAGCTAAGAGGGAGTATTAGTGTTTTGTAGCTTCGGGAGCTATTTTCTTAAATAAAATGTAATCAAGGGAGGTCGGCCTCTTGTTTCATAAACAAAATTATATTTATTTCTAGGTCGGCCCTAGAAAGGAGGGTGCCTAGATTGGTATATAAAGAGGATAGAGTCCTCTCATTTATTCAATCAATTCACTCTAATTCGAATATCTTCAGCGGCAGTTCGCATCTTCCATTAGCAGCAGGTTGAACTTTCAAACAATAGATTTCATTCAAGATGAAGTGTTACCATTAGTGCATTTAAGGTTCGCTTCAAGGGGAAGTGCTATTTCTCATTGTATGAGACTCGGCCTATTCTAGGGCCTGATTTTGTATGCAATTTTCTACACTTATTCATTTGATTTATAAGAGTATTATTTTATGTGTTTTTCTACCTCAAGTAGGAGGGTTTTCCCAGGGTAAAATGTTGTGTTTTTTGTTTATTGCATTTCTGATCATAAAACTAACACGCAGAAGGGAGGTTCATCGAAAGATAGGCTTGCCAAAAGGTAAGTTCACTAAAATTAAAGGGCACCAAAATACAGGTCAATAATAAATATTTGAAGTGCAAAAATAAAGTGCAGCCTATTAATGTCGGATTTTCAATGTTTTCTTCTTTCACTTTTTTAGCCAACAATGTCATTGTGGAAACTAAAGATTTCTCCCTTTTTATTCCTTGACCTTGTAAGTGATTTAGCATCCTTTTTCAATTATTTATATATTGAACTATTTTCTATTTCAATGTCTTTTGCGCTTCCAATCTAGTTAACTACTTGCTTATCACAATAATTATTCGATTAATCTAAAAAGATGGAAGCTAGACCTTCCATTTCAGAAATCTATTGATCCAATCTCTTTTTTCTTCTATTGTCGGTTTTTAATACTCACCAATAGCTAGAACACAAAAACGAGACTAACCAAGACTCACCAAGACTTGGCGAGTCGCCAAGTTTTGGGGTCTCGGACTTGGCCGAGTCCTACTGAGTCTTGGCTAGACTTGCCAGACTCGCTAAGTCCAGGCAAATCTCGTCAGCAGGACTAGACAGGTAGGGTTTGAAAAGTGCAAAAATTACATGAAATTTAAAGTTAAAACTTGGCATTTTTTTACTTATTGTGAATGCAAAATGATGTATGCCATGAAGGTTTGTATGGTTTTGGAGGTCTTAATTTGGGCCCCTCGACCTTGTTGGGGGCATTGCCCCCAAACCCCTGCAAGGGGAACTGTCCCTTTCGGGGGCGCTTCCCCCAAACCCCCACAAGGGGCATTGCCCCTTGACCCCACTGGGGGCACTGCCCCCAAACCCCCGCAAGGGGCACTGCCCCCAGACTCCCATGAGGGGCGCTGCCCCTCAACCCCACTGGGGGCACTACCCCTAGACCCCCACAAAGGGCACTACCCCTAGACCCCCACAAAGGGCACTGCCCCTCAACCCCATTAGGGCAATTGCCCTAAAACTTGAGATTATGGTTGCTGCATCATCCAAGACCTATCTTAGACACATTCGTAGGAAGGATGCAAGCTCCTTTGAGCCATAGACTTCTAGTTATTGTTTTGAATCTTTTGATATTTCATATTTGTTTGGAACATTTGATGTCATGGATTTCATATTCCATGAGTTTTGTATACATTTGAGTCTTTGACTATACATCTAAGTGTGTTATTTCCTTTAGCAGCTCAGCTACAATTTGTGTTTATACTTATATGATCGATGTATACTTGTGTTAGTGATGAGGACCTTGATTGGGTTGACCGGGCAGATAGAGAGGTTGAGGCTGTAGCCATGGCAGAGGAGGCTAAAGCACGAGCAAACACAGCCACAACTAATGTTGGTGAGGGTGGCATGGAGTCACAAGCAAAGACTATGGCTACAACTGCTACATCATCTAGGACCCACCTTAGATGCCTTCATAGGAAGGATGTATGCTCCTTTAAGCCATAGACTTGTAGTTATTGTTTTGATATTTCATATTTGTTTGGAACATTTGATGTCATGGATTTCAATTCCATGAGTTTTATATACATTTGACTATATTTATATATCTAAGTGTGTTATTTCCTTCAGTAGCTCAGCTACAATTTGTGTACTTTATACTTATGTGATTGATTTATACTTGTGTACGTGATCAAATTTGCTTCTATTTAATGATGTTATTGTCTTTAAGGTATATTTAATAAAGGGTGCTTGAAACAAGTTTTAAATACTTAAAAATCTTTAAGTTTCTAGGGTTTTTCCATTTTGTCGAGTTTGCGCCGAGTCCCGAGTCAAGTCACCCTAGCCAAGTCCGAGCCTTGTAAATATAAGCTAAAATGATGGATCAAATACAAATGTAATTTTCACGTTAGGAACATGTTACAAAAAAAAATACATATGTAGAAAACTAGAAAAAATCTATTCCTTAATACTGAAATATGAGCTACAAACCCAAATTTTGCAGCACTAATAATTCATAGGAAAACTTGCATCGGATATATTTAGTTGTAATGAAACTTCTATAATTCAAATGCTTTGTAAACAACGGTGGGCTCAAATCGGCTCCATCCTAATTGAAAATTGGAGGCATGATCTATGAGGGTTTGAAGGGGGAGGTGCTTGCAATCTTCTATAGTTTATGCTATTTCTAGAGCTTGAGAGGACTCCAAAAGCCTTTGACAGCCAATTCATCAATGTTGGCAAAAATTGTACCAATGGCCAAAAAAATTGGCCCCAAGCACACTCCAAAGGTTGTACAACTAGATACAAAGGCAATGTGTGGGTACAGGTTAGAAAGAAAAAAATTGCAAAAAAAGTTTTGTTTTTTGAAAAAATGAAAAAAAACAAATCAAATCAAAAATTAGGGTTGCATGATATGGTTTTAAGTGCCACTTTTTTAGTGGTAACAAACCAATATTAAGCAATGTACATACCATTTAAGTGGTACGCAATACAACCACTAGTACCCCTACCCCCGTACCTTTTGTCACCAACCTCTACACATAGGATGTTCACTAAAGTGGTGCAAAATTTCCAATGTGTAAGGCACCAAAGCCCTTTTTTTTGGTATAGTCAATAGATCAACTCGTTTCTCACGCATATGCCATTTTAAATATTTGACATTGGCATCTTCTATTATTTCATGGGAATATTTTCTATACTACCTCCTTTGAAAGCAACTACCAGAAAAATGAATAATTTCTACTTTAAGTATCAATTTTACATATTTTTACAATAAACAAAAAGCTCTCTTTGAGCCCTATGTAGTGGTATTATCAAGCATACATTTTGTCTCCTTCTCACCAATTTTTCAACATGTTTGTTTTCCTCATGCACAAGAGGAATTCCCATAGTAGAAGTTTTGCTTTTCATTATTCCACTTTAGGAGGTTATTTCTTGATCATACAATGTCCCTTTTCTATGCACTTTTTTTTGAAATGAGCTATTTTTTCTATGGCTTCATAGTGGTTCAATCCATTTCTAATTTTGGTGACTGGTTTTTCAAAGTTGCAATTTGTCATAGGGTTATTAAGCAATACTTGTTTTAGAAATTTCCAAGGTTCCATTTGAACTCATATAGACTCATTATTTGGTGTCCTTTTTCTCGAAAGTGCATGATTTTTCACATACTTCATTGATACCTATTGCATTTTTCATTTTGTTTAAAATCTGTACTTTTAGCAAAATTGGACCTTTTTGGCATCTATAAAAACACATCAAAACCACTTTGTTGATTTTGACTAGTGACAATTGTACTCGATATTTATTAAGTGTCACCTTCATTTTCGCTAAGACAATCTCTTGGTTGAATGTTATGGGGGATCAATTATTATGGAACTTGAGTACCCATTGCATAATTTTGGGGTTGTGTTATGCAAAAATCATTATTGGGCTTATTATAAATGCACTCAATTATAAAGTGTTATTTCATTACTTGTCCTTTAGGGGTTTTGAAATTCATTCTTGGGCATTTTGTACTCCTACACTATTATAAAGTTCCAAACCTAGGGGGTCTCTTGATTGGACTCCTCATTGTTCTCTTTCATGAGCACACACTTAGACTAAGAGGGGGGGGTGAATCGGTATAAGACAATCTTTTACTTTTTCAAGATTTAACAACCATAGCAATATCAATCACACAAGAATAACACTTATGCAACACAAGAAAAGCACACAATTTACGTGGAAACCCTTATGGGAGAAAACGACGGAAAGATATTTCTTATATAGAACTTCTCTTACAAACTTCGTAGGCACCAACCCACTAGAGACACCAATCCCCACAACTAAGCACCAACCTAGCAAGAGACATCAATCTCTTTTAATGAGAGGCATCAACCTCCCGATCTCTTCAATTAGGAGGCACCAACCTCCAAATGAATATTATGTTGGCCTTCTTGAGTGTTGTTGCTTCAATATGCTTCACAAATCTGCCTTATATCTGCTTTAAATCACTTTCATGATCTGATATAAATCTGCCTTAAAGATCTGCTCTAAATTAGCTTGAAGGTCTGCCCTAATTCTGCTACAAATAACCTTTATATCTGCTCATAAACTTCTTTTAAATCTTCTCTTAAAGTCTGATTTTAATTGCTTCAGATCTACTCTTGAAGTCTGATTTTAATTACTTCAGATCTGCTCATGTATAGAAAGATATTTGTAAATTGCTTGCCTTGACAACACCTCTCATACTCATCTTTATATCTTCTCCAAGTAGGATAATTTCATGAAAAGACACATTTATTGCCAAGAGAGAGCAACCTTTCATTTATATGCACCCTTTCAAACCCAATTTGAGCACTCCATTAGAGATCAGTCCCTATAAATAAAACATATTTATTTAAAAAATTTAATTCCTAAAATAAGAGCGCCACACTTGAAGGGGGTCGGCCCTATAGAATTAATTTAATTTAATTTTTCAAGGCATTACCAAGGAGGGCACCACATTAGGGAGGTCGGCCCATACAAAAAAGAATATATTTATTTTATTTTCAAACTTAAGAAGGGCACCAAGAATGAGGGAGACGACCAGCATTCAGATGAATTTAACAGCTGCCTTGTGAGGATAAATCTGCCTTGGAATGATTGCAATGACAGTAATGAATTTGCTATCCTACACCTTTGACATCAATGACAATAATTCTAACACTCTTGTTTGACTAATTTAGGGGAGGTTATTATAGTTCATCATGGGTATTTTAGAACATCCTTTTGTTATCACCTTGGATAGATGGGACTATAACTCCTAGTGAGATGGAATCTTCAAGCACTATAGATGGATTAAAGTCTTGTCTTATCTCTATGGACTTGTTCCTTAACCAAGTGTACCTATTGACAAAAGTATGTATTGGACTACAAGAATGATCATGTCCTAGGATTGATTGGTTGTAATGCTCACATCTAAACAGTTTTTGTTAACTTATACATTGAATGCCTTTGGACTCTTTAGACCAAAAGTTTGAAGATTGTTGGAGATTCTCATGATCCTCCATTCCTAAATGATTCTTCTTTGGATTGCCTTGTACCCCTAGATGTTTCTTAGATTCAACCATATGAATATGTGTTTCAAACATGGAGCTTGCTTATTGGGAATGTCTTTAACATCATGATGACATAAAGACTTCTCTTCATGCTCATCCTCCTCTTACAGAGACTCTTGATGATTCTTCAATTTCACTGACACTTAATACAGATTTAGAAGCTTTGCCTCCTTTATATCCAAGACCATTTGGAGGTTGAGGATTCTCCAACCCTCCTATAGTTGTTCATAACTAAGCATCGAATGTGAACAATTAAAGGGATGAGCAATGTAATCACATGACATGCACTAAGATTCCACCTTCACCTACTACTTCAACAAAGATCTCATCTGCTTCACATGTTTGTTCAAATGCTCTTCAACAAGTTCATATTTGTCATCTTGATCATTGGGATGCCTACTTATTTGACATACATCACATGTTTGCAAAATCTCATATTCAGGACTTTGATGACACCATCAAGAACATTTGTCTTCTATTTAATGACAACACCTATAAAGTTGCATCACCTTCTCTAGATGTTATGAGGATGCATTCTAAATCTCATATTCTTTATTTGCCTATGCATGCTTTCATAATGACACATGCTACAATTATTCATGCATCCGTTGATTTGAGTCTATCACCATTAAAACCTTCTATAGGAGTACCTGATTTTCATATATCATACCTATGTTGAGAGTCATTCTTCTATGGCTATTGTACTCAAATCTTACATGGTTCCTAATTTCAATTGCAGTTCAGCATTCGCATGGAGAAGTTTGAGTAGTTTCCAAAGACATTCATTTTGATTCCTTTCTTCACTCTACCACTTGAGTGGAGATTCAACAAATCAACAACTTGGGGTGTCTTTTGAAAGGAAGATGCATTGTTCATTGCATAGGGACTGACCATAAAAATTAGTAAGCAACTATTTGAGTGCACATTTTCTTTCTTCTATGTGGAGGCATTCACGTGTCGTATCTTATAGTGATATCAAAACACTGTTCCATGTTCTCTTTCTTTGAGGGTGAGTTTTTCCTTTTCATAAGGGTAGTTTTTATTGATGTTTACAGCTTCAATCAATTTACTTCCAGGCACGATTTTCTTGAAGCAATAAATTAAATGTAGCCTTATGGCTATTTAATTTATATGATCGATATTCAATGTGAAGAAGTGCTTCACATACAACAATAAAATATTAATTATTGATAATAATTAGTTAAGGCGTCATCTTGAAAAATCGCAATCTTCAAGAGAGGCCGACACATTGATATTAAGAGACACGTCTCCTTTGAGTGGCGGACTTCATGGCTTGAAGAGACGATTCCTTTCCTTCCAGCGGGTATATATATTGAGTGATGATCACTCAATTGATCATCAAGTTCATTCATCATAATTCGTATTCTCAAAAGAAGTTCGCACCTAGCAGCAGGTTGTCATTATGTAGCAGCAGATCGATCACAAGGAGAAACATATTCATTTGTATTCGCATCTAAGAGAGGTGTGATTATTCATTATATCAAAATTGGCATTGTGTTGTGCCTGAGTTGTAAGCAGATTTCTGCTCTTATTGCTTCACTATATAAGAGATATAATTGCTGGGTTTTTTCTCCCTCAAGTGGAGGGTTTTCCCAGGATATATTGTTGTGTTCATTGTTTTATGTGTTGCATTTTATGATTGCTTTCATATCTGATCATAAAATCTAATATGGTATCAGAGCAGGTATAAGAAGATCTAGATCAGATTTTATTCAAGCAGCAATATCCTCCATCCCTATACTCATATTTTGATCGCATCTATCTTATCGTCAAGATGGTGAATAGGCTCAAGATCGAAGATAGACTTGAGGGCGCATCAAACTTCACATCTTGGAAGTTTAGAGTGATGCTTGCTTTGGAGGAAAATGAGTGAGCCAAGTTCGTGGAGGGTGAAGTTCCCGAACCAACCGATGAAAATGAAAAGCCTCAATGGAAAAGAAATGGCACTAAGGCGAAAAAGATGTTGGTTGATTCCATGAAAGATCACATTGTGCCAATCATCTCTAAGTGCCCAAGTTGATAGGAAGTGACTTTAAAAAGTTTCTAAGTATGAAGGGAATGAAACCTCACTAGCTAAAATGCGCCCAACTTACAAGAGGATGTTGGTAAAAATATTCTAAGGCGTGGGAAAAGGAAGCAAGGAGCCCCATGTGCGCCCAGCCAGCAAGAGGTGGAGAGGGCATAAAATAAAAATGTCTAAGTGTGAGAAATTCCTCCTCACACTTCTAAATGCACCCTCAAGAAGGAAGGGACTTAGAATTTTTCTAAGTCATAAAAATTGCAGCTGCACCCTCAAATGCACCCAGCAATCAAGGGGGGAGTAAAATATTTTTTTTCTAAGTGTCAAAATGAAAGCTTGACCCCTCATATGCGCCTAAGGTGTAAAGACAAGATGAGAAAAATGCTAAGGCGTGGATTTCCTCACCACATGCTAGATGCGCCCTAAAGTTCCTCTAGCACATGTGAAATGCGCCCAAGGCAAGAGGAGGATACTAAAGTCTTGGCGGATTTCCTTCACACCACCTCATATGCGCCCTAAGGTGGAAATTAACACATGAAAATTCGCTAAGTGTAAGGTAAAGGTTGCCAAGGCATGAGGCTTGAGTGGAAGTTGACATGCTCAAATGCGCCCTTCATGGGTAAGAGAATTAAAATTAAATTTTTCTAAGGCATTTTCTAAGGAGAAAATTAAAAAATATGCCTAGGGGGTGGTGTCAAAATTTCCAGAGGCAAGATGAAATATGCCCATGAACAGGAGGGGGAAATTCTTCAAGGAGTTAGGGAAAAATGCCAAGACAGGAAAATGAAGATTGCAGGTGTGGAATACGTCCAGAATGAAAGTGCAATCAACCTTAGCAATTTTATTTTTTTCAAAAATAATAAAAATTAAACTTACCCCTTCGTTTGGATACACATGAAAACGATGATTTCTGAGGGGAAATTTCTTCTGGGTATTAGACATTTCCCACTGGGAGATGATTTAAGGTTCTTCCACACCTTGCTCATGTTGTTTCGACAAAGATTTTAGCCTGGCACCCATTTAACAAATTTCCTAAGGCTCCGAGGGATAAATTTTCTAAGGCATGGTAAAATAAAGCTCAAGAGGTCAAATACACTCACAGGGTAGAGATGAAATTTGTCCAAGGCATAGAAGAATTTGAAGATGAAATGAAGCTAGAACATCATGCATTCAGACGTTGAAAAGTTATAAGTTTGCTGGAAATGATGAACTCTATCAAGATCCGGAGATCAATCAATCAAAACGTGGGAATAAGGTAAGTAAAGTGAATTATAAAATGTTTTGATGCTCTTCTTTTGTTTTGCAGGATGAACACCAGAGCCAGAGCATAGAGACTTGAGGTGATGAAGTTGGACAACGTTACAACTTTGGAAAAGGGAAACGGCAATGAAGATTTGTCTAAGGCACTAAGAACGTGATGCAAAGGAGGCTAAATGCGCCCAAGGCAGTGGGCTAGAGAAATATGAAAGTTACAAGGAAGAAATGCGTCCAGAAATTAAAGCAACAGGATACTGGAACGGAGAGAATTCCTTGCTCATCACTTTTATATCAACCGTATACTCGCCTCTCCTCCTAGCGCAACAGAATTGGCAGGCAGAACAGTGGGAACACGTTTCTGGACGAGAATCTTCTAGAGGAAGATAGTGGGCATTAATTGCTCATGGTGGTTTATGTAGAGGAGTGGAGAATCTTCTGTGCATTCATTGCCCCACTCCTCTTTGTGGCAGTTTTTAGGGCAAAAACCCTAATTAGGGCATATGTGGCTCGATCTGAGCCCTTTATTGTAATTCAATCTAAGTCGTCTGCTGGATTGGGCCAACTATAAAAGGGGCATCCCCCCCCTCATTTGTAATCATGTTAGATTAGATCAAGAAGTCAGAGAGTAGAGAAGATAGAAGTTAGAATAGATAGAGAGTTAGCTTAGAAGTTAGCTTAGCTTGAAAAGGAAAGAAACCTTTCCCTTTGAAAGTTTTGTAAGAGGTTGTTGTGGAAAACTCTCATAATACAAAGGTTTATCATTGCATGGTGGTTCTATCTTTTATTGTGAATAGCTAGCAAGGCCTTTTCGTCTTTCCAATTCAAGTTGATAGAGTAAAGTAAGCTTTATTTTATGCAAGTAGTTGTTAGCTATGGAATGTGGCGTCTAATTTGAGCAAGTCTTCTCTCGTCCATACCACTAGCGGGCTTGCTGACAGTAAGTTCGCCTTGCGTGGTCAACTGGAGTATCTGAGCACTTAACTTCAATTATGATTCATGTGCTAGTATGCATCGTTGTGATGGTATTTGCATGTTGGGTCATAGTTTGAACATCTTTCATTTTCCTTTGAAGATTGCACCCTTTTTTGTAGAAGTTGTCCGAAGGGAGGCAAAGCAGAATCTAGTTTGAAGCTTGTTGAAATTGATCATCGTGTCCCACCTTTAGGAGTAGATGGTAGCATCTCTAATCCTTGCATCTTTTTACCTTCAGCATTATCCGGTTAGTTTAAGAACCCGAGCGTCATTGACGAATCTCCCGAAATTTGAGAATCCTTTCTTCTGAATGACCAACTCACGTAAGTCCCCTTGGAATACCCAACATATTCACATCAACCAACTAAGTCTATTCGCAATAAAAGGAACCTTGGAGTTGAACGCATGAACTTTCACGCAATCTTAGCATGCGGAATACTTTGATCAAGAGAAAATAGAGTGACCGTTGGACATTTTATTTTGTGTCGGCGCTGTCATAAAACACACGTCAACAGGTCTTCCTACATCTTAGGAGTCATACATTCAAGGAATCAGTGCGAGATCAAAACTTCCTAAGTTTGATCGATTGAGAGCAGATTGTATTCAAGAAGAATCAAGGTTGGTTGCAAGAGGCATTGGTCAAAGCTCTACAAATGAAGACATTCATGTTCTTGCCGCTCAATCTTCAAAGCAGAAAGGAAGAGAAAGAAAGAAAGGCTACTTCAAAAGGAATAAAGATAGAAGATCTGATGGTGCTAATCCATTTAAGAAGAAGAAGGATCTCTCCCACCTACAGTGCTTTAGATGTGACAAGTTTGGGCACTATGCAAAGGATTGCCCTACTAGACCAAAATAACATGCTTCATTTGTTGATGTGGAAGAGATCTCTCCTCAAAAGGATTCAAGGGAATTCCTATTCTGTTATGCCTTATCAAGCAATGTTCCAACAGACAGCAACACTTGGTTGATTGATAGTGGTGCCTCTCGTCACATCACTGGTTTAGAGAACATCTCTCAGATTTGGTGATGAGAGATTCAAGTGTTCAAGTCATAATTGGAGATGATGCATGTTATTCTGCAAAAGGCGCTGGGACCTCCACTATTCACTTAGATTCAGGCATCTCCTTGCAGTTGAGTGATGTACTATTTGTACCAGGCATCAAGAGGAACCTTGTTTCAATTTCAGCCTTAGAAGATAAGGGATATCAAGTAGCATTCTCTGAAGGAAAAGTTCTTGCATGGCCAAAGAACTCTAACATCAAGTCTGCTAGTGTGATTGGTGTTCGACAAGAATATCTCTACAGGCTCTCCACTCGTCCTCTACAAACCTTGTTGCATGATGCTTCAAGTTCGTGTGAACTTTGGCATAGAAGACTTGCTCACATTCACTTATGTGCACTTCCAACCTTGGAGAAGATAGTCACCGGCATTCATAAACTGAGCCAAGAGCATGAAGCTACTTGTCGAGGATGCGCATTGGGTAAGAATACTAAAAGACCCTTTCATAGTAGTGAAAGTAGATCTAAATGCATTCTAGATCTTGTTCATTTTGATTTGTGTGGTCCAATGTCTGTTACTTCTTTGAGTGGTTTCTTGTATTATGTAATTTTTATTGATGACTACTCTAGAAAGACTTGGATTTATTTCTCAAAGACTAAAGAATCTAAGGAAGTACTTGAGAGATTCAAGGAATTCAAAGCTCAAGTAGAAAACTTGTCCAAGAAAAGGATCAAAGTTTTGAGATTTGACAACGGAGGAGAATACATCTCTAGAAGCTTTCGTAACTTTTGTACTGAAGCAGGAATTAAGAGGGAGTTTTGTGTTCCCTACAATCCTCAACAAAACGGTGTAGCAGAAAGGAAGAACAGATCTATTGTAGAAGCAACTAAGGCCATGATCAAGATCTACAAATCTTCCTTTGGGCCGAAGCTTCTAGGACAGTTGTGTATCATCTGAATCGATTCAATCAAAGCCCTCATCGCATCTTGGAGGACATGACTCCTGAAAAAGCTTTCACAGGTGTCAAGCCTGAAGTCAGTCATTTCAGAATATTTGGTTGTCCCATGTATATTCATTTCCCTAAAGATAAAAGAACAAAATTGGAACCATCTGGCAAGAAGGGAATATTTGTTGGCTACAGTGAGACTTCAAAAGCCTACAAGATTTACATTCCAGGTCAAAAACTAATAGAGATCAGTAGAGATGTTACATTTGAAGATGTTGCATTCAAGAGATCCAAAGGCCATCACATGGAGATAGACAATGAAGACCAAGAGTTTTCCCAGGATATGGAAGTTGACCATACTCCTAAGATTCAGAGGGAGCCTACTGATCCAAAAGAAGATGATGAACCAATTGAGCCTTTGGAACCTACTGATGGGCCTACCGACATTGTTATTGGTAGAAAGAGACCTCTATGGGCTAGGCGAACAATGCAGGAGGTAGAAAACTTTGCAGCCCCTAGAGGAACATTCAGAGAAAGCAAAAGACCTCAGAAGTATTCAAACTATGTTGCATTGATGAGTCAAATGATTGAATCTGAGCCTTCCAGTGTTAAGGAAACTTCAAGTTAGCAAATATGGAAAGATGCTATGGATGAAGAATACCAATCCATTCTCAAGAACGATGTTTGGGACATTGTACCTAGACCAAAAGGCAAATTTGTTGTATCTTTTAAATGGCTATTCAAGATCAAGTATGCAGCAGATGGAAGCATTGAGAAGTACAAGGCTAGATTTGTGGCTAGAGGATTCTCTCAGAAAGAGGGGATAGATTATGAGAAAATATTTACTCCAATTGCTCGTTATACCTCCATCAGAACTATCATTGCCATTGCAGTAGCTAAAGGATGGAAGTTACACCAAATGGACGTGAAGACAGCATTTCTAAATGGTGTAATTGAAGAAGAGGTATACATTGAGCAACCTGATGGATTTGAGGTTCATGGGAAAGAGTCTCATGTTTGCAGATTGAAGAAGGCATTGTATGGCCTTAAGCAGGCTCCACGTGCTTGGTATAAAAGAATTGATCGATACCTGCTGAGTTTGGGCTTCTCCAAGAATGATGCAGATTCTAATCTATATTTCAAGGTAATTAATGGTGAGGCCTTGATCTTGGTTCTCTATGTTGATGATCTATTTCTTACTGGAGAAGAACACCTCATTCTCAAATGCAATCATTCTAAGTCAAGGGAAGTATACAATAGACATCTTGAAGAGATTTGGTATGATGGATTGCAAATCCATGTCTACACCTATGGAAACCAATTTTCAGAAGCTAAAGGAAGCTGCAGCTAATTCAGATCTGGTGGATCCCACTATGTACAGGCAATTGATTGGATTGTTGATGTATCTAGTCAATACTAGACCAAATATTTGCTATGCAGTTAGTGCACTTAGTTAGTTCATGTGTGAACCAAGGCAAATACATCTAGTTGCAGCAAAGCATATCCTGAGATACTTGCGTGGCACAATTGGATATGGCTTGAGATATTCTTCTGGTGTGGACTTAAAGTTGCAGGGTTATACAGATTTTGATTGGGCAAGTTGTGTTGCTGATCGGAAGAGCACCTCTAGATGTTGTTTCAGTTTGGGGTCTGCAATGATCTCCTAATGTAGCAAGAAGTAGTCTTCAAGTGCACTGAGCACCGCAGAGGCCAAGTACATTGCAGCATGTGTGGTAGCTAGAGAAGCAGTGTGGCTTTGGAAGCTCCTTGCAAGATTGTTTGGACAATTATTGGAGCCTACTATCATTCATTGTGATAATCAAAGTTGTGTGAAGATTTATGTCAATCCAATGTTTCATGATAGAACCAAACATGTTGAGATCAAATACCACTATATCCGAGATATGGTATTGAGGAAAGCAGTTCAGTTGAGATACATTAGCACTGATGAGCAAACGACAGACATTCTCACCAAGCCTCTCTCCCAAGTAAAGTTTGTGTACTTCCGAGACAAGCTTGGTATTGTGGAGAATGAAGCCCTAGCTGAGAGGGAGTATCAACTTCAGTGATCTTCTATGATTTGCTTTAATGCATTTCTCTCTATGAGAGATTTGAGGTGCAAGCCCTTGTTTCCACCCTCTGGGAGTAGCCAAGGTGGATGTCATGTGTGTGACTCCATGACAACATCACGTGAGAAAGTCCGTGATGATTTTCTTGTACTTGTGTTTATTCACCCTCTGGGAGTAGCCATGGTGAACGTCATGATGAGATGACATCGCATTGAGTGATGGGCACTTGTGCACATATACCATACATGGGTGTAGCCATGGTGGTTGATATTACGATGAGGTGATATGCTCTTTTCCACACATGGGTGTAGCCATGGTGGTTGACATCACAATGAGGTGATATGTCTTGCACAGCTAGAAGTATTCCTCCCTAGCTGAAAGGGAGTGTTGATGTTTACAGCTTCAGTCGATTTACTTCCAGGCACGATTTTCTTAAAGCAATAAATTAAATGTAGCCTTATGGCTATTTAATTTATATGATCGATATTCAATGTGAAGAGGTGCTTCACATACAACAATAAAATATTAATTATTGTTAATAATTAATTAAGGCATCATCTTGAAAAATCGCGATCTTCTAGAGAGGCCGACATATTGATATTAAGAGACACGTCTCCTTTGAGTGGTCGACTTCATGGCTTGAAGAGACGCATCCTTTCCTTCCAGCGGGTATATATATGAGTGATGATCACTCAATTGATCATCAAGTTCATTCATCATAATTCGTATTCTCAAAAGAAGTTCGCACCTAGCAGCAGGTTGTCATTCTGTAGCAGCAGATCGATCACAAGGAGAAACATATTCATTTGTATTCGCATCTAAGAGAGGTGTGATTATTCATTGTATCAAAATTGGCATTGTGTTGTGCCTGAGTTGTAAGCAGATTTCTGCTCTTATTGCTTCACTATATAAGAGATATAATTGCTGGGTTTTTTCTCCCTCAAGTGGAGGGTTTTCCCAGGATATATTGTTGTGTTCATTGTCTTATGTGTTGCATTTTATGATTGCTTTCATATCTGATCATAAAATCTAACAGTTTTTTTCTTTTATTTTGGAAGGGGAACATTTTGTACATGGATACCTAATATGGCTACACATTTGTTGAGACCCATCCATTGTTGGGAAAAGGTGTGTTGTTCAGCTTGCATAATGCTAAAAATGTAAAATTAATATTATTTGTGGTGCACCTAGGAATCTAAGAAT
Source organism: Sequoiadendron giganteum (assembly GCA_007115665.2). Classification (NCBI taxonomy): domain Eukaryota; kingdom Viridiplantae; phylum Streptophyta; class Pinopsida; order Cupressales; family Cupressaceae; genus Sequoiadendron; species Sequoiadendron giganteum. The sequence continues at coordinate 574,293,371 of CM021101.1, forward strand.
GCATGCATCACATGGGTTAGAAATTCTTGGGACCAATTTATATGTTGTATATAACATTGAAATAAATATTTAATGTGGGTTTCACCATGAGAAAATATTTAATATTGGAAAAAGTTGGTACCAAAGAGTAAATGAAGTGAACATGGTTTTGTATGCTCATGGTATTAGGCACATGGTTTATGTAATACCACTTGGTGGTTTTGTGCAAGCTAAATCCTATTAAAACAAGTACATAATTCATTGTTGAGGTTGGCTATTATAACCTTCAGCATGTTGGCTAAGGTTGGATTGAGCATCTCTTGTAAGTTGCATATGTAAGGAGAGAAAAAATGGATTGGGATGTGTGGTTATATGATTCTCATTTGCTTGTTCATATGGAATGCAATTAGAGAGCTTGTTCATGAAATAATGCATTGAATGTATTAGTGCTTTTGGAGATTGGGTTTTCCCCAAGGTACATTTTGTGTCATCTTGATGGTATGTTTGTCTATGCTTTTGCATTGTCGATTATGAATATTTGTTTGCATATTTTTCTCTCATGAGGTTATGTGGAAATAGTTTACTGTGGCTGAAAATTTTCTTCTGTCCATACCCGCCTAAGCTACATTTATGGGGGGTGTTGTTGCATTATTTTATTTATTGCATTTAGTTACTTTATTGGATATTATGCACTTCGGATAAATTTACTTGAATAGGTCTCTACTGAAGCAGGTTTCATTTGCTTAGTTAAGCTAATAATGACATGTTCACTTTGATTTGAGGTAATCAAGTGCCACCACTACCTCATCAATCCTTGATTGAGGGCAATTAAAGTGCCAATTCTTTCTTAGTTAAGTCAACTCACCTCCTAATTGGGAGTGACTGATTTAATTCATGACCTCCTAGACATGTGTTGTCTTGAATTTGTACTGCATGCATCCATTGTAGCCTAAAATGGTTGATTGCAATTCCTTTTTGCATCCTCATTAATAGAGTAGCTGTTATATTTCATTTTGCTAATGTGTTTTTGTTGTTGCTATTGTGGTCATTGTTGTCACCAAGATCTTGGGTTCATTTGCTTTCTTGGCAATTCTAACACATGCAATAGACCATGTCATAGAAGAAAGTTTCACAAGTAAGCTTGCCTGATCTAAAACCAGTACTAACTGAAAGTGATGTTTGTTTCCTGTCTACGAGACTGTCCTGTGGCAGGCACTATAGGTATAAAATGTAGACTGGTACTAAGTCTTAACAAACCTAATTATGGATGAGGCTAGCCCAAATCTTCAAAATATTTCTTAACGAACCATGAAGACCTCTGGACTGTCTGGCAGGCATTCTAGGTGTAAAATTAAGGCTGGAACTAAGGCTAACAAACCTAATTACCAAAAAGGCTGGCCCACATTTTGAAACTGTTTCTTCATTTATCATGAGAACCTCTTTTCAAATCCTTTTCAAAACGAAGTTAACCCAGTTAACAATGACAATACATGCCAAAAGATATTGCATATCATCAATAAATTAAAGATTTTAATCTTGGATAAAATTTTACTAATGTAGCACATTGCAACGTGGTTTGATAACAAACAAATGAAGTAATGATGGTAATTCAACAGTCAATTTGTTTGCAAAAGGAAACAGCAGCATGTGATACATATCCCTACTAGAAAGCATGTTAGTAATTGAAAGCGAGAAACTATGCCTACAACAGTTCATACCCATGCACCTAACAAAACAATTCCTTGGAGCTCCTCTCTAGCAATTTAACGCACAAGAGCTCCAGCAGGCATCTCGGATTTAACAGTGACATATATATTGTATACCACTGGGCATCTCAAAATGTGAGAGTAGAAACATTACATCATGCACCAAAGATATTACCATGGTTTCATAAGTAAGATTTATAAAGTGAGCAGAAAATATGGGCAGTGGGAACATGATGTTGAACATATGTTGTCATTGATGTCAAAGGAGTAATGTCAAGGGGTATTGTCCTTGATGTCAAAAGGCACTCACTGATGTCAAAGGAGTATTGCTAGTTGACAGTGAGAGTTAAATGTAATCATACTTGAATATCAGAGCATTTTGAGTACAATGAAGAAGACTGACTGTAGTATGCTTGTATCTATTCATGTTGATAGAAGGAATCCAGAAGTCTGATCCGGAATGTTTGAGGTCAGTTACTCAGGGCAAAGAGATTTCTCTGGCAACATGTTCATGATTTGTATTTCTTCCTAAATGCAAGTTTTGGTCTGTGGTTTGAAACAAGAGTATGTCTACACTTGTTCTATCTTATTCCAGAGTTTCTGGAATTTATGTTCAGCAGGCAAAAATATTGAAGTGACAGAAGGGTCACTGTGCTGGTCAATTAACCAGTTGATGTTCTGGAACTATGCGGCAGCAACGTGTAGCGTGTGACCTCCGGAGGTAGCATGGGATAGTGAAATAGGTCCTGGTTAAGGTTCCTAAAGGAAGCGCACGGCATCATGTTCTCTTGGCGGCAACAAATTTGATTGAAGACCTACCTGCTACACATTTCATGTAAATTTGAATTTAGGTCCACCTTAGCCGACCTGGCCATTTGTAGATGGTGTTAAGGGACTCCTAGCCGACAAGAGATATTATTAATTTAATGAGATGTACATAATCATCATAGTTTTAGATCTCACTTGGAGATGAGAAGAGTGAGGACGTGAGTGTATTGTGCAAGCAAAGTATTTCAATGTGAGTTGAATCTCAATCATTCTGCGCCATCATCAAAAGATCATAGGCTGTGTGGAAGAGTGTCTGAAAGAAGATCAAATCTTGTGTAAGCTGTGTAATCAGCATTGAAGTTTTGCAAGCTTTATCTTTGTAATCCGGTAGGACTGGTGCCTTACCTGTTGAGCTGGTGCTCAAATCTTTGTATTGGGGATTGGTGTCTCCAGTAGGTTGGTGCCTACAAATACAACAAGGGATTGGTGTCTCCGGTAGGTTGGTGCCTACTTCATGATTGTAACTTATTCATTATTTTTGTGAGGCTGGATTTGGACAGTAGCTCCAAGCAACTCTTCTCACCGTGGTTTTTCCCACTCCAAGTTTCCACATATATCTGGTGTTCATTGTGTGAATGTGTGCATCTGTGTCACTTGATTGACAGTAGTTGTTTTGATTCATGTTTGATATTTCATGTTTGGAGATACATGTTGAGTTAAAGAGATTTAAATAGATTTGATAAACTGATTCACCCCTCTCCCCCTCCTCATCCCCCCTCGCCCCCCACTCTCCCCCTCTCAGTATATTGTGTGCCCTTCACATGAAAATGATATAATTGGTCCAATTCACTCCAAAGAGAGAACAAACAATGAAAAGCATGGATAAATTCCCTCTCTCAACAATGGTATCTTTTAGTTGTTTGCAAAAACAAACCAACCAATCAAACAAATAAGAAAAGTTATATTTGATATTAAAAACTAATATACAATCAAAATTATTAATCATCTCTCATGCACTTTCTCTTTAACTTTGTAAACCTGCTTACAGAACCTATCCTCAAACTATTGGAATTTAATCCCATTAACAGCAAGTGGCAATTACTGAATTAGTGACTGACAAGTGACAAGTACTTCAATAATGCTTGTAGCATATATGATACAAGTTCTTAAAATCTGAACAGAATTGTTCCTAATTTTACGTGCTGTTGATCAAATTATTAGAAGTTAAAAGAACAATGTCAACTCCCCCAGCAAGAATACCCCAAATCTAGGGGCTGCTTTTGACCCACGGTCGATGTGAGTTGAAAGAGAGACATTAATGGACAAGGACCTGCATTGCCTATGCATATATAACAAAACAGATGTGAAAGGAATGTCCCATTATCAAGACATATGGGGTAATCTATATCTCATACTGTATGGTCATTTTTTTTCTAAATGAAACTTTTCAGTGTACTCACCAGTGAATTTCCAATCATGAATTTGGTAATATTGTGCACGAGTCACATATATTGAAGGAATTTTTTATAAAATAATGGATAATTGAGGTTGAAATAAATATAAAACAAACTAAACATGCTAGAACAAAAGAATTACAAAAAAACAGAGAGAAGAATCATCAATGCATAAGGATAAAGATGATTTAGTAAGTCAACAAGGTACTGAACAAAATCTACCAAAGCCCTTAGAATAAGATAATATCAGTTGCACTGAAATATGAGAAGATAATTTGCAAAATACACCTGTATAAGCCTTTATCTCTATTTCCTTATCAAAGCAACCTCTTACTTAGTCTTTTGCCATTGATGATTAGAGATCTAATACCAATGGCCTATGAACCATTTTGGCCCGAAACATAAAACATAATTACAAGCAATTTTGTTATGAGGAGAAAAATAGATTACAACAAATAAGTCCAAGAAGTTTCTAATGCCAAAATATGCTAACGACAGAGCTAAGCGGACTTGAATCAATATTCAACAGCATACCACCCCAGCAAGTATGATTTGAAAGCTGTCCCCTTATTCATTTTATTCTTCCTAACTAATTCTGGAAGTGTATGACTACTACAAATTTGTCAAACAGAATCAATATATTTACAGATTAAGCCAGGTCAAGAGGTTTATCTATTCAATCACTTGTTGTAATAATAATGAAATGTCCAAACTATAAGGAGAAATTTCTGTAGTGCAACCTTTGAAAGAAACAGTTTACTAATGTGACCAATATGAAACAAGATAATAGTTGGACTAGGCCATCCCAATATCCCATTACATTGATAATATTCACCTCTAGAATATTTTATTCTAAAAATCTAGGAATTCCGTGTTTGAAGGTGATAGGATGAATTGGCTGCCATGCTCTTTATCATATTCATGCTTAGTTAAAATGGCCAAAATACTATCAACAAAAAAACCACTAAGCCATACTTCTTATAGTAACGTAGCATAGAAAAATAGTTCAAGAGATGCCACAAAATTACAGACCTGGGAAGAAGCTGACCTCCACACTTGCCGTTTCATTCTGCTCTCTTTAAATTGCTTATCCAATAAAAAGAAAAATCGCAGCAAGAGCCTGAATCAATATGAATTTAGCATATAGCTCTTTAACTCAAGAAACCTAGGAAATTATGAAGCATCCATGAGTCAAATTATTGTGCACAAAGCAAACTAAAAATGGCAATGAATGGCTATGGCAAAAGAAAAATATGTTTTCTAAAATGGCAAATAAATACCCAGTAGCAAACATTCTAACAAGCATAAATGACAATAATGTTGAATACAGAAGAAACCAAAAGAATCATAATATTTCATCCTCTTCTGCCTTAGTTACTTTCTTGAATCACAACAAAAACCTGATTGTTGATCTTTAAAGATTCAGAGAAGAATAAATATTCAATCTTTCCAACCCTAGAATTTGTTATCAAGGCCGATAAATGGTCTATTGTAAGTTTCTTCAGGCATTTCTTCTTTGCTGTCAGTTTCCATTCTAGGGCAAGGGCTAGGATTTTGTAATCGTTTTCCTCAGGTCTTTCCATTCATCAAAATATGGGTAAGGAAGGTTCCCTGAGATTTATTTCAGATAACAAATTCCACATGCAAAGGCACTGGCCATACTTATCAAAGCCAAATCACTTGTGACTCTGTTATAAACTATCATGATAACCCTAGAATTTATTATCAACGCCCATAAATGGTCTATTGTAAGTTTCTTCAGGCATATGTTCTTTTCTGTCAGTTTCTATCCTTGGGCAAGGGTTAAGCTTTTGTAATCTTTTTCCTCGAGTGATCTTTCCATCCATCAAAATATGGATAATGAAGGTTACCTGAGATTTATTTGAGATAATGAATTCTGCATGCAAAGGCAATGATCATCCTTGTCAAAGCCAAATCACTTGTGACCATGATATAAACTATCATGAAGAGCTCACTTGAGCTTTGGCATACCTAAACCATGAAAATTTTAAAATAAAGGATCAACTAAAGCACAAGCCTCAAAGGTTACCTTAAGAAATTAACAAATGGCATGCATGCTAGGAAAATTAATCTTATGTCTTCCTAACAGAAGATTGCGAAGAGATTTGAGCAATTAGAGAAGAAATTCAAGTCCAAGAATGATTCCTCAATGCCCTTAATATGATTTCTTCTTATCTCTACCACATCGTTTGTTTCAGATCTCTTCTCTAGAGTTTCTAGAGTTATGTATCTAGTCACACTCTATAATATCTACCACTCTCTATTAAAGTTTCTATATATCAAGTTTCATGAAATTCCATATGAAAATCACTACTACTTTTGATTTCTTTCTACCTAACTCAGGTTTCAAACCCACAAAAATGTCGACCAGTTTGTATTATTATTTTTCCTTCACACTTATATTTTCCATGCAATGGTTTTGTACTTCTAAAAAAACAAATAATTCAATACAAAACGAAGAAACCATTTATTGTATGGTACATTCAATGATTACACAAGAAAAGCCTCAATCAGTAAGCCCATCAGCTCATTCAATTGTTTTTCAAAACTAATGTTTCTAAAACCTATTTTTAAAATCCCTATGATATTCATATTTAGTTTTACTCAATCAATAAGCACGAGTAATTAGACATCTAGCCATACATTGCCACTAAACCTATACTTAAAATCCCTTTGATTTTCTTATTTAAATTTTACTCAATCAATAAGCAAAAGCAATTAGACATATCGCCATTCGTTTCCACTAAACAAGATATAACAAGCCACCAACTCCATAAACTATATAAAAGGCCTTTAACCAAAAGTGAGTAAGCTATGATATTTAACTGTGTTTTTACCATTCAACTATGCAACATCTTTTTTCCAAAAACTTTAAAAGTACTTCAAAAATTGTCAATTGAGAACAAGAATAATCACATTCTTGTTATCCTTAAATTTTCTAATATGGAACTGCAGGTTAGGCTTTTTATTGTCTTTCCATACGAAAAACAACTCTTCCATGTCCAAATCCTCTACAAAGTTACATAAACATGCACTATAAGTGAATTGATTGTCTCACTATGGTGAATATTTCTTAAATACACTACAATTATGATTGCATTTCCCTATGATATCTCCTCAGCATGCATGTTTCAATAAATATCTCCTAAATTTTAGCTTAGTATATCTGCAATATTTTTAACCATTTCAAGGTTTTGGTGCTTGGTAATTCATTATTATTTTCTAGTCAAGGTCAAGTCCTGCTGAAAATGATATATTGGTCTGAGAGAGGCCATTTTTAGTCAAGTCCTCATCTTTGAAATTTCTCGTCCTTTCTGATGGAACATACATTGAAATACACATGCTCTGTTGTTATGAACTAAGCTGGGGCCTTTAAATAGATCTCCCTTGAATTACCAAAAGAAAAATGATTCACAGTATATATGGAAACCACAAAAAATATCACAGCCACAGTGAACATTTAATACTTTCTGTTAGCCTCCATGCACCTTCTGAGCATTACACAAATCTTTCGAAGAAATGCTCTCTCAAGATGTTTTCAAAAATATTTGCAAAGTCCAGAAACCTTAATATGAAGGTCTCAATGTATCCATTGCGAGAAAGATTACAATTAAGAAAATAGTAAAATAAACTCGGAAATTTTTTCTTTTTGAACAAGGAGGAAGAATCAAAGAGTTTTAATCATAACCTGCTTTGTCAGTGATTGATTAAATAGTTATGGGGTTAACATTGGTCACTCACACATACAGATTGCTCCCTTTCAATTATCCTTGCCACAATGCATCAGTTTGTCCTCGTTCCATCAATTTAATGTACAGAAAAACAACACAACCCTTCTGCTCTTCGTTTAAAGTCTTCCATTTCCTGAGGTGAATCCAAGGTTAAACAAAAAGCAATAGGGTTGCAAGCATATGGGTTAAAGCTTCTTTTTTTTTAAGTCTTGGACGTTTGATAAGGTGAGTTTAAGGTATTTGCTTCGTCCAGCTTTGTAGACATAAAAACATCACTTATTTTCTAAGTTAAAAAGGGGGGGAAAATATAGAACAAATGAGATCTAAATTTATGAGAACAAATGATTGGTTTAGTGTGAAGAGGTTTAATAAGGTTTTAAAGTTAAATCCCATCTTAAGTACACATCTTATATAAACTAGCACTTGCACCTAGAGGAGGTGCAATGGTTCCACCGATAGAAAACTATATGTATGCTAATATGTTGGAGAGTACAATTCGATTTGTGCATAGAATTAAAGAGTGGACAGGAGGGCAAGAGGGCAAAAAATTAAGGTCCAATTTGTACAAAATTAGATCACTAATCAAACTATATCAAAATATACATGTATTAAAACATTCCCTTAAAATAAAAGAAAAACTAAATAAATATAAAAATTTCACCATTACAAATATATTAAATTTTTTAAAACTGTTACTTTCTAAATTTTCCTTAACCTACACCAGTTTGATACCCCTAACTCTTCAATCGCCAATTAAAAACTGAAAAATCCTACACATATATTGTTATTTCTCCTTGAACAATTATAACTAGCATATATATCTTTAGTAAATCTATATAAAGTACACCAAAGATATCCTTCTTGAGGTGCCTATTGAATCCTAATTGTAACCCTAATCCTAAACTTAACCATAACCCCAAGCTTTATCATAGAACCCTAATTGAATCCTAAGCCCAACCTTCATCCTAACCTTAATCTAATATTAACCATAATCCTAATCTACCATGCCACTAATTGTAACCCTAGCTGTAACTCTAATTCTAGCACTAATCATAATTGTAACCCTAACTTTAATCACAAGTAAACCCTAATTGAACCCTAACCCTAACCTTAACCCTAATTGTAATTAAATCTTGATCCTAATTGTAACCCTAACCCTAATTCTAGGGATATCTTTATTTCTAACCCTAACCCTAAGCTAGAGTTAGGATTATAGTTAGAGTAAAAATTAAGATTAAATTAAAAAATTAAAAATTAAAAATAACATATTAAATTTAAAATTAATTACTCCATTTAAAAATTAATAAAGTATTAAATATATTAAATCGAAGTATTATTAAAAATAATATATAAAAAATTTAAAATTTAATTCATATTGAAAAAATTTAAATAAATAAATATTTAATAATTTTTTTTAGATAAATATAAAATTATAAATAAAAATAAACATTAAATATTGTTGATGATAAAGCAACCACGGGATTATACTTCCAGGTTCGATTTATAGAATAAATTTAAATATAGCCCAAGGCTATTTAAATTTATATAATGATTATTAATTAAAGAGGCGTCTTCAATTATGATTAAAAGAAGAAATATTAAAAGTCATAATAGATAATTGTTAATTATTTATCATAACCGACCTTCCTTGAAAATCACGCCCTTCTAGAAAGGACGTATTTCCTTCTTGAGGCCAACCTTCTTGGTGAAGGGTCACGTCCTTCCCCAATTGCATGTATATATACTTGATAGATATCATTCATTTGTCATCAAGTCAAGCATTCATAAAAGGAGAAGAAATCGATCTGAGCAGCAGATCATATTTTGTAGCAACAGGTCGATTCAAGGAGGAACATATTATTTGTATATTCGCATCTAGGAGAGGTGTTGATCATTGTATCTATTTGGCATTGTATTGTGCCTAAGTTGTCAGCAGATTTCTGCTCTTACTATAATCAATATATAAGAGATATATTGGCTGGGTTTTTTCTCCCTCAGGTTGGAGGGTTTTCCCAAGGTATTTGTTGTGTTGTGAGTCAAATTTGAATTAAATTTCTATGCATTTCGTCTGATCATTAAAATCTAACATGGTATCTAAGCGGGTTTGAAGAAGATCTTGATCAGATTTGTGTATTACAGCGATACTCTCTATTTTCTTTCTCATCTTTGTTTACCTCTATCTCTCCGTCAAGATGGTGAATGGTCTTAAGATTGAGGATAGGCTTGAGGGAGCATCAAATTTCACTTCATGGAGATTTAGGATCATGCTCACCTTGGAGGAAAGCGAATTGGCAGAGTTTGTGGAGAGCACAGCTTCCGAGCCTACGGAAGAGGAAGAAAAAGCTCAATGGAAAAAGAAAGATATTAGGGCGAAGAAGATGTTAGTTGATTCCGTAAAGGATCATATTGTTCCTATCGTCTCCAAGCTAAAGACGGCAAGAGAGATGTTCAAAACCTTGGAGGAGATGTACGAAATCAATAACACAAGCCGGGCTCTTGCACTGAAGCAACAACTCCATCATCTGAAGATGGCAAAAGGAGAATCAGTTATTGCTTACTTCATGAGAATAACTGAGTTAAGAGATCAGCTCTCTTCTATTGGACATATTGTTGATAGCAAGGACTTGACCATGTTGGCTCTAAATGGTCTTCCTTCATCTTGGGAGTTCTACATTCAAGGAATCAGTGCAAGATCTAAACTTCCCAAGTTTGATCGGTTGAGGGCAGACTGCATTCAAGAAGAGTCTAGGTTGGCTGCGAGAGATATTGGTCAAAGTTCAACTAATGAAGACATACATGTCCTTGCCACTCAATCCCTCAAGAAGAAAGGGAAAGGTGGAAAGAAAGGATATTTTAAGAGGAATAGAGAAGCGGCTGGTGCTCCTACATTCAAGAAGAAGAGGGACCTCTCCAAGGTCCAATGTTTTCGATGTGACAAGTATGGTCACTTTGCAAAGGAATGTCCTACCAGGCCTAGGCAACAGGCCGCCATTGCAAATGTTGATGAAGTCTCTCTGCAGAAGGATTCAAGTGAATAGCTATTCTATTCAGCCTTGTCAAGCAATGTAACTACCGACACCAACACTTGGCTGATTGATAGTGGTGCCTCTCGCCACATCACTAGATTTAGGGAGCATCTATCTTATTTGGTGGAGAAAGATTCTAGCGAACAAGTCATTATTGGAGATGATGCTAGTTACTCTATGAAAGGAGTTGAGACCTCATCTCTTCACTTGGATTTTGGCACTTCCTTGCAATTGGATGATGTGCTATTTGTTTCAGGCATCAAGAGAAACCTTGTTTCCATCTCAGCCTTGGAAGACAAGGGTTACCAAGTTGCATTTTCAGAAGGTAAAGTTCTTATATGGGCTAAGAACTCCAACATCAAGATTGCTCGGGTGATTGGAGTTAGACATGGGTGTCTCTACAGACTATGCACTCGTCCTCTTCAAGCTCTAGTGGATGATTCTTCAAGTTTGTGTGATCTTTGGCATCGAAGATTGGCTCGCCTTCACTTTCGAGCTCTACCCATTATGGAGAAGATGGTCACCGGCCTTCCAAAATTCAACTAGAAGCATGAAGGAACCTGCAAAGGCTGCGATTTGGGTAAGAATACAAAAGGTCCATTCCATAGTAATGAAAGTAGATCCAAATGTATTCTAGATCTTATTCATTCTGATTTATGTGGTCCAATGTTTGTTGCTTCTTCGAGTGGTTTCTTGTATTACATTATTTTTATTGATGACTACTCTAGAAAGACTTGGATTTATTTCTTGAAATCTAAAGAATCTGAGGAGGTATTACAGAGATTCAAAGAATTCAAAGCTCAGGTGGAGAATTTGTCCGAAAAGAGGATCAAGGTCTTGAGATCCGATAACAGAGGAGAGTACACTTCTGTTATCTTCTACAACTTTTGCATTGAAGCAAGGATTAAGAGGGAGTTCAGCGTTCCTTACAATCCTCAACAGAACGGTGTTGCTGAAAGAAAGAATAGATCTATTGTGGAAGCCGTCAAAGCCATGATTCATGACCAAGACCTGCAAACCTCCCTTTGGGCTGAAGTATCCAAGACAGCTGTCTATGTTCAGAATAGAAGTCCTCATAAGATCTTGGAGAATATCACTATTGAAGAAGCATTCTCAGGGGTGAAGCCTAAAGTAAGTCATTTGAGGATCTTTGGATGTCCAATGTATGTTCATGTACCAAAGGAAAAGAGGACAAAGTTGGAACCTTCTGGCAAGAAGGGAATTTTGGCAGGCTATAGTGAGACATCAAAAGCCTACAGAATCTATATTTCAGGTTAGAAGTCAATTGAGATCAATAGAGATGTCACATTTGAGGAGGATGTTGCAATCAGAAGATCCAAGGGAGCTCATATGGAGATCGATGATGAAGAGCCTCCTCAAGATATGGAAGTTGACCATGTTCCTGAGAATCAGAGGGAGGCTCCAGAACCTAAAGAAGATGATGATCCAGTCAAGCCCTTGGAACCTACTGATGGGCCTATAGATATTGTGATTGGAAAGAAAAGACCTCTTTGGGCCAAGAAAATAATGTAGGAGGCAGAAAGTTTTGCAGCCCCAAGAGGAACTTTCAGAGAAAGTAAGAGACCTAATAAGTTCTCCAGCTATGTAGCCTTGATGAGTCAGATTATTGAGTCAAAGCCTTCCAGTGTTGAAGAAGCTTCTAGTCAACAGGTTTGGAAAGATGCTATGTCTGAAGAGTATCAATCCATACTTAAGAATGATGTTTGGGACATCATTCCCAGACCTGAAGGCAAATCTGTGGTATCTTCTAAATGGCTCTTCAAGATCAAGCATGCGGCTGATGGAAGCATTGAGAAGTACAAGGCTAGATTCATGGCTAGAGGGTTTTCACAAAAAGAGGGAGTTGACTATGAAGAAACCTTTGCTCCAGTGACTCGTTATACTTTTGTCAGGACCATCATTGCTATTGCTGCATCTAGAGGATGGAAGATTCACCAAATGGATGTAAAGACAGCCTTTCTGAATGGTGTAATAGAAGAAGAGATTTATATTGAGCAACCTGATGGATTTGAGGTTCATGGGAAGGAGTCTCATGTGTGCAGGCTGAAGAAGGCCTTGTATGGTCTTAAGTAGGCTCCTCGTGCTTGGTACGAAAGGATTGATCGTTACCTGTTAAGTTTGGGTTTCTCAAAGAATGATGCAGATTCAAACCTCTACTTCAAGGTAATTAATGGTGAAGCATTGATTTTGGTTTTGTATGTTGATGATCTGATTATCACTGGAGAAGAACACCTCATTCTCAAATGCAAGGAGTTAGCTTCTGAGTTTGAAATGAAGAATCTTGGTCTCATGCATTATTTCCTTGGTTTAGAAGTTTGGCAAAAACCAAATGAGATGATTCTAAGTCAAGGGAAGTATACCATTGACATTCTGAAGAGGTTTGGTATGATGGATTGCAAATCCATGTCTACGCCTATGGAGATCAACTTGCATAAGTTGAAGGAGGCTGCAGCTAGCTCAGATTTGGTGGATCCCACGATGTACAGGCAGTTGATTGGTTCATTGATGTATCTAGTCAACACTAGACCAGATATCTGCTATGCAATGAGTGCACTTAGTCAATTCATGTGTGAACCAAGGAAGATACATCTTGTTGCAGCAAAACATATTCTGAGATACTTGCGTGGCATAATTGGATATGGGTTGAGATATTCTTCAAGCGTGGATTTGAAGCTGCATGGTTTTACTGATTCTGATTGGGCAGGGTGTGTTACTGATCGGAAGAGTACCTCTGGTTGTTGCTTCAGTTTGGGATTTGTTATGATATCCCGATGCAGCAAGAAGCAGTCTTCAGTGGCATTGAGTACAGAAGAGGTCGAGTACATTGCAGCTTGTGTGGCAGCTCGTGAAGCAGTGTGGCTTAGAAATCTCCTTGCAAGATTGTTTGAACAATCAATGGAGCCTACTATCATTCATTGTGATAACCAGAGCTATGTGAAGCTTTCTGTCAATCCTATGTTTCATGACAGAACTAAACATGTTGAGATCAAATACCATTATATCAGAGATATGGTATTGAGGAAAGCAATTTAGTTGAAGTATATCAGCACTGATGAGCAGACGACAGACATTCTCACCAAGCCTCTCTCCAGGATAAAGTTTGTGTACTTTCAAGATAAGCTTGGTATGGTGGAGAATCAAGCCCTAGCTGAGAAGGAGTCTCAGTATCAATGATCCTCTTTTAATGCATTTCTCTATTTGAGAGAGATTTGAGGTGCAAGCCCTTGATAATACATTTCTCTTTGAGAATTGAGGTGAAAGCCCTTGTTTCCACCCTCTGGGAGAGCCATGATGGATGGCATGTGTGTGACTCCATGACAACATCACGTAAGGGAGTCTGTGATGATTCACTTGTACTTGTGTTTCACCCTCTGGGAGAGCCATGGTGAATGTCACGGTGAGGTGACAACATCACATTGAATGATGAGCACTTGTACATACCATCAATGGAGGTAGCCATGATGGTTGATATCACGATGAGGTGATATCTGATATCACAATGAGGTGATATTCTTTCACGATGAGGTAATAAGCTCTTTTCTCACATGGATGTAGCCATGTTGATTGACATCACGATGAGGTGTTATGTCTTGTACAAGTGGAAGTATTCCTCCCTAGCTGAGAGGGAGTGTTGATGATAAAGCAGCCGCGGGATTATACTTCCGGGTTCGATTTAAAGAATAAATTTAAATATAGCCCAAGGCTATTTAAATTTATATAATGATTATTAATTAAAGAGGCGTCTTCAATTATGATTAAAAGAAGAAATATTAAAAGTCATAATAAATAATTGTTAATTATTTATCATAGCCGACCTTCCTTGAAAATCGCGCCCTTCTAGAAAGGATGTATTTCCTTCTTGAGGCCGACCTTCTTGGTGAAGGGTCACATCCTTCCCCAATTGCATGTATATATACTTGATAGATATCATTCATTTGTCATAAAGTCGAGCATTCATAAAAGGAGAAGAAATCGATCTGAGCAGCAAATCGTATTTTGTAGCAGCAGGTCGATTCAAGGAGGAACATATTATTTGTATATTCACATCTAGGAGAGGTGTTGTTCATTGTATCTATTTGGCATTGTATTGTGCTTGAGTTGTAAGCAGATTTCTGCTCTTACTATAATCAATATATAAGAGATATATTGGATGGGTTTTTTCTCCCTCAAGTTGGAGGGTTTTCCCAAGGTATTTGTTGTGTTGTGAGTCAAATTTGAATTAAATTTCTGTGCATTTTCTCTGATCATTAAAATCTAACAAATATAAATATAAAAAATATAAAAAGAATAATACATTACAATTATAAAAAGTTTAACTTCAAATATAAAATTGTAAATATATTTTTATAATTTAAAATTAAAAAATAAAAAATAATATATTATTAATGAATCAATAAAAAATTAGAGAGGAAGAAGATACGAAATGAAAATAAAAATTAAAAAAGTTTAAAACGAATAAAATAATGTAGCATTCATTAGGTAAATAATAATTTCAGCTTGTGTATGAATTTTTATATTTTCATCATATGAATGAAGGGATAAAATGCTTTACTCACAAATCATTAAAAAAATTATAAAACTCGTTGAAAAGAGAACCCCAGTTTGATTGAAAATCATAGTGAATAAACAAAGATAACCCATAATGACATTCTTGCGTGCCCTTCCCTAGCGTGATTATATCAGGTTTGTATGGTTTCCAACACTCTATTTATGGGTTTATGAGCGATGCATTTTATCATCTAAGCAATTAAATAGACATCAATTTAAATCACAGGAGGTTTTTATATACACAAGTTCTTCACACCCATATACAATTGTAGAACACCTATCAACGTTAATTACAAATTAATTTTATTTTAAAAAATATGAAAATCACAATGCAATGGTGTATTTAAATGGATTAACCACTAGAAACTATATAGCATTTATACTTCAAAATTTAATGCATCCTTACAAGTCAATAAACTATCTTTCAACAGAAATTAGAGGTTTTGGTAGTTGGATAGGGTCCCAACTAATTGTTAATTGATAGAAAATTTCAAAAGAGCATGTGCATTTCTATTGTCAATTGGCAGTCTTCAAAATATTAAATTTTAAACGAGCATATAGCAAAGTGAGACATAAAATTTATTTTTGTCCCTGATAAAAAATATTTAAATGACAATAGGTGAACTAATGGGACCTAAACTGAAGAAACTAAAGCAAAGCCTCATATTTTTAAAAATGGTGAAACTTTTTGTGGTTGGGGATGTTGCCATAGAAAGCTAGGAAAGTTGACAAAATTGAAGTGAATGCCCCATACTTTTACAATAGTGAAACTTCATGTGACTAGAAATGTTGCTATAGAAAGAGAGGAATATTGATTCAAACTGTAGATAATTCATGACTATTTCAAAGCTATATTGTTTTACAAGATAAAATGTAATTAAAAGCTCTATCAATGATTCAATATGCTTCATCTCATCTTCCTTTTCCATTTGAGAAACCTAAGAACCCAACCCAATTTGCACTTGGGCAGCCACAATTTCCAACGAAAAACATCCCTCATAATTGAATCCTCTCATTTGATTTTTAGGAAGTTCCTCTACTTTAGATATGAATACACTATCATAAAGTTGTATGTACATCTTGAATCTTTGTTGAACTGAAATCCATACTGAAAGTTTCTAAATGTCTCAACAACTTAGAGCTCATTGATGTAATATAACCAAAATCTCTTGTAATGTCCCCCCCTTACATTGGGTCAGCCAGCATTTATTTAAAGGTGTTTTTCTTAACACCAATTATTTAATAAATACTTAAAATAAAAATAAAATAATAATAATACGGCCCGTTAAGGGGCCAAGTTGGGCTAAACCAGCTGAAAAGCTTGCATTGGTAGTTAGATGGGAAAAGCCTAGGGTAGGTTGGTGGAAAATTAATTTTGATGGAGCATCAAAAGGGAATCCTGGACCATCAAGAGCAGGATTTATCATCCGAGATTAGGAAGGGAATGTAGTAGCTCTGGGAGCGAAGAAGTTTTTGGAGGGCACGAATAACATAGCTGAAGCTTCAGTAGCATTGTTAGCGGTTAAACTTGGTAAGAAAATGGGAGCATCCAGAATACACCTTGAAGGTGATTCACTTATCATTGTGCAAGCAATAATGAAAGGGGAGATAGGAGCATGGCACATTCAGAGTATAATTGCCAAAATCAGAGAAGAATTAAATACATGTGATGATTTTATTGTTAGTCACATAAGGAGAGAAGGCAATTCGGAGGCTGACATTTTGTCAAATTGGGCTGTTACTTTTAGAGAGATTGACGAATTACGAATAGAAGATTTGAGAAATGTGAACTTAATGGAGTAAGTTAGGAAGTTGGCAAGGACGATACATTTATGAAGGGAGGATTGCGGGCAGTTTTAAGCTTGTGGAAATGACTGGAGGAGAGATGAGGATGGGAGCGGTCACAACCTCGGTACGAAGAGCAATTAAGGCTGGTATGTGCGAAGTTAAGAGTCTTATCACAACTTGGCTCTTAATTAACGAAGATAATTATAGTGGTTGGCGTGGGGAAGAAGAAAGGCAGAAGGAGTGGTGGTGGAAGTGGTGCATCTGCAGCAAGTATCAAATGGAGGCTAACTTCACGCTTTGCTCGAGGAGGCAATTAAATCCGTTTCATGGCAATGCATCTAATCAAAGATTGATGAGGTTGTTTTTAGTCTCAGATGGGAGGCTGGTGCAAAGCGTGAAGATGATTATGGGGAAATCATTTGGAAACCTAAGGCATAGATACAAAACTAACATGGATGTCTACTCTTTGATTATTGCATGGGGGTTGGACTTAGGCGAATCGACAAACACTATGCGAGAAGTGATGGAGATGATTGTGGACCAAGATTTTCTGGAAGGTTTAGAAACAATACTTGAATGGTATGTTCTAGGTGAAGGCTTGGACATTCGAGAGGGTCTGGAAAATGTGGAATTGGAAGGGTTGGAAGGATGCATCCCTTTTGTGAGGTGGCTAGAGGATGAGATTAAAAACCGGTGCAAGGAAGAAGTAAGATTGGAGTGACAAGCACTGAAGCTCTTTATAGAGCTGATGAAAGTGGAAGCCGTCACTGTAGAAGCGAAGGCACAAGCGAAAGAGGAGGCAGAACACATGAACGCGCAGGAGGAAGCGGAGGCAAGGCACAGGGGAGCTAAAGGAAAGAAGGCAAAGAAGCAAAATAAGAATGCAAAAAGGAGATTTGGTTGAGAAACGAGTAGTAGGTGTGAAAATAATAGTTTTTGTAGGCTTTTTGCAGAATTAGCATATAAGGTAGAGGTTTTTGAAGCAAATTATAGTTTCTATTACTTTTGCTTTTTGCTATCAGTAGTAAGGATAAAGACTGATTGAAAATCTTTGTAGTTGAAAGGCAGTCATAGATAGCTGTGGGACTGGTATTAGTGGCGTAGGGTTTATTTTTCAGTTATGTTGCATGCTAAGATGCTTTTCAGAAAGACTTTGATAGATGTTGAAGTGTTTTGGATGGTGGATGCAAACATTGAAGCAAATGATGTAATTTTACTTTTATGCAATACAAAATCCTATTACTGATCAAAAAATAAATAAATAATATTTAAATTTTGAAACATGGTTCCTATTTTTGGGTCCCAACACCAATGATAAACAAGTATATATCTTGTGTTTTGCTGGTTGGGCAAATGCATCTGGAAAATTTGATTAGAGATTTGGGAAGAAATTCCTGAGTTGGTTGGCTGGGACAAAAACCCCAATACCCTAGCAAGTTAGGGAAAAATCCCTAACCTAATATGATCAATTGTCCTATTCAAATTGCTATTTCTTGTCCAAGTTACAGCGAGATCATAAATTGGTCTGATCTGCAAGTGGCCACCAATCTTTGAAGGGATAGCATTATCACTAAACCAAGTCACAGGGTACTTAGGTGCTGATCTGAACCTTCCTGCCACCATTGGATCATAAGGAGGTGTGCTTCATTGAATAGTTGACTGATATTACGAGGAGACCAGGCGACTATAGCTGCCAATAACAGGGCGCACTCACCACCAATTCTGACCTAAGATCACTGCCATAAACTAGTATCCAGAGGTGCGCAACCAACCAAATTTAAGGGTTTGTATCGGACAACACAATGGAGAGTTTATCCTAATTTAATTGGAAATTTTGATCACCTACAGCAGTAAACTGAGTTATATTTCAGTCCTAAACCCTACAAAGGGCATAGACAGAGAGAGAGGTGCCTTTTCTTATGAGCAGATCGTAGCATAATATGCATCCAAAGTGAAGGTGTAAGGGCATCAAACCAAGGATTCCTATAGTAGGCCACTGGGCAATGTGAGAGGTTGCCAATTAAAGATAGAAACTTCACTAGTTCCCCTCCATTCATCAGGGTTAACCATACCCAGCCCATTGTATCCAATCTAGCAAATTTGTAAGCTTACATCAAATCTAAGATTATTCCAGTTGCTCTCTAACTTTGGAAATTGTCTATATATCAAATACTGAAATTATTTGAAATTAAAATCCTTGCAGAACCTCTAAATATTACTGTGTACTGTTGTTTATTGATTTAACATTGTTATTGTGGAGAATTTACTTGAAATCAAGATTCATAAATCAGATATGTAGACCCTACTAAAACTAGTAAATCAGATTTATAAACTCCAAGGGTTATAACAGGGGTATCAGATCCACTTTTTCTGCCAGCCTGTGGGTGTGTGTGATGCAAGTTCATGAAAAAAGGTGATTGCAAAATCAGGTACCTACAAAGGAAAAAGATAAAAGAAGCTATGGGGGAAAGAAATGAGGAAACCAACATCTGGGAGGTCATTAGGACTGAAAACAGAGAGCTGGCCAGAGAATTTCAGTCCACCATGTGTATGGAAGAGATTGTGAGGACTTTGAAGGGAATGAATCAACAATGGAGTGTTGGGAGATCTAATTCAAATCGTGTTGAAGGAAGTCACTCAACCAATGATGAGGTTTCAGTCAACCCACCACCTAATACGTTCAGAGTCAAATTTTTGCAAAGAGGCGAAGGGGATTCATTTGACGAATAACAGCAAGTTCCACCAAGACTTGAGGATGATATGGAAAAAATATCATGCTGAATATAGTGCCCTAAGCCCAGCCATCTATCGTGATATGTCATTCATGGATCATTATGATATGAAAACATGGAATGACCATTATAGGGGAAGAAGATATCAAGATCAGCCAAGAAGAGATATACAACAACAGTTGGAAAAAACCACTACACCCACCTACGATGGATCCAATGGGGTCACAGCTAGAGCTTGGTTGAAGAAATTGGATACTTATTTCTCCTTAAACCCCAGGTATAAAGACGAAGCAATCAAGTTTGCAACACTTCACCTAGAGGGTGTGGCTCATGAGTGGTGGTACCATGACATGGTGACCAAAGTACATGGCTCAATCACTACCCTAAAGGAGTTCAACCAAAGATTGATTGAAAGGTTTGATAGAAAGGATATGGAGATTCACTTCAAGGAGCTAGCACAATTGAGGCAAGAGGGCATAGTTGAGCACTATGTGGCAAAATTTCAAAGGCTATCAATGATAGTCCCAGATTTGATAGAGAGGAGACTCATAGTTCTTTTTGTCGAGGACCTATCGAAACCTTTCAAGGGTTTGGTAAAGGCATTTGATCTAAATTCCTTGCAAGAGGCCATCAGGAGAGCCCTAAATTTGGAGGATTCAATGACCAAACACAAATTCTACTCCAAGAATGCACCACCAATTCAACACAAGAAGCCTCCTCATAAGATTTTCCCTCAACCTAAGGCACTACCCCCAAAACCAAACAAAGTTGAGGAATCCAAGAATGAACTTCAAAGGAGAAAATTGTGCTTCACTTGTAGCGAGCCATGGCAACCAAGTCACGGGTGTTTGAGAAAAGGACAAATACACTACATAGAGGTGGCTTCCGATTTTGAAGTAGAAGACTCTAGACCTGAGATTGTTGCGGATGAGGTTGAGCATGAGGATCAAGGAGAAGAGAATCCAGGTGGCACACTTGCAGCACTTTCAATAGTACCTATATATCACCCTCTTTGAGTTAGAGGAGTCTGTTGTGTCCTTTTGAGCTTTGCCTTTGCGTTTTGGTCTTTTGGTTGGGTACTTTGAATTTGAGTTTTTGAAGGGTCACCTAAGTCAAGAAATGATTTTGAGCTCGAATCAATGCACGGACATCATCAAAGTGTTTAGAGGGCCTTGTGGACAAAGATCGACTATCATTTCAATCAATTCTGACACCTCCTAAATTTAAGGGTTTTCACCCCAACCCCCTATTTTTTAGGGACTTTTTTTTTTGGCACTTTTAGCCTATTCTGGACTTCCTATTTTTTAGGGGCTATTTTTGGCAGGGTTTCCATCTTTGGAGAGTGTGCAGGTCATGGTTTCGTCAGGATCAACTTCAGAAGTTCCTAAAATGGAAATGAGTGAAAACTTTGAAAAAAAAAAAAAATTGGAAAAACATGTGCTTAATTCGCCCAAGCATGATGATGAAGATGGCATGAAGCAAGCCAAGTCCACCCAGCACTTGAAGAAATGGCATGGATATAAGCCAAGTCCGCCATGAAGAGATGGCTTGGGTATGAGGCAAGTCTGCCCAGCTCAAGTAAAAAATGGCTTGGACACAAGCAAAGTCCGCCCAGCCTAAAGATGGCATGATGATTAGCCAAGTCCGCCCCAAGAGGATGGCACAACATGTTGGCAAGTCCGCCATATGCAAGATGGCTTGGACACAAGCAAAGTCCGCCCAAAGAACAAGTTGTTGGCTTGAGGAGAAGGCAAGTCCGCCCAGCTAAGTCAAGGATGGCAAAAGCCATAGCAAAGTCCGCCCAAGCCATGGGGAAGTCCGCCAAAATAAAGTTGGCTCAACCTAGGGTGAAGTCCACTCCAAGAAGGTGGAAGATGGCATAAGACTAAGCAAAGTCCGCCCTATGATGAATGAATGGCATAAGACTAGAGGAAGTCCGCCCTAGGCTTAAGATATATGGAAAAAACATTTGGCAAGTCCGCCTAAGCCTTGAATGGCATGCAAAACACTTGATAAAATTCGCCACATTTGGATAAATGAGGAAATTTAAAATTTTGCCTAAGTCTAGACATTGGAAAATAAAAAGGAAAATTAAATGGCATGTCTAGATAATGGAGAAATTCGCCAAAAAATGAGGAATCATGGTAAAGTCATGGGAAAGTTGGCAAAAAAAAAAAATTCGCCTTAGGCAGAGGCATGGAATAATTTGAAGAAATAAAATTTAAATTTGCCTTTGGATGAAAAATAATTAAAATACCATGATTTAATTATTTTAAACAAATGGGTTGGAAAATGACACATAAAATATTATTTTTAATATTTTATTTTCCAAAGCCATTAAATGAGAAAATTCGAATTTTCTCTAGGCAAATTTTTTTTTTAAAAAGAAAGAAAAGAAAAGACTTCAATGAACTGGCATCAAATTTAGAAACTTTCTTTGGGAACTGGTGCTGAAGATTGAAATTGCTATTCGAAAGAGAAGTGCAAGCCAAGTTCAAACTGGATTAATTGGAAACAAGTAAAATTTGCTAAATAGGTCGAATTTTCAACCTTAAATTGGTTTTGCATTTCATTTCTTAATCATTCTTTCGAAAACGAAGTTGTGAAGAGAAGTTTTGTCTAAGGCAAGAGAAGTTTTGTGAAGGAAGTGAATTCTCTTTCGAAGTAAAGGCTGAAAAGGGCGAATTTATTCAGCAGCAATACAATTTTATTGCCAGGCAGATTTAATTTCTCTTCTTTATTCCGGCGAAGAATTCTCTTTTCGATTTGATAAAATTCTTCCATTTCCAGCAATTGTCATTTTCAAGATTTAATTTATCAAGTTGGCTGAAAATATGTTTGTTTCGAAATAATGGCATAAATAATTTCTGAATTTTAATATTTTCTTTTGCAGATTTATGTTGAACAAGGGAGAATCTTCGAAGAAAATGAAATTTGTCAGTAAGGGTTTGCAGCCGGAGTCTAAGATCGTCTCCAAATGGAAAAATATTGTGGATACCAACCTTGGCCATGTAAACTTTGATGAATTCAAAAAAAGAATGTACGGAAGTGATGAACTCTTGCCTACACCAATTGCACGAAAAATGATGCGGAATGGTATAGTTCAGGCTGCAGGATTTCCACTGGCAATTGAATGTCCAGAACTCATTGTGGATTGTGCATTGCATTACAATGAAGAAGAAAGGCAAATTGAAACGCCCGATGGTAGGGTGCTGGCATATATGGGGGAGCTGGCTATACAGGAAGCATTTGGAATCCCAGCTTACCATAGAACATATTACGGTCAAAGGATGAGGCACAAAAATTGTATGAAGATAAACAAATCCTGTGTGCAACAAATATGAACAAGAATTGGTTGGTAAAGCCTAGACCTTCAGCCAAAAAGGTGCCTAAGAAGTTGTTCAAGTTTTATTTTAAAGAGGATTATGGAGATATGGTCTTGTTGTTGAACAGAATAGTGGGTAATCCTCAGGGTGCACCCTTTGAAACTTGGATGTATTACTTCATTGAGAAAGTAACTTCCAAAGCAAAAATGGTTAACAAAATGATTTTGTTGGAGGTTCTAAGGCAGTTGGAAACATTTCAAAACATCCAAAGGCCAAAACAGAAAGCAACCGTCACGTTTCCTCTCTTTATTGGAAACATGGTTGAATCTTGTCTATCAACACAAGGAACAAAAAGTGCCCGAGTGGAAATACAATGGTACCCATTCACTTCATACAAATCCAGAAGTGACTTTGATCCACTTAATCATATTGGAGCTATGAACGGAAGAAAATACAGGCACAGAATCAACCTTGAGGACTTTTGGGCCAATGTTGTTGATGAATTTGAAATGAGGAAGAGATTTTGGTCAAGATTGCCTTTGGATATGATTAGGACAACGGAACTCTTCTGTATGCATGATCAACTTGATGATGATGAAGTCTACGTGCAACCAGGCTTTGATGAAAGACTGTCGCTTCCTCCTGTTAAATAGTCTGAGCCAGAACTTGGTGACCTAACAATTCTTATGAAGCCTATGGTTAAGTACTCGCAATGGTGGGTAGACCAGCAAGTACAAATTTTGCGGAAACGGAATATGCCATTCACATATGACTTGATGAGCGAAGCAGAGTCCTGTTCTTCCAATGTCGGTGCTTCTCAGGGAGACGAGCTAGTCGAGGCTACCAATCCAAAAAAGAGAAAGGGTAAAGAAAAGGAAAAGGCGATAGGTGAGGAACCAGTCCAGAAGAAGTCCAAGCCCCTTCATTCAACCACATCCAGGAATGTGGAGGAAATATTGATCATGGAAGAAGAATCATGGGGACAAGTTAGAATTCCTTTGCCATTTTTGGAAAGAGACATGGAGTCGATGCAACTTGAGGATGATTATCATCACTCCCCAATAGGCACGGAAATTTGTGAGTCAGATGAGGATGTGGATGTCATGGGAGGCGACTTCCAAGAGGGAATGATTTCAGCCCTCAAAGGAATTCAGGGGGATCCATCAATGCAGGAAATCCAAGACATACAAGACATTCCCGATTATGAGGATGATGGAGTTGAACAGCCAACAATCCCAGATTGGCTAAAAGAAAGGCTTAAAGTCAAGGTACTAGTCGAGATACCAAAAGAAGATGATATTGCAGATTTCTTGGCAAGGCTAGAACAAGTTGCTACAAAGAAACTGGCCAAGAAATTCTCCACCATACAAAGAGATGAAACTGGTAATCGTACTGTGCAAATTGCAATGCCAACAGTTGAGAAGCCATAGGATGAAATTACTCCGTGAGTATGCCATTACAGTTATTGATATTGGTCCAACAACAAAAGGGCAGAAAGTGGAGGACTTGGATAACTCCATTTCTACCATTAAATCCAGGTTAGAAAAGGAGACTTTGAAGAAAAGAGAATACAAAATGGAGGTTAAGCGCCTAAAAGAATATATTCGACATTTGACAAGGCCACTCAATCAAGGTGACCAATCAGCCCCTTTACTTCCAAATTCATCACAGGAGCCGGCAGGAAATTTTGAAAAGGAATTGACTACCGCCAGAGAAACTAAAGAATGGATGGTAGGGAAAGAGGGAGAAGTAAAGGCATTTGTGGAAAAGTTGGCATATGCTCATGGGCAAACTTCTTCTTTACTCACACGAGTTGCAAACTTGGCAAAAGCAGGGGACGGACTCCAAGACATTCAAAATAGAATCATTCCATGTCTTCGAGATATAAGGGGAATTCCTAGGCAAAGATTGATTGACGAGGAGATCATTGCAACGGGAGCGGCATATGACTTCAGCAACTGATATTGTGCACTAGTTTCATGTGGGGAAGTCTTGGAGAAGGTAAAAGCAAAAAGTGCTAAAATCGATGAACAGGTGAAAGGAATTCAAAATAATATTTTCCACATGGCTGCGGATGTGTTAGACAAAGACATTGTCCTGGAGAATGACTTGTAGCCGGGCAATATGCAGAATAAAGTTCATAAGGTTTTCTCCACCATGCCAATCTTGAAAGAAAATCTGACGAAGACATTTGACCTCCTGACTGTCTGAAACACCTTCCTGCAACAAGAATCAGAGTGGATGGTTGCCTTTGCCGAATGTGCACATAGTTTAGACCTGCTGGAGTACAAAGTCAACACGTTGTCGGACATCACCATCGAGGAGGTTGGCGCCATCGTGTCCAGATTCATCGGACGAAACAATGTGGAAGCGGATAAGGACGCAACTCTCAGTGGATGACTCATTTGTTTGTCAACTGATTGATATTTTGGCAACCCTAATTAGGGTTATCTTGTTTTAAATCTAGGCCATTGATCTTGATTTAATCTTGGCCGTTCATTGTATTCAAAACTCTATAAGTACCCCTCCTCTTTTATTTGGAAAAGGCAATTAGAGAAGGAGAAGGAATTAGAAATCAGATTAGAGGTTAGAGATTAAAAGATAGAATTGTAGAGCATAGAAATAAGAGAGAGTTTTTATGAAAATGTTGCTGAAAACTATTATGATGATAATAGTTCATAAATGCATGAGATGCTTTGAATCCTTTCATTGTCAAATGGTTGCATGGTTGCGTATTTTCTCTTTCTCGTAGAATGGTTTTAGATTAGAAATTTATTTGAATGTTAGTGGAACAATAGATTGATGGTAAAGATTGGTGAAACTTAGCTCATACTTTCTTCGGATGGATGCTTTTCATTCGATGCGTAAAGTTAAACTGAGCTTTTAATGTGGATGCTTCAAAGTTTACTTTAGATAATGTTGTTCTATTGATGGTATTGTTTGTAGTGAAAAGATCTTAAGCACAGATCCCAGAAGATTGCACCTGCTTTTGTGTAGTTGTCGTTTTATGTGGCAGAACAAAGTATGGTTTTGTTTAGTTTCATTCAATCCTTCCAGTCTCTTTGTTCCGTAGGAGTAGTATAGAATTTCTTAACCCTCGTTCCTTTTCTTTTTTTTCTTTTTTTTTAATCTAAAATCAGAAAAGTCCCAAAAGTATAGCACTACATTCCAGTCCTTGCTTTCAAGTAACTTACTAAAGTAAATCCCCTTGGGTTATCGGCAAATCACGACGACCACAGAGCTTATCCACACCCCAATTTACGAAACATTGGAATTAACGTGTGACCTTTCTTGCAATCTTAGCACAAGAGGTAGTTTTTCAAGAGAGGATAGAGCATCTATGGATACTTTATTCTAGAGTGTTTGCTGTGTCATAAAACACACATCAACAGAGTCTTACACAAATGTAGGATGACAATTTTGATTGATAGTGGTGCAACCCACAAATTCATTAATGATGGATAGGTGGCTAATAAGGGTTCGAGGACAAAAGACCTTGAAATATTTAATGTAACAATGGCCGATGGGTTTACTATTCCATGCAATCGAAGGATTCAACAATTGGAGTTGACTCTTGGAGGGCACAAGATGTGAGAAGACTTCTACGTGATTGGCATTGGTGAGACAGATTTGAAGTTCAAATCCGATGGGAAGGAGGTATTTCTTCATGGCCTCTCCAATGGGAATGATGGTTTCAACCACAAGGATGAGAGAGATTTTTGTAGAGACTAAGTTGCTTGGGCAACAGAGTGTATGATTACAAATACAAGCTCATCCAAGGATGGGGGGTCTTATCATGTTGATATCAAATCCATTGTGGACAAACATAGCAAGGTGTTCAGCAAAATTCCTCCAAGCTTACCACAGGATAAGGACTTTCAACATGTAATTGAGCTAGAGGAAGGACCAAAATCCATCATCACTACAACTTATCATCATCCCAAAAGGTATAAGGAGGAGATTGAAAAGGCAATTGAAGAGTTGTTGGACATGGAACACATACATCCTAGCTCTAGCCCATTTGCTTCCTCCATTGTGTTGACCAAGAAAAAAGATGGTACTTTGAGTTTGTGTATTGATTATAGAGCCCTCAACAAAAACACAATCAAGAATCGCTACCCCATACCCATGATTGATGAGTTGATAGATGAGCTTCATGGTGCAATGTACTTCTCCAAGATTGACTTACAATCAAGATATCATCAAATAAAGGTTAGAGATGAGGATGTGCACAAAACAACCTTCAAGTGTCACTATGGGCACCTTGTGTTCTTGTTCATGCCATTTTGATTGGCCAATGCACCCACCACCTTTCAATCATGCATGAATCAAGTATTTATTTTACAATTGAGGAAACTTGTGCTAGTTTATTTTACTATTGAGGAAACTTGTGCTAGTTTTCTTTGATGACATCTTGATTTACAGTTAGACATGGGAGGATCACTTGAGGCGCATAGATGAGGTGCTTGGCATACTTGAGTAGCATTCATTCTACGCCAAGACATCCAAATGTGAGTTTGGTTTCACTGAAATATTATAATTGGGGCATAAGATTAGTGCCCAAGGGGTTAGCATGGATAAGGAGAAGATCAAGGCCATAGTTTACATACTCTCCGAGTAGCCGAGTAATCTCCAAAAAAATTGCACGCTGAGTAATTTTTGCTTTTACTCAAGAGCAGTATGCAGATGGATTTTCTCCCATCAAATTAACGAGTACTCGCCAGTAGCTCGCAAAAAACCCACAAACTTGGCATTTTTGTGTGTGTATAAATATGTTTGTGTGTGTATATGCATGCAAATTTGGCATCCTGTGTATGTTTATAGATATGTATGTGTGCACAGTGCAATCCTGAGTATACACATACATAAATATCCACACACATTTGCCAAGTATTTTCTAAGTATTTGCCAAGTTTTTCCCAAGTCAAAGTTTTTGGGCTTGCTAAGTACTCTCTAATTCCGAGTATGTAAACTATGATCAAGGCAATACAAGATTGACCTAGACCAAGGATTTTGTCATATTTGAGGGGGTTTGTGGGTCTTTGCAGCTACCATAGGAGGTTTGTGAAGGGGTTTTTACAGCTTGTAGCCCCATTGACAAATTTGACAAAGAAGGGGGCCTTCCCTTGGAACACTTTAGCACAAAGAGCTTTTGACAAGTTCAAGGAGGTAATGAGATCATGTCCTATTTTGGCTATTCCAAATTTCTCACTTCCTTTTGCTTTAGAATGTGATGCTTTAGGGGAGGGGATTAGAGCAATTTTGATGCAAAATAGACACCCTATAGAATTTGAGAGTAGGAAGCTCAAGGAGACTAAGAGAAGCTTCTCTATTTATGACAAAGAGATGTTGGCCATAATGCATGCACTAGCCAAATTCAAGCAATACTTGGTTTGTGGGAAGTTTGTGGTGAAAACAGATCATAACAGCTTGAATTTCTTCCTCGATAAAAAGGATTTGAATGATAGGAAGCAAAAATGGGTAAGTAGACCACAAGCGTATGATTTTGACATTGAATATATTAAAAGGAAGAATAATGTGGTGGTCAATGCACTCTCTAGGAAACCTTATTTCTGTTCTATGACTGAAATATCTGTAATTGAAAGGTTTCTATAGTTGTTGAATATGCCAAGAACACATTTGCTATTGACATTTTGGATGGGAATCTACAAGACAAGTACAAAATGGTTGATGAGCTCATTTTTTATAAAGATCAAGTGTACCTTGTACCAGAATCAACAGTGAAGAAAAGAATTTTGAGGGCATGTCATGACACACATCTTGTTGGTCATCCAGGGTACTATAAGACTTACAAGCATGGAAGGGGCTCAAAAGTGATGCCTTGAGGCATGTTAGGGAGTGTTTTTGGTTTGTCAATGAAACAAAACAGAGCATGTATTTCTAGCAACCCTACTCATCAAAAATCAGAAATAGGAGTATCTCCATTGATTTCATCACAGGACTCCCAAAGGTGCAAGGTAAGGATTGTATCTATGTGATTCTTGATAGACACACTTAATATGCTCATTTTATGTTATATCCTCAAAGTATAAGGCTCCACAAGTGGCTGATTTGTTCTTTAGAGAAATTTTTCGACTTCATGGGTTGCCAAAGAACATCATAAGTGACAGGGACAGCAGATTTATCAACTTGTTTTGGCAAGAACTCTTTTGATTGACAAGTAAGAAATTGACCCTAAGCACTAGCTATCATCCCCAAACCAATGGGCAAACGGAAATCATGAACAAATGGATAGAAGATTTCTTGAGGAACTATGTTACAAGGCAGCAAACAGCATGGGTTAAGAGACTGCACTTTGGAGAATATTGCTACAATTCTACTCATCACATCTCTATATGTATGATTCCTTTCAAGGCACTATGTGATTATGATGTTATTTCACTAATGGATTTGATTCTTTTGGATAGTAGAGTATCGGGGGCTAGAGATTTGATTCAACAGAACTTAGATATTATGAATACACTCAAAGAAAACCTACAGCAATCCCAAAACCAGCAAAAATTGTATACTAATCGTCACCAAATTGAAAAGGTTTTTGAGGTGGGAAACATCATATTCTTGAGGTTACTGCCCTATATACAATCTTCCCTCAAGGGTAATGGTGGAGAGAAACTTAAGCCAAGATTTTATGGACCTTATTAGATCATAAGGAGGATTGGTGAGGTTGCATATAAGTTGGAACTTCCAAAAAACAACAGAATTCATAATATTTTCCATGTGTCGTGCCTTAAGAAGGCCCTTGGACAGCAAGTTACTCCTTCATTAGAGTTGTCCTCACTGGATATTGAAGGAAAATTGATTTTGGAGCCTGACGCAATCGTGGATGTAAAAGAAAGAAGCTAAGAAACAAGGTTATTCTAAAATATTTGGTGAAATGGAAGAATCTTCCACTTGAGGACGCTACATGGGAAGGAGTGGAGATTTTTAGCACCTGAGTTTGAAATTGCTTAAGGGCAAGCAATTTGGGGAAGGGAGGAGTGCATGTCCCCCCCCCCCCTCTAAGCTAGGTCAGCCAGCATTTATTTAAAGGGTTTTTTTTTTTTTAACACCAATTAATTAATACATATATAAAATAATAATAATAAATAAGTATTCAAAATAAAATGGAGTTCATCCCATAGTGTGATGGTTAAGTGGCGGTGGAGTTGTTGTAGCCACCAAGGTTCAAATCCTGGCTTGGTTATTGTGATCACAAGCCTTGTGCCCTCACTCATCCAATGTGCTCGCGGATTTGAACCTTAGAGTTAGAATTGATGTTGTTGGTGTTCATGCCAAGTGACTTAGTGCTCCAAACCCCTGTTGGGCTAGTGTGCGCGCAGACTCTCACCCTCTTTGCCCCTACTGAGTTGGTGTGCTCGTGGGTTTGGACAATTCATGTTGATGTTGTGCATTCATGACGAGGATGGGGTCTCTCGTTTGTGGCCTCACCTGGAGCGAGCTATGTTAAAAATCCCTCCTCACCAAGCAAACAAAAGTATTTTAAAATAAAATAAAATTTAAATTTTGAAACATGGCACTTGTTTTTTGGTCCCAACACCAATGATAAATAGGTATATTAATACATCTTGTGTTTTGCCATTTGGAAAATTTGATTAGAGATTTGGGAAGAAATTCTTGAGTGGGTTGGCTGGAACAAGAACCCCAATACCCTAGCAAGTTAGGACAAAATCCCTAACCTAATATGATCAATTGTCCTATTCAAACTGTTATTTCTTGTCCAAGTTACAGTGAGATCCTAAATCGATCTAATCTACAAGTGGCCACCAATCTTTGAAGGGATAGCATCATTACTAAATTAGGTCACATGGTACTCGAGTGTTCATCTGAACCTTCTTGCCACCATTGGATCATAAGGAGGTGTGTTGGGTGGATTCTTTATTGGATAGCTAATTGTTATTACAAGGAGAGTAGGCGACTACAACTACCAACAATAGGGCACACTCACCACCAATTCTAACCTGAGATCACTGCCATAAACTGTTAGTTTTAGGATCAGAAATGTAAGCAATTAATAATGCAACACATAAGACAAATGAACACAACAGTTTACCCTAGGAAAACCCTCCTTCTCGAGGGAGAAAAACCCAGCCAAAATATATCTCTTATATATTTAATCAAGAGAGCAGAAATCTGCTTACAACTAGGCCAAACTCTAGGCCAATCTGATATAATGAAACACAACACCTCTCCTAGATGCAAATACACAATTTCTATGAATTCTCCTTGATATTGATCCGCTCTAAGCAAATGATGATCTGATGTAGATATGTGAACTCCTTGATAAGTGTGAATTGACTTGAGAACAAATTAATTGATTATCAAATGGATGATCATCACCTTCTATATATACAATGCAAGGCGACTCTTCACTTGGTCGACCTCTTAAAGAGAATAAATTATTAATTATAATAAGGCCGACTTGCCTTAACAATTATTTGTTTAATATTTAATATTCTCGAATTAGAGAGAAAGATATCTCCCGCCACTATTACATCAACATGATCTGCTGTAGATATGCGAACTCCTTGATAAGTGTGAGTTGACTTGAGAACGAATTAATTGATTATCAAATGGATGATCATCACCTTCTATATATACAATGCAAGGTGACTCTTCCCAAGCAAGGCGACTCTTCACTTGGTCAACCTCTTAAAGAGAATAAATTATTAATTATAATAAGGCCGACTTGCCTTAACAATTATATGTTTAATATTTAATATTCTTGAATTAGAGAGAAAGATATCTCCCACCGCTATTACATCAAAACTCCCTCTTAGCTAGGGAGGTATCTTTTCAAATATCCATGTCATGGAGTCTCTCGACATGACACCCACAATGGCTACACCCATTTATGAAAAAGAGTTCATCACGGAGTCCCTTAAGGTGATATTGTCATGGAGTCACTCAACATGACATCCACCATGGCTACTCCCATGTGTGGAAAGAAACATGTGCACAAGTGCCCATCACGGAGTCTCTCGACATGATGTCATCATGGAGTCTCTCAACATGACATCCACCATGGCTACTCCCATGTGTGGAAAAACTCCCATGTGTGGAAAAACACAAGTACAAAGGATTCATCATGGAGTCTCTCAACGTGATGTCTCATCTCAATCTCAGAAATGAACAAGGGCTGGCACCTCATATTTCTCTGTCTCAGAGAAATACACACTACAAGGGCTTTCACCTCATATTTCTTCGTCTCAGAGAAATATGCACTACACAAATCTTCATGATGATGTGACTCCCTCTGAAGCTCCAATTACTTGCACCAACCTCCTGACCTCCTTGTCCAAGGTTGCCTTTGATGGTTTGTCAGACTCCCTTTGAATGTTATTTCCTCCACTTCAAAGAAATTGATCGATTTTAGAATAAGAACTCTTCTGAATTGACTTTAGAACTTGGCTCCTTCTGAGATGTCCCTATGTCAATTTCTGCAATAGAAACAAGTTGTGTAGACCTTAATTTGCAATCTCGAGCAAAGTGACCATACTTGTCACACCTGAAACTTTGAATGTGAGAGAGATCCTTCTTCTTCTTCGGTTCTGGGGTAGAATCTAATCCTCTGTCTCTATTCCTCTTTCTTCCTTTGCCTCTTTCTCTAGAAGTAAGAGTAGCGAGAACTTGATTTTCTATCTCATGATAGTTTCGCCCAATTCCTCTTGCTGCCAACCTGGACTCTTCTTGAATATAATCAACTCGAAGACGATCAAATTTGGGCAACTTAGATCTCCCACCGATGCTTTGGATAAAGGGCTCCCAAGAATGAGGAAGACCATTTAGTGCCAACATAACAAGATCTCTATTTACAATTATATCCCCAATAGCGCTCAACTGATCTCTCAAATCAGCAATCTTCATAAAGAATGAGATGATTGAATCATCTTTAGCCATTTTTACATGGTGAAGTTGGTGTCTCAAAGCAAGGGCTCTGTTGGTGTTGTTGATCTCATACAATCCTTCTAGAGTGTCAAACATTTCTTTAGCTGTCTTCAACTTGGAGATGATCAGTACTAGGTGATCCATCACAGAGTCTATCATGATCTTTCTAGCCTTCGTGCTATTTTTCTTCCACTAGATTTTCTCAGTATCATTAGAAGGCTCGGGCATATCACTTTCCACGAAATCAAGAAGATCATTCTCCTCTAATGCAATGAGTACCTTGGGTTTCCAAGAGTTGAAGTTTGTGGCTCCATCAAGTCTATCTTCTACCTTGACACCAATCACCATCTTTTTTTTCTGCACAAATTCACCTTCAAAGATCTGCCCTTAGGTTTGAAATAATTTGCAACCTTTTGCCTTCAAGATCTGCCCTAGATGAAAAGTTGACTTAATTGCTTAATAAATCTGATCAGATCTTTTCTTAAACCTAGCTGTGATACCATGTTAGTTTTAGGATCATAAATGTAAGCAATTAATAATGCAACACATAAGACAAATGAACACAGTAGTTTACCCTAGGAAAACCCTCCTTCTTGAGGGAGAAAAACCCAGCCAAAATATATCTCTTATATATTTAATCAAGAGAGCAGAAATTTGCTTACAACTGGGCCAAACTCTAGGCCAATCTGATATAATCAAATACAACACCTCTCCTAGATGCGAATACACAATTTCTATGAATTCTCCTTGATATTGATCCGCTCTAAGCAAATGATGATCTGTTGTAGATATGCGAACTCCTTGATAAGTGCAAATTGACTTGAGAACGAATTAATTGATTATCAAATGGATAATCATCACCTTCTATATATACAATGCAAGGTGACTCTTCACTTGGTCGACCTCTTAAAGAGAATAAATTATTAATTATAATAAGGCTGACTTGCCTTAACAATTATTTGTTTAATATTTAATATTCTCGAATTAGAGAGAAAGATATCTCCCGTCACTATTACTATACAGTGTTCCACAGGGACGCGTCCCCTCCAAAAAACCCCACGTTTCCTAGAGGGGGACGTCTCGGAGACTTGGGGGGACATCCCACCACCAACGCCACCATCCCACCACCAGTGTCGTTGTCTCCAAGATGCTGCTAGAACTTCGAGGATGTTGGGGTGTCCTCAAGACATCTAGGGGACTCCTAGTTGTCTCCAAGATGTATAATTCTTATACGTATACATCTTTTTACAGCTATTTTTTCAAGTACTATATGTATTTCAGCACCCTACCGCCCCTTTACCGTCGTCCCCCCCGCCACCCCCAAACTTAGACCCCCCGTCCCTGTGTCCCCTGCCGTCCCCCCGTCCCCGTCCCCGAAACCCCGTGGAACACTGCTATTACATCAACATAAACTAGTATCCAAAGGTGTACAACCCACTAGATCTAAGAGTTTGTATCGAACAACACAGTGGAGAGTTTTTCCTACATTAATTAGACATTTTGATCACCTGTAGCAATGATTTGGATTATATTTCAGTTGTAAAGCCTATAAAGGGCATAGACATAGAGAGAGGCACCTTTTCCTATGACCAAATTGTAGCATAATATGCTTCCAAATTGAAGGTGTAAGGACGTCAAACTGAGGGTTCCTATAGCATGTCACTAGGCGGTGTGAGAAGTTGCCAATTAAAGATAGAAACTTCACTAGTTCCCTTCCATTCATCAAGGTTAACCATACCCAACTCATTGCATCCAATCTAGCATTGCAAATTTGTAAGCTTACATCAGATCTGTGATTGTTCCAATTGCTCTCTAATTTTGGAAATTGTCTATGTATCAAGTATTGAAGTTAAGATCCTTCTAGAACTTCTAAATATTACTATGTATTGTTTATTGAGTTAACATTGTGTTGGCAATACGAGCATGATAATGTATGGTGTTGTCATTGATGGCAACCCATTGTAGAAATGTAGAAGTGTTAATCCGGAGAAGACCAAGTGTACTGAAGAATTGGCTAAGTCCGAGTATGCATTTTTAGTGTTACAGAGCAACATTTTTATGGTTCGAATTGCTCCATAGAGCATCATCTTGTCATGTGGTTTTGAAGTGTTGATGGCACGTGTTGAAGGAGTCTACATCCAAAGTTTCAGGGTTGTATGTCTTCCGCAGTTGAAGATATCAATGACAGCGTATCGAACTTTGTAATTGCAGAGTGCATGTTGGAATGCTCTACATTCCATTGCGGATGATTATTATGTTGTGCAATATTATGGAGAACTCAAGAAAGCTAAAGCAAGATTCAAGGAATGAGCAACTCAAACAATCAAATGAGACAATTACTAGTTTGAAAGTGCAAGTTGAAGAAGGAAAAAGAGTTGAAGACTATCTGAATGCCAAATTGAAAGACAAGTTTGCAAAATGTTCAAAGCTTGAACAAGAGATTGTGACTTTGAGGACAGATCTGGAGAAAGCAAAGATTTAAGAGGACAAATTCAAGAAGAGCTCTACCTTGCTAGTCAGAAGGCTTCTAAGGACAAAGAAGGTTTATGATTTGAAAGAGGAGAAAGTTCAAAAGAAAATCAAACTTCAAACAATGTTGGAAAGAAGAATGATAAACAAAGGAAGACTAGAGATAAGAAGAGCAATATCAGACAGGTCTGGAACCAGAAGAAAGATTTCAAAAGACCACCTATCAGACAACCAGTTGCACAAAGGTATTCATCTTTTAATGGTTATTGTTATTCTTGCAATAAATTTGGACATAGCGCAGTAGAGTGTAGAAGCAGAATGAATTGGAATGTTCAATCATTTTCCGGTCAATGCTATACATGCAATAGATTTGGTCATAAAGCTAGTGCATGCAGAAGACAAATGATAAATGGTTATAATAATGGTATGATGTTCCAATCGTTCAGTGGTTACTGTTATACATGCAATGGATAAGGCTTTTGAATGCAAATCTAAAATGGCAAAAAGTAACTTTGTTCAGCAAAAAGGTGTCAAATCTCATAAACGCAATAAACCAAGACACGTGGCTAAGTTTTGCAAAAGCAAGAATGTAAGACCCTTTGGTTCACAAAAGAAGATTGATCCGGTAAAGAAGGTTGACCCGATTGAGATGAAGAAGGAGATGAACAAGATATGGAAGAAAAAGGAAGAGAATGAGTTTACGCTAGCTCCTACTGCACATGTTTCCTCCAAAAACTAGATAAAGAGCATTGGCTCAGGGGGAGTTTTAGCAGAAAACTTTCTAGTCCCCTGCCAAAATTGAGATGTTGATGTCTTCAACATACTGGTATATGTGTTGGTTGATATGTTTGATCTGTTGGTGGTATCTTCGGTGTGAAATATCTTGTTGCGGATACTTGCGGAGTGATTGAAGGTGCCTGTGACAACACAATAAGGGTTTGCCAGCTTTTTCGACCTAACTTTCCACTACTACAATTAATGCATATTAGGTCACTGGAAAAGTGTTTTTATTCTATCTTGCATATTGAAAAGACACTTGTGATCAAGCATTTGAAGTGGAGAGTAGAGCAAACAAGTGTTGAAGCGATTCTAAAGTGTTGTTTGAAACCCTGCTGGCGAATTCCAAAGGTATTTATCAGTTTCCTACAAAACCCTAGTTTGAAAGAAGTTCAAGATGTATACTCCTCAAGTTATTGATGAACTTGAGTGACCAAGACCTAAGTTCAAGAAGCACCCATACAAATCTATGGTAACGGATCCTAAAGGTGTGTTTTTGAGGGTTCCTAGTGTAATGCACACAGAGGATGTGCATATATACATTCATGCGAAGATGGATGAGTATGACCATTGGAAGATGGCGAAATTTAGAAATAAGGTTCTGACTAGGTTCTGACTAGAGATGATTTTGAGCTAAAACCAGAGTACTCCAGTTTGACGTAGAAGAAATTGGATGTGTGGAATAAGTTTCCCAATTTTTGTCATGAAGATGAGTGGGTGAAGTATGTGGTTAGCATAATACAAGACATTCATGTGGTTGGACTTGCTGCACATAATAAACGAAGATGCAATTACAGTTGTAAGTTGTAACTAGTTTGTGCTCCATTGGAGCAGTTCTGGCATTGAAGGCTGTGAAGAATGAGATAGTAATGAAGCTTACTGGAGGGAAGTTCGATAAGTGTGCCCTAACGATGAATGATATTGATGATCCGGCAGTGAAGTACGCTTCAATGATGATTGGCTATAAGATCTTCTATACAAACAAAGAGAATTTTGTATCTGCCACCGCAATACATATTGCACACCAGATGGTGAAGGAAGGCAAAGACATTGATTTGTGTGAGCTTCTAAGACTGCAGTTAATGGAGAACTTGTAGAAGACAAACGAGTCAAGGTACACATTCCAATATGGTACTCTTATTATTTGTTTGTTGTTTTACTTTTGTAGAGAGTTGCCCGGAACAAAGAATGTCATATGGGTTGATAATATTCTAGTAGCAGTACCAATAAGAGATCACCTAAGAAGGTTCCCTAATTTTGAGTCCCGGAAGTCAGCCTTGTGGGGATTCTTCAAAACTTTCAAGACAAGATGCAAGAGAGGTACAAGATTCCGGCAAGTGTTGTTGAGAAATATAAGAATAACATAATTTTCATGGTGAGTAGAGACCACTGCTATATGGAAGCAGTTGAACCCAAAACTGTTTAGGTTTCGGAACTACCTTATGCGGTAGGTGAGTCTGTTTGCACCAATCTTGTAGAGATTGTGTTAAGCAAGCCTAGAGATCCAACTGTGGATAGGTTTGGAACATATGCAGAGAAATCCAGCCAAGTAAACCTAGAAAAGGAAAAGAAAGCTTTTGTTTTTCAAAGAAGAGAAAAGAGTGCTAAGAAATCTAAGAAGACCCCTCTGGTCCAAAAGCATAGTCCTATGAAGTTAGATGCATTGTTCAATGGTATTGCAGAGTTTCGTATGCTGAATAAAACGGCTGCAATGTTTCTGGATGCAAATGGTGAAGACAAGGCAACAATTTAAGATGTTGTAGTGAAATAAATGGTGACATTTGATACTGACCTTGGTGAGATAGAGGATCAATTACCAGATGACCTAAAAGGTGTATTGTATGCAAGAAGACAAGAGGCTATTGAAGAGGATGCAAAGATGAAGACATTTGCCTTAGATAAGATTGGTTCCTTAGTGTCTCGTGAGGATAGACGCAAGTTGTCTAAGTTGTATAGCAAGAAATTCAAGACAAAGGAAAGAGTTAGTACTCTTATGAGCAGGGATAAGGAAGACATTGAGAGGTTGAGGAATGAGACACTGCAAAAATTTGAAGAGCTTGCTGAAGAGTTGGGAATTCTTCCAGGTAATGAAGATCAGATGCAACAAAATACACCCCTCCTGGAAGACAATGAGCGTGCTAATGAACAACGTCAGCATGAGCATGAGCAACAGGAAGACATGTTGATTGATAACACCCCTCCAGTTGTGGAGAATATTATTGATGAAGAGAAGGAAGAAGATAAGCAGGATGCCCCGAAGAAAAATGAAGCTCAAGATGAACAGAATTTGCCCCCTCCGGATAAGGAGACAAATGTTAAGCAAAATAAAGATGATAAGCAAGATCTCTTGGAGAAGACTAAAGCACAAAAAGAAGAAACTTTGCCTCTAGAAGATGAGAAGGTTGTAGAAGAGTGCTTTGATAGTGGTGAGAAAGAAAAGACTAATAAGAATAAAGAAGAAAGCACTAAAACTGGTGGTGAATCCCCCAGACCCTCTAGAGATTCATTAAAAGATCTTTTGGACATACAATTACAGTTTCAACCGATGGTGTCTGCACAACTGCTATAGATTCCTATGCAGCAAGGTCAAGTGGACCTGGATAAGATTTCCCCTTTATAGAAGTTACAGCTTGGTGAAGTATTTCAAGCCTCCGCAAGGAAGGAGATTCTTCAATCTCTCTAGAAGAGTATTGAGTTGATTGATGAAGCTGTAAAAGTGTTGCAAGAAGGACTTCCCGAAGTGCCTATTGAAAGTTCATTATCCGGTGTGCAACAATTGAGGTTATTGCTTGATTCCTTTAAGGAATATTTTGTTGGGTTGGAAGAGAAGATAGAAAAGGAAATGACGAAGAAAGTCAATGATAAAAGGCTTTCTAATGTTTTTGATAAGTACACACCAAGTTGCAAGGCAACTTGGAGGATGTTAATAAGTGTTTGGAAGAAGCCAAACAATTATTTCAGTTTTGTTTAAAGCGGCCAATTTCTGCAAGGAGCATCAAAGATCAAATGGACTCAATTGAGTCACAAATCACTCAGGGATCAAGTGCATATGATCCGATGAGTGATGCAAATAGAACTACAAGGGCTGTCATTGAAAATCTACATGGTCAATTTTTTCTATTGTAAGAACAAAAGAGAAAATAATAATGCAATATAGTCAGCTCAAAGATATGGTAAGTGAAAGGCTTACTCCTTTAACCGAAGTTTTAGCCGATGCTAAGAAGGTTGTACAAAAAAATCCAATGCCTAGTACTCCCGAAGAAGGAGAAGACCTCCATATTCTGTTTGAAAATCAGTGCCATATGCTTGCCTTCGCCAAGAAGGATTGGGAGGTTGCAAAGGAGGACTAGGAGGCACACCTTGCTAAACTAAAGGTGTCTTATCAGGGCATTTTACCCTCTGCTAGTTAAGTTGTACATTTTTGCTTTGTATATGCAATTTTTCTGATTTTAATGTACATATGCAGAAGTAGTTGATGGTGTTGTCGTACAAGTTTTGTCATTTTTGACGGATAGCATTGTTAGGGGGAGCCAATTTGATGTAAATATTTCACTAAGGGGGAGATTGTTGGAGAAGTGTGTTGAGTGAAGAGAAATATCTTTTTGATACCCTTTGCTCTTGATGTCAAAAGGGGAGAATGTTTTGGGGAGTGTGTTGCCATCAATGACAAAGAGGGAGATTGTTGGCAACATAAGCATGATAATGTATGGTGTTGTCATTGATGGCAACCCAATGTAGAAATGTAGAAGTGTTGATCCAAAGAAGACCGTGTACTAAAGAATTGGCTAAGTCTTGGTGTGCATTTTCAATGTTACAGAGCAACAGTTTTATGGTCCGCAAAGCATCATCTTGTCATGTGGTTTTGAAGTGTTGATGGCATGTGTTGAAGGAGTCTACATCCAAAGTTTCAAGGTTGTATGCCTTTTGTAGTTGAAGATATCAATGACAATGTATCGAGCTTAGTAATGGCAGAGTTGCAGTTGCAGTTGCAGAGTGCATGTTGGAATGCTCTCCGCGGATGAATATTATGTTGTGCGGTTTTGAGGAAGTGTTGGGAGGTGTCAAATGTGTGTGCACTCCAAGTGGCAAGTGATTTGGTGGTTTGCGCGTCGAGTAGTGAATGAACAGATGGTCCCT
Organism: Sequoiadendron giganteum; assembly: GCA_007115665.2. NCBI lineage: Eukaryota > Viridiplantae > Streptophyta > Pinopsida > Cupressales > Cupressaceae > Sequoiadendron > Sequoiadendron giganteum. Next base: position 574,333,760 of record CM021101.1, read on the forward strand.
TCAGTTGTTGCTTCACCAATTTTGTTGTGTGGTCTCGACCTAAGGTTTTTGGGGTCGTGCGGAGTTGAGTTGTATAAGGAGTGGATTCATGGGAGTGATTATAGGTCATGCCGACCTATTTTGGTGAAGAACACGTTTTGGTTCCTTCCGCAAGGCGTGTGTGATAGAGTTTTGAGCCGACAGGTCATGGTGTTACATGGTTCATCCAATTAGGCCGACCTAATTGATGTTTTGGATGGTTGTGGTATATATATAAGGTTAATTCATTGTGTGATGTAGAGTGATGGATGTAATTAAGAGTGTCTACGAGATCAGATGTAGTGTGAAGTGTGAAAGATGATAGTGATGAAGTATGAAGTGTGTAAAGTCAATTTTCTAAACTTAATTGGAACTATGCCTGCAGCATGTTGCAGATGAATTGTTACCAGTTCATCCTTGGCAATGAGCCACCCTTTCTTCTATCTCTTTCTATTCTTGGCAGTGAGGTATTCTTTTTGGACAGTGAGTCCACCATTTTGTAAATCCATCATAACCGGTTATAATATATTGTGAGCTAATACTCATCATGGTTTTGATAGTAATGAAGTATGAAGTGTGTAAAGTCAATTTTCTAAACTTAATTGGAACTGTGCCTACAGCATGTTGCGGATGAATTGTTACCAGTTCATCCTTGGGAATGAGCCACCCTTTCTTCTATCTCTTTCTATTCTTGGCAGTGAGGTATTCTTTCTGGACAATGAGTCCATCATTTTGTAAATTCATCGTAACCGGTTATAATATATTGTGAGCTAATACTCATCGTGGTTTTTCCCTTTCAAGAGTTTTCCACGTAAATTTGGTGTTTTTGCGTTCATTGATGTGATGCATGTTTTAATTGTTCCTTTCCATTTTTGCAAGTTAGATGAGATGCTTTGAATGCATGTTTAAGTTGATAAAGTTAATGAATTTCAGTGAGTACTAATTCAAACCCCCCTTCCCACCCCTCTCAGTATTTTGGGTGTTCAACACATTGTTATTGTGAAGAATTTGCTTGATATCAAGATTCATAAATCAGATTTGTAGACCCTAGTGAAACTGATAAATCAGATTTATAAACTCTAGGGGTTATAACATCTCCTTCAAGCATACCATTGAAATTGTCTTAATTTTGGCAAGTGGTGGAAACAATAAGAGCTTTAAAATAATCAATAAAACTTATAGCCACTTCAAAACAAGATTAACAACTTCAATCATATTCTAAATTTCAAGAGTAACATATCATGGTTCCTTATTTTTCCTTCTCAAAAACAAACCTTATAAAAGAACACATAATTTTTCTTATGCATGCCCAAAATTACTAACTTTCAAGGATAAGATGAACCTCATAATTAAGTTACAAATGTATCAAGCATGAGACTTGAAAACATGTAGAATAAAATTAAATTCTAAGAAAATATTTTATCCAACCTATATATCAAGATCTATTAGAAAAAATGAGTTAACCCTTGTGGTCCCAAGGAGAGTACACACAGCAATTTTATGTGCACATCAATAACTACACTTGTATTTTGCAAACAGAATAAACAAATTAACTTATCTGAAGTTTCTGCAAACTCCGAGTACCCCACCACTAGCTAGGGCTAAGATTACTCTTCCCAAGCAATCACTACACAAATTTTATTTTATTTTAAATTATATTATTTGAAGTTTTGAAATACAACAAATTGCATATAAATGTATTTAAGATATCTACACTGATTATATATTATTTAATTTATTTCCACAAAATAAGCTCGATAAATTATGAGCTTTGTACTGAAACATTTTTATGCAACCAATTTATTTGTGCGAAGTAGTGAAGAGTGACTATGGCCCTTCTTTACTAAATAATGCACATCATTTTAAATTATTTTATTAAGTAGCAAATGTTTATTGCTCTAAATAAGGTGACTTTATCTCCACTCTTATAAGTGTGCAGTTTGTCATATAGACCGTAAATATGGTTTTGCAACTGGAAAGGCATCATGTCAAATTCAAGTCTTCGCATCATTTTCAAGTAGTTTGTAACCTCCAACACAATTTTTTTATAAAGAAAATTGTTTTGAATATTTTGTGTTATTGTGGCAATATTGGGGTGCAAGCCCAAGTGCTTTGAGAGTTTTTCCATGTAATCTTGATTTTAAATCATGTATTCTCTAGAATGAAGTAAGATCACAAAAGGGTTTTGTAGAGAGTAATCATAGTAGGTGTCGGGCCCTACATTGAGGCAGCTGCTATTGCTACATGATTGATGACCATGGACTTTGCGGACTAATCTGAGATTTATTAAGAGAGAGACAAGATCTTGCATAGCTATAATGTTTGACATGGTTTGGACTCGAGGGTTATGGGATTCTGTTATATATACAAGTAAAATTGGTAAACTCACTATGTTATAAGACTAAAACCACCACCTACTTGATCATTGTATTATAATAAAATCATAATTTTCAAAATGTAAATCTAGGAGCTATCTCTCAACCAATGCCCTCTAGCTTACACTTTGTGATGGCTACCAAAGATTGAACAATAGAACAACCTCTTGCCCACCACCAAGGCATTATGGTTTGCAATTTACAATAGTTACCAATAGTAGTTTGCAGCCATTGAAAACAAAAATTCTGCTCAAGGTATTATATTGCCTTCATGAGTTCTCCAAGTGCAATGATTTAATGGTTTTCAATTACATTAGACTTGGAAAATTTCCACACCTAGAGGACAACTAGGCAAGCACACCAAACTAAAATGGAATCACTTGTTAAGAGTATGGTTCTTTTCCAAGTTTATGAGATAAAAAGAAAAATACTTTCAAATTTGAGGGCAGTCCATCATGTCCAAAGATATATAGGAGTGGATAAGCTAATTTACCTAGTGCTTGCAAGGTTACTCCTCCAAAGTGTTTTTATAGAATGCAAATAGAGTTTTTGGGGCCTATTTGGAGACACAAAAGATGGACTAATAGGAATGTTTTTTCTTTAATGCAACTAATGTTATGTACAACAAGTATGGATATTAGATTCATATTTTCTATCAATTGACTAATGGGAAAGGACCCAAGACTTGATAATTTAATGGTTGCATAGGTGCCAAAGTATATAAGGCTAGAAAATAAAAATGCTTTAAGCAGAAAGTATTTAGTCGATTAGTCAAAATAAGACTGAAGAAGCTAAGGCTCATGGATATTACCTGTGTTAAATGACATCAAGAAGAAACAATGTTGTGCACCTTTCAGCAGTGAAAAGCAACTAAAACCTTTTAGGGGTCCATAAAAAGCAGATTATAGGGCTCTTTGTGTGCCTTGCAATGGAAACAACACTAGGAGAAGAAATATAGATGATTGGAGACCAAAAGAGACAAATGTAAACTATGCAAAAAAAATTCATACAAAAGACTTGAATCAAATTTTTGGAGAGAGAATTCTTCTTTGCAATTACAGAAACCTGATACTATAAGGATAGGCCTACTAGACACAATCATGTCTAGAATTGCTTCTAAGAGGATTTTGAATCATTCCGTATTGATGCAAAGGCAGAGATGCTAGCTCTATTTGTTTGTGGGAAGATGGTCTCTCAAATGTAGCACCCCTGTTTTTGTTGAAGTAACAAAGACATGTGGCTTCAAAAAACAATGTAATCATATCAAAAGCATATTGATACCTAATTGTACCACTGAGCCTAACCACGTAACCAACCATGTGAGAGGATGTACCCATCTGGAAAACCAAACTATTTGTCACTTATTCAACACAATCTTTTAAAATTTTAGTCGTTTTGTGTCACACCAATTCCTTGCGTTGTGACATTTTGTCTTTAAAGTACATGGGCCAGTATAATTTTGCAAAACTGTGAAAATATGATGTACAATGTGTAAGGTTTGCGAAGAAGAATCTGATAAGTTTAACATATGAAGATGATCCAATATCTACTATTCATTCTATGCGAAAATAGCTCTGGCAACCATTGCATTTACAGCATCAACAGTAGCTGGTATCCATTCCATACTAAATAATTCTGCCAGGAAAATTGTCACAAAAATAACTTCGAGTACAAGGTGAACAAAATGATCAAAAATTTAAAACCACCAAATAAATGTAAAATTCATTTCACAGTTCAAAAATATCTATGCGAAGAAACAAATAGGGATCTAAAAGTAGGTATTACAATAATATAATATATGAAAACAGCCAAAGATAAAATGACACAACCAATGCCATTTATTTAACAGATAACAACAAAATTCTTTTCGAATGAAATAAAACACCACAAAAATGATCCAGGCGCGTGCTAAAAAAAAATCACTGAAACCATGGCAAGTGACTTACCTCAAGATTCTGAACAAATTATGTTGTGATGTCAGCAATGCCGATGAGAAAAAATGGGCAGAGTTCGCAGGAAAAAAATTACGAAACCCTACCAAAGCACAATGTTTTTTAAAATGAGACGAACCCAAATCACTCTCCAGGCAGCTGCTGCTTCAATCCATTTACAGTGAGCGAAAATTTATCTAAAAATGTCGGGGTTTAAGAGCTAGTAGATTCTTGAGGTCGAGAGAAAACTTTTGCAGCCCTCTTAAAAGAAAATATTGGCTGCGAGTTAAAATTTGTTTTCAGGCGTGGGACGAGGAATGCTTCATCTGCCTGAAAGTTGTTTTTCCCGGCGGGAGACAACTTTTCGGATGAAAGGTGCTACAAAACATAGCCTATCGGCTAAATATTTAAGTTAAAAAATTACATAATTGATAAATTAATTAGATAAATAAATTGGTATTGGAAATGGAATTTAAAAAATATTAAATTAAATGAATTTAAATGTGATGTTTATGTATAGTATTGTATTAGATAAATAAATCGATATTGGAAATTGTAAATATAAAATTAAATGAATTTGAATGTGATATTTAATTAGATTTTCATCCTATTTAATTGAATTTTTGGATGGAAAAATGCTTTTCAAGATATCAAGGATAAATTTGTTAGGGTGTTGGATTTTAAAGATTTGATCAATCAATACTCTCAAAATATCTAAATTGAATATGTTCCACTCCAATTCAAATTTAAAATTGTGGAATTGATCTCCATGAGTGGAATTCCAACCCTAAACTTATACGCATATGAATGAACGAGCAAAAATATTATTGTTGGAATTCACCCACCTTGATCTTTTAATATATGAATCTCGATAAAGATTGGTGGTGTTCACAAGAATCTTAAGGAATCTATTAAGTATGAGGGTTACATTCTCCTCGATAAAACCCTTAAGATGACTAATTTAATGGCTTTAAAACAATGATTAAGGACAACAAGCAAGTATGTAATGGACTTAAGATGATATTACTATGTTTATGTAATTCTTTGGCAATGTTTCTACATGATGCTTACATAAATTCTCCATGATAATTCTCTTGATAACCCTAGTGTTCTTTAATATTTCAAAGATGATTTCAAAATGAATTAATTAATTAATTAATGTCTAAATAAATGCAATAACATAACAAGCAATTAACACAAACATGTGTTAGGTCAACTTATAATGGTTAGTAAGAAGAAAATTTTAATTTTAATTTTAAAATTTCAAGGTTCAACTCCACAAGTGTGGAAATGACTTGGGTCAAGTTTGTACCTATGGCTATGAATAAGGTGATGACTGTGGAATCTTGGGATTGGGGTCAATATATGGGGATGAATAACTATGTGACCAAGATGTGGCAATGTCATGAGTTGAATTTATGTCACAAAAAAAGTCACTTATAGACTAGACATTGCATAAAGAACACTCTAATCAATGCAAGCCTAAAACATAAGAGAAAAGGGTATGACTATACAATTTTAATCATTGTACTTTGTCTCCACTTTGATGTTCACATGAACTAATAAGTGGATGTATGTCAAAATAAAATAAGTAATCAACATGGAAATCAAATAGTTTTTGAATACTAAAAGGGATACAAATGGCTCAAAGTATACAAATCATTCTTGAATTCTCCTTGCAATAAGAACTCCATAAAGAACCTATGAAAGTAAAAGAGCATGAAAGTAGGAGTGTTCATAATATATTTAAAATAGGAACTAACTACAACTTTCTTGAAAAAGAACTTTCCTAAAAAATGGTAAAAGTGGAGAGGAAAAGGGATAAGAGAATACACCTAATGTGAAAATTTGATAAAACTTTGACTAAGAAAAAATGTAAAAGGAATCTAGCTAAGCGAACAATATTGGTAAATTTATGTTATACATAGAAATGGCCACAATCATGTCACTACAAAACATCTCATAATTCACAAAAGGAATGTTAGTGACATGTATGCCCCTCCAATTGGTTGCATATAAAGGATGCAAGGAATTGGAGAGAGGAGAAAAATATATAATCATGATAAGACATATAACATTTTAAAAAAATCATATGATAAGCATGTAAGGATATGAGATATAGTCATGAAGTCATGTGTAACAAGGGAAAGTCGAGGATCTCTATATTACTACTTCTAGTGTTTGCAAATGATAAAAATGGATGGGGTCGTAGATGCTTGATAGGGATCGTATAGCATCAAAAAGACGTAAAAGATATGAAAATTATAAGAATCACAAGATAAGAATGATAAGTATCATAGATATGGAATTTAAAGCGTGATAATAATCATAAACATGGGATCATAAAAAACATAGAAATTTCATGGATATATGGTATAGGAAGAGAACAAGGAGTGTGTGACAACATAAGTGGTAAATATAGATCATAGGAATCAAACAAGGAGCCTAGGAAGGCATGTAAGTTGAAAAATAAGCATGGGAAAGCATATAAAGAACATGTGAATGAATCTTGGTGCATAGGAAATCATAAGAATTAAGTATGGGAGCATCAACAAAAAATATGCCCCCAAGTGGGAAGCAAAGCATAACATGGTATAGAAGGTGAATTAAGAATAGGAAAAGAACGAGCAACATTACATAAAAGGTTAAGTGCAAGAAAACTTAACAAAAGACAAAGTAAATGCTAGCATATTTTAAATAAATAAAAGAAATTATATAAGGTCTCAAATAGTAACATTAGTGAGATCCTCATCGTGTAACAAGTAACATCAAGTTCTTCATCCTTGATTATATGGCTTTTCTTTTGATGAAAAGTGGTTCTATTAGTGAAGATGCTAGCAATAGGCGGAACCATGAAAAAATCCTTTTTTGCCTATTTTTATTTTCTTTAGAGGTTTTAACATGCCCATTGTTCTACCAATTGATTTTACTATGTTTTACCCACATGTGAACAGTTTATGACACTACACTTAGTCAATAATTTTTTTATTTTTTAATCAAATAACAAAATGCAAATTTGATACAAATCATTCCAAACTTTCCCATTCTATTACAAAGAGACATTACTAAATTCCAAGTAACAAATCCATATTACATAATTTCATGATAACATTTTCCTTTTAGAATTTATCAACAAGAATAGAGACACGTGATTACATACATAGCTTCTATAAGCTTATTGAAACAAAGATGAAAATGGTCCATATGTCCTTATTAGCATACATCCTCAAATATTGGTTGCCAACTGTATCAGGGAAAGCATCAATCAAGTGATTTTTCACCAACCACGAACTTACTATGGTCCCCTACACATCTACCTAATTGGTAAGATGGCCCTGCCCTTCGATGGAGAGATTGGTTTGGTAACCTCATAATATTAGCCTTCTTGAGCATGGTGTTGTGTCCTATAAATCTAGAACCATACATTGGCTACAACCTACATGTACGATATTCCTTGCCTAGTTTGCATCCCTAGATCATAGTGAATTGATAATGTAAATAGTGGCTACTTAAACTACTTTGGCCAAAGAATTCAACACCCAATGCTTTGATTGTATGTCGTATGTTCACCCACCCTTAGCTTGATTTGGTATTTGACCATTCATACTCTTACACACATAACATATATTCCTATAAAAAGATGAAGACATAAAATATTGACTAACTAGGTTACACCCTTTCCCATGGATTACCCTAACCCTAAGAATAACCAAGCTAACAACCCATGTTCAATTGACATCCCTGCTAAATTAATTCAAAGAAACTTCATATCTCATACTTTCATAACTTATGCAATATTATTTAATCTTAACTTAGTATAGTACCTAATAGCAACATAACCACTCAAAATCCAATATATATGGTATATGTGTATATCTCAATAACAAGGTTTCACTAAATCTAGAATCTTTCAAGAATCATGCAAGCTTATCCAAAGTAAGAAAATAAACTAAGTTCATAAAAGCGAACATAACATGAATTAAAATCATCATTTCCCAAACAAAGGAAATCTCATATAAAATAACATTTAACATAAAGAATAAAGTGATAGAAATCAACATGCTTAAAAATATAGACCAGCTAACAATACTAGTTTCCAAGTTCAACCTCCACAAATCCGCTTTCTACTCCTTCTAGACTTAGCTTATCACCAAACTATAGCCTCTCACAAACAAACTCTCAACAATTGTAAATGCACAGAAAAATCTCCTTCTCACAAAAGCTCTCTAAAATATGCTTGCATAGAAAACTACAACAGAACAACGAATGAAGAAATCTGATTGGAAAAGTGTAACCAAAGGTAGAGAGAATGATAGTATTCATACAAAAATATGAGAATCTTAATGCTACAACTAAGCTACTAAATTCGCCACCTTCTTATTCCAAATGCATTGACTAAGCTCAAAAAGAGAGTTATTGTTGCTTAAAACACTGGTTTGCAAACACATATACAATCCAACTTCCCTATTGAAGATGAGTCACTCTTATCTTGTTGACAACAAAGATTTAAACTTAGAAAATGTAACCTATAGGTTTCTCTATCGCAATCTAAGTCGACTACTTCAGCCAGCTCGTGCAAAAGACCAAGTCTCATGCTCTCAAAAGCTATGCAATGGTATATGGTGTAGGAAATAGACTTCTTTCTATATCATACTTCCCAAAATATAGTGCCAACAATTCATATTTATGCACCCTTTATTCATGTGAAGTTTTGATAAAGTCAACACGTATGAATGTTACCAACTCTTTGTAAATGATTTGGTTCATATTACTTTATGTGTTGTCAAATGCATTAAGACTTATTCCTCATGCACTATATGTGTGTAGGTTTAAGTTTAGTCATTTCATATTACATGGCAGCACTTGATATATGTGATATAATCTATTTCAAAATACTTTTGAATTCATAACAATTATAACATATATATATATATATATATATATTAACAATAAATATATGTATATATTATTAATATATATATATATATTATATTTATTTATTTTTGATATGTAACAGGTTAATTTTATTAAAATAAAAAAGTAATACATATAATTAGTTGACATTCTTAAAATGTCAGAAATGTGGTTCCATCCCAAAGATCTACATTACATAACACTTTACAAAATTTGGGTCCCCAGCCCGCCTTCTGCTGCCAGCTATGCGTGATGACACAAACGATGCATCTTTCATTCGTTCTCCCATATTCAAAAGTGAGTGCAATGTCTAATTTATACCTGCAATCATCCCCAACTTCTAAACCCTCCTTGTCGTGCTCTTTTTTCACGACCTCCATAGTCTTCCTCCTCGAGGCTGTGATCTTTTTTTCTTGGCACAATCTCTGGAACCGCAGTCACCTCCTGGCGTCGCTTTGTTTCATGCCTATGCAGCTCAGTCTTGAGGTTTTCCCAGGCCAGCACCACATCTAATTTATATAGTTCTCTGTCTGTTGACTTCTGCCACCTTATAAATGGGATTAGCCCTTCCGTTGTTGCTTCATCCATTTCCTCAATTCCTTTAGACACATCAAACCCCACCCCTAGGATAGCCCACTCCATTAATGATTCTAACTTATCCATCATTTCTTCCTGAAACAAAATTAACAGGATTCGCTTCGTTTCCTACGGATCTTCACCAATTTCCATCCCCCATGCAAACAACATGGAAGCGATATCCGCATTTTGTCTTCCTCTATGTGTCACCTCTCGAAAATGAGGCCTAAGAGCTTCCATGACTGCATTGACGACTTCGTCAGTCATCACCTTTAGGAGCTGCTTCAACCTCTTAACAATTAGCCTTCCAAAGAAAGGTTTCTGCTACAGTTTTGTAGAGAAACCCACCATAGCCTTGTCTTTTCACTTGACTGCCTACGCTCCAAGGAATTAATTCTCTTCTACCTACTCCTTTGAGTTTTAAAGGCCACCTCTCGATCCTTTTAGATATTCATAGCTCTAACTCTACCTGATGGTTATTAGCCACTTACTTTGTCTAGTGCCAGCTTGCCACCTCACCTAAAATTTATTAGTTCGTCTAATCTCCCGTTTTCACACACTTGACCTATACTTTCGCTCATGCCTATATCTGATATGGCAGGACCAAATCCGGTCAGTCCTCTTCCCAACAAAGCCGCCACCCCTGAACTCCCCCACAACATTGTCTTCATTAGTGGATCTTTTGGCTGATATGACCTTTGCATTTAAACCACCAGCAACCTTCTTGTGCTTTCAAAAACTAACCATTATCCAGCCTCATTATGTAGGTTTCTAAAATCTTCAATAACTACATTCATGTCTTCCAACGTAATCGCCCACTTGGATAAGACATCAGCCTCTTTATTACCCTCCCTCTTTACATGTGTTAAACATAAATTTTCAAATGTTTTTAATTTTTCCACTATCTCATTGATAATATTTTGTAGATGCCACACTTTTATACCTGATCCCACAATTGCTTGAATGATTATACGAGAATCACCTTCTAGGTGTAGATTTTTGAACCCAAGTTTTTTTGCAAGTTTGACCGCTAACAAAGCAGCATTTGCTTCGGCCACATTATTAGTCCCTGGGGGCAATTTCTTTGTTGTAGTTGCTATAGTGTTTCCTTGACTGTCACGTGCAATGGCTCCAATCCCCGACGCCCCTGGATTCCCACGTGCAGCTCCATCAAAATTCACTTTACACCATCCCTCCCTTGGTTTTTCCCACACCATCTCTAATTCCTTCTGCATTTTGATCGACCTCTTGATCGTACCTGTTAGATTCCTTATATGAATACCAGGCCAGGCATGCTACACTAACATATCCTCTAAACAAATGAATGCTTCCAATTTTGGGTCTGTGAAGCAGCACTACTAACCACTTCTTCAATACTCATGTCTAATCTGCTCAAAAGCCTAGAGATAGGTTCACATTTATCTAAGAAGATCCTTTTGTTCCTTTCTTTCCAGACTTCCCAAATAATTAAGGAAGGTGCACTTACCCACACACTAGATAGCATTGTCTTTTTTGCCTTCCTAGGCCAACTTTCAAACACCTCTTTTAAGGTCAACAAAAAAGGGCCATGCCAATTCAACTTGCATTTTACATGCTCCCAGCATGATCCAGCTACCTCACAATTTAGCAAAAGATGATCAATTGCCTCTTCAACTTTTCCACACATGAAACATTTTGAAGGTCCTACAAAGCCCAAATGCTTTCTTCTTTCTCCCGTTAGGATTCATCCCTTGATTGCTAACCAAGCAAGGTGCCTGCTTTGGGCAAACAATTCTTGTTCCAACATAGATCCTTGGCCCCAAAGTTCTCACGCTCATCCGAGACCAATAAGTGATACCCAATCTTCACAGAGTAACTCCCAAGGGATGAGCCACACCAAATGATTTTATCCTCACTCCCAGTTATTTGGATATTTCAATCACAAAAAATCTCACGCATCTGCTGGACCTACCACAGATTTAGGTTCTCCTGGGGCACTTCTTTCCATCCCCATTCCTGCCCCAAAGGACCCGGTTTCTCAATCATATAATCTCTAACTTTCGTCCCCCACTGTTGAGAGAAATAGTTCTTAAGAAATAGTAGATCAAGCTTCTCATTTAAATTCGGCATCCCATTCCAAGAGTCTTCCCATAAGTTTTCCTTTAAACCGTTACCTATCTGCCATGTTAAATGATTGATAACCACAGGTCTACAAGAAACAATGAAGTTCTAGATCGCTAATCCCAAAGGAGGATTACTAATTGCAAAAATTCTATGATTATCCCTCGTGTCCAAATATTTCGCTTTTAAGACTTTCACCCACAGTAGATTTGGGTTAGCATACAAACTCCAAACTAGTTTAGCACCGAGGGCCTCATTTAAGAAATGCCAATTTCTCAATCCAGCACCCCCCTTCTCTTTTGCTCTACATATTTTATCCCATGCTAATAGGGGGATTTTGTCATTATCCCTTGCTCCATTCCAAAAAAACTTTCTCATACATTGCCCAATCGAATTTATCACTTTCTTCGAAATTCGCAAGCACATCATTGAGTAGACTGGAATTGCTGAAATTATAGTTTTAAGCATCAATATTCTACCTGTTGTTGTTAACCATTTGCTTTTCCATCCATCCATTCTTTTCAGACATGATTCCACTAACCCTTTCCAAATTTTTATTTTATTTGCTCCCTCAAATAGGGGAACCCCAAAAAATTTGCTAGGTAGTTTACCAACTCGCATTGCCAACACTCCACAAATATCTTTTTGCCTCTGTATTGGGGTATTGAAGAAAAAAAATTATGACTTCCCCCAATTGATGCACTGTCCCGAGGCTAGACCATACCTATCCAACACTCCTTTCATCTCACGAGCCTCACTAAGATTTGCATCCCCCATTAGAAACGTGCCATCAACAAATTGTAAATGTGAAACTGGAGAAATCCCTTCAACCACCTTGATTCCCTTCCACCTCCCATCTTTGCATTTCTGAGCTATTAAACGACCAAGCACCTCGGCCAAAATGATGAAGAGAAAAGGCAATAAAGGATCACCTTGCCTAATCCCCTTATTGGATTCAAAGAAGCCGTGTGGACTCCCATTAACCAGGATTGAAAACCTAGGAGAGGATATACAACTTTCTATCCATTTTAACCAAGCTTCACTAAAACCAAATTTTGCCAACACCTTCAAGAGAAAAGATCTATTCACTTCATCATATGCCCTTTTAATATCCAACTTCACCATCATTTTTTCCACTTTAGCCATTCTGATAGAATGCTCCATTTCGTGTGCCACAATTACCCCTTCAAAAATTGATCTTTTGGGGGAGAAACCACTCTGTTCACTTGAGATTATTGAATTCAGAACAAGCTTTAGTCTATTTGCCATCACTTTAGAAATTATCTTATAAACTATATTGCATAATGATATGGGACGAAAAATCTTCAAAGGTCCTTACATTATCCCTTTTTGGTATAAGTGCAATGAAGGTATTGTTGTTATCCTTCAAAATAAAACCTTCTTTTCTTGATTCCTCCACAACGCCCAGCAAGTCCAAGGCAAACATGTCCCACAATTTCTGAAAAAAGATTGTAGGAAAACCATCAGGGCCTGACGCCTTGTCCCCCCCTAATCCAAATAAGGCATTTTTAACCTCCTTCAAGGTCACTTCTTTCATCAGCATCCTGTTTTGACTCTCAGAGATGCAATTCGGGATAACATCCAATATATTCGGGTCTTGATTAAGGCCATTTGTTACCATATTGAAACTTTCTGAAAAAAATTTGACTGCCTCCTGGTTAATTTGGGCAACATTATTTAAGTTCTCCCCAAAGTTGTTTTGTATCACCACAATCCTATTATTTGATTTGCGAACCTTCACTGAATTATGAATAAATTTAGAGTTTTTGTCACCTTCTTTCAGCCAGGTCTCTCTCGATTTTTGTCTCCAAAATAACTCTTCTCTTGCCAAAATTTCAGAATAAGATTTACTGAGTTCCTTTTCTTGAAGGAAATCCTCCTCCGACATCCCTAGAGGAATGATTCTTGTGTGCAGAACACCAAGTTTCTCTTCTAAAAGCAATTTTTCTTCAAAAATATTCTTAAACGCCTCCCGATTCCATACCTTCAATTGCTCTTTCAAAAACTGCAACTTTTTAAAGAAAAGGAAAGACTTATTTCCTAATCAAAAGGGGGCATTTTTCCACCAATTTTCTATTAAAGCTTTGAAATTAACATCCCTGAACCACATTGTTTCAAATTTAAAGGGACACATGTCTGGAGTTGCTTCATCTTGGATCCTCAAACTTATCTGATAATGGTCTAAACCCGTGATGGGTAGAATCTCAACATCACATTGCCAATGTTGATCTACCCAATTCCCAGCTAGAAAAAATCTATCTAACTTTTCAGCAATGTTTAAAAATCCACCACGCCTGTTAGTCCACGTGTAATCCCCATTTCTGAACAGCAACTCAATTAGACCATTATTCGTAGCAAAGTCATAGAAATCCTATTGACTCTTACCAAACCAGCATTGCCCCCCCATTTTGTCTGAAGGGCGCATAACTGCATTGAAGTCCCCCCTAGCAGACACATCTCACCACCTTTTTTAGCCAGCAAGCCACTCAATTCTTGCCATAGAAGTTTTTTTTGTGCAGAAATGTTGGGCCTATATATATTTAGGAACAAAAAGCTTACCCTCAAATGTCTTGATTCCACCCTGCCCCACTGCCAATTTCTTTCTTGCCTAACAACTTGCAAATTTACTAGTGACTCATTCCAAAGGATTCCCAGACCACCAGAAGCCCCATAAGCTTCTGATAGAGAACTACACCATCTCCCGAAACTTCTTGCAAACCCATCTATTTCAACCTTCTTTATTTTCGTCTCTTGTAAAAAAATTAGAGCAGGTTTCGTTTGATCAAACGAATCTTGTCAGGGGCATTGCAGCCCCTAACATTCCATGAGAGAATCTTCATGACCATCGGGAAAAGGCATAGCCCTTTCCCGATCTGAGTTTACTCTGCCCCACAACATTCCCTGCTAATTCCAACCTCATTTTAATTTTTTTTGGCCCTCTTCTGCATTTCTCCCCAAATTTTACTTTATTATTTGTGGTTGAGGTTTGATTAATAGAACGTTTTTCAGTTATTCTAGACCCGTCCTGAAGAACCAAGAGATCCTCTTCCCCCTAGCCTTCCACGTCTTTTGAATCTGAAGTTGAATCATCCAGACTCCCACCACTATCTCTAACTCCCTCAAAAGCATTCTCAAGATTCCTAATGGGTGAGATAGGAATATCTTTGAAAATAAAGATTTCAACTATGGTTGTCCCTAACGCCTGAATGGCCCCTATTTCATTTATAGACATGTCATTGTTATCTTTGTGCCAATCTTTGTCCCAACCCTCGTCAGGCTTTTCTGCTCTATCTTGAGTAAGGCCATCCTATCTATGGTCCCACGCCTCTACTACCTAATGCTCTACCTGTTCACCTTCTTGGTTGATTGAATTCACCAGTCGAACTTGTTCTGTCATGCGAGGCTCTGAGAAACTCGCAGTCACCTCCACCCCCAATTGCTCTTCAGATTGTATAACCTCATTCTCTTGTTCTAATGTAAAGGTTGTTTCCTTTTTCTCCAATACTTCCACACCCATCATAACAAATTGTCCTTTTCCTTGAGTCCCATTTTTCTCAGAATCTTCCTGCTCCTTTAGTACATCTGCAAAATCACTCCACCAATATTCTAACCCATTCTGCCCACCAGATTCTTTACCTGTCAACACCCAATCCGCATTAAACACTTGCACCTTCTCACGAGAATCTTTCTTACACACAACTTCCTCTCGTGCTTGTGGCTCCTCCAAAAAAGCTTTCTCAAATATCAGATCCATTTCCTGCCTCATTAAACCTTCCCACCCATCTTTTTTATCTAGATCTTCCTGGGTAGGGTTAAAAGCATTAGGTATCCACTCGTGTCTACCACTAGCATGCTCCTTTGTTCCACTTTCTATCATTTTGATGATTTCCTCATTTAAGTAGTTTTGGCATAAACCCTTGCCTTTTCCAGTCAAGATCTCAGCAGTAAGGGGTTTTGAGTTTCTGATGCATTTTAAGCATTCTGGATATGCATCTTCTATTTCTAGTTTTTGCACCTAGATTCCCTCCCCAGATTTAAGTTCTAATTTTTCTGGCAAAGCATGTAGTCCTTGCCTTAAAACACAAATTCTAGGGAAAGTGCTAAGATCCATTTTATCCACCAATTCCTCAGACTTTACAAAGGTTCCAAATTTCCTTCCTATCATACTAAGAGTCTCCTGATCCCGATATTCATGTGGAAGGTTTTTCAATCAGATCCAAATTGGGATATCCTCCACTGTTGTTTCATTAGGGTTAAAATTTGGTGCCCAATCTTTGATGTAGAACCAAATTTCGTCCATAACAAAGGGCCCACTGTTTATGATCCATTCTTTATCAATCGTGGTTTTACAGATGACCAAGTAAAAGCCATTCTCTAGGGTTTTAAGCTCGCACTCTAACCCCCAATGTTTATCACACCACTCTCGCAGTTTCGAGAAGGCAGGCCACTTCCCACCCCATTTTAGAAAGAAGGCCTTTGCCTTAAAAAAATAACAGAATCCTTCCATTCACTATTATCTAAAAGCATTGAAGTCATGGTCGCATATGAAATACTGAGGAATACTTGACTAGTGCCAATCTTTTTCGCTTGTCGTTTTGGTCACCAAAACTTTGCAGCTATGTTTCCAAAGTCTACCCGTTCTAGTAGACACCGATTTAAACTGCTCGCCCCTCAAAGGTTGAAACCCCATCCTCCATTCGCCTCTGGTTCTATCACTTTCAAAGTTACGGTAAGCCTCTGGACCCTGCCAAGCCCTACTTGACTCCAACATTTTGGATCTATTGTTGGGTTTGCCCTGGCGTTTGTTAAAAGGCCACCATGATTTCTGCCCCACGCCATAGTGTCTGCCATTGTGCCTTCGGAAATCCTGTCGCCGAAAATCCTCCTCCCGCACCATCCCTATATAACACCCTAATTTTTTATCCCATATATATATTATTAATATATATGTATATATATATTAGTAATATATATGTATATATATATTAGTAATATATATGTATATATATATAATATATATATATATATATATATATATATATATATATATTTATATTTAGTTATATATAATAGTAATATATATATATATATATAACTAAATATATATTACTATTATATATAACTAAATATATATATATTACTAATATATATATATATATATATATATATATATATTATTAATATATATATTATTAGCCACCACTTGTAGGTGGGTTGGCCAGGTCTTGGGGTTTGCTCCCTTGAGGACACGAGTTCGACTCACCTTCGTAGTGGAAAAGGTGGGGGTTAGTATGCTACGACCAGGTCGGCTCCACTGACTCGGGGTAAAAATGGTTGGGATCACCATACAACCTTTTAGGACACAAGTTCGACTCACCTTCGTAGTGGAAAAGGCGGGGGTTAGTATGCTACAACCAGGCCGACTCCGTTGACCTGAGGTAAAAACGGCTGGGATCACCATACAACCTTTTAGCCACCATTTGTAGGTGGGTTGGTCGGGTCTTGGGGTTTGCTCCCTCGAGGACATGGGTTCAACTCACCTTTGTAGTGGAAAAGGCGGGGGTCAGTATGCTACGACCAGGCTGGCTCCGCTGACCCGGGGTAAAAACAACTGGGATCACCATACAACCTTCTAGCCACCACTTGTAGGTGGGTTGGTCGAGTATTGGGGTTTTCTCCCTCGAGGACATGGGTTTGAATCACCTTCATAGTGGAAAAGGCGGGGGTCAGTATGCTATGACCAGGCCAGCTCCGCTGACCCGAGGTAAAAACGACTGGGATCACCATACAACCTTTTTATCTATCAAAATATATATATATATATATATATATATTATAACTTTTATAATATGTATATATATATATATATTCATATTCACATGATATATAAAATGTATAATCTACCAAACAAATATATATATATATGTATGTATATAAGTCTGTATTAATGTAATCAAAATACATATATATATATATGTATATATATATCATTATTTTAATATCCTACTTAAACACATATATTTACATATTCACTGATTGGTGTATATATATACAAAATATGTATATATATGCCTTGTATATCCAATCGATACTCCCATGCATGTGTGATATATCTATACATGGATATACATTAGTACGTCTACCTACGTATATGTATGCACATATATATTCATATGTATGAGTTATCAAAGGAATATACATATATACACATATACATTATATGTATATACCCTATCAATTAATATATAAGCATAAAAACACAAAAGAGAACTTATAATTGTCATAAAGACTCAATCACATATCCCTAAACAAGAACATTCAAAGACTAACCACAAACCAATACAAAACATTCCCCAAAACATGATTGAAGATTACTTACCATTTCCCAAACTTATCTTGACTCATCTTGACCCAACTAAGATGTGAGTGTGCATATGCTTAATTAGGTTCATTAAGGGTTACTAGACCATGTTATTCACCTGAGTGATACTCCCCCTCTCTTCTAGAGATTTGATTTGTTCCCGCATCTGAATTAGTGCATAAGAAAAGTAGTTAGTCGATAACATTATATTCATATGCATCATATATTTTCACCTTATAAACATTTAGAATATCATATTGAATTACACATTCATTCATCACATTTTTCATAAAGATTCGTATACAAAACATAGTCACACATTAAAGCATTTTAAATTGATATGGTAATAGTAAATAGGTAATAACACAAATGGGGTGTAACAAAGGTGGCTTCATAAAGAGATTTTCCATTTGTTGAACTATAACATTCTTATTTGGTACTAAAAGAATGTTAACATCTTTCGTGTTTTTTATTGTTTTCAGATTATTACTAAATAATAATGTAATTATAATTAATATAGTACAAATCAACTTATAAAACAAAGATTATTTAATAATGGGATTGGGATTGATTAGAATAGACTAAACAAAAGCTATGTTAAAATAGAAGATTGAAATTGGTGAACAAGTGTATAAGAGAGAAAGGATGAATATTTTTTTCAAATGCACCTATAAAGAAGAGTTGTCATTCCATAAAATAGTTAAAGTGATGTTAGGATGATACTTTGGAAGTTTTTGAATAAGTTCAAGAAAAAATATAAGGTTGTCTAGGTTCATGCAATCAAGGGAGCAACATAGCCCTAACATTACACTTGACATAATAACCTAGTCTTGGATGAATGTGCTAGTCCTAAAAGATGGAGTAGGCCTAAAATTGTAGAGAGATCTCTAATATTATATAGGGGATTCTTAGAAGTGGACATTTATTAGAAGTCAAAAAAGGGAATGAAATGAATAAGAAATAACACACAAATACACTTTATTACAAAAAAGAAAGAAAATAACATGAAAAAATATTGTGTTCTGGGAAAAAATACCCCAAACACACCAAGAAACCAAATCATGAAAGCTTAAAAGCTTTTTTCAGAGGAGAGGAGGCCCCGGTGTGGAACCAATCGGGTTTTGAGAGGGATGCTCTCCCGAAGCCCTGGGATCAGGTGTGCATGGCGCTGAGGAAGTATGTTACTTTGGAAGGTAGGTTCAAAACCTGTTTCTTTTACCACTTCCCTCTATTAAATCATCTAAGACATAACATGTTGCTTAGTTTCCCATTTTTTTTAATGGACTTGGAAAACTCTATTGAAAAGTGCAAAGAGTCGGCCAGCTGTAATCTTAGTGATATCCCACCGCTCCCGCTCCACCAGGGGCTTATACTAAGACTATATCACTTCCATGTGGCTCCCAATCCTCCTAAAGCTATCACGGTTGTCCACATTGAGAACATTGAACCCCTTTCAACTGTGAATATTTCCCCGACTGAGTCTAAAAGCCCTCCTTGGAAATCCAATTTGGGCATAGTGGGGAATCCTAAAGCCAAGATAACCACCAAGAAACTTAAGGGTGGTCTGGGCAAGGCCCATGCCAGCGCAGTAGAAGGTCTCTATGAATTAAAATCCACTTAGATAGACTCGGCCTACAAGGCCACCTCTGCAAAAAAGGGAAAGGAGAAAGGCATGTTGGCCCCAATGGCTAAGGATGGAAAGGGAAAGAATGCTATAAGGAAAGACTCCAGAGGTGATACAGTTGTGGGGACCATTGAGATGACTGGTGGGGAAAATTCCAGGAGGAGATCTAGGAGGCTGGCTAAGAACAACAAAAAAAGGTTGATTATTGAAGACTTTAAGGAGTAGTCTGACAGCAAAGGGTACAAGGAAGAAGAAACTGAAGATGAGGAGGAAGAAAATGTGGAGGGGCCCCAGTTTACTTCGGTGGACAACAAGATTCATATTGATGGCTCTGCCTCTCACTCTCTACATCCCCTGGTTGAAGAGCCTGGAGAGGTTCCGGGGACTATGGACATCGGGTTGGAGTCTTGTGATGTGGTGAAGAGAATGGACACACTTGACAAAATGTTTTGGGGGTTAACCCGCTTCACCATGAAGTTGGGCCACTTCATCATGAGCACTCTATCTAATGCTATAAAAAAGGAGTTGGAGGGAAACAACATCTAGGAGAACAAAGAGTGGGTGGGTGATGAGGCGATGGACCTCTTGATTAAAAATTGGGACAATGCCAGTTAGCTGCTCCTTGTGCCTGTCTGTCGGTTGTTTCTATGCGGTCACTGTGTTGCTTGTGGGTTGTTTCTTCTTTTTATTTCCTTTATGTTTGTTTTTTAAGCTTGTTCCTTTTTGGCCCTAGTGGCTCGTTGTGAAGGGTACGATGCCCTGTAAATGCTGCTTAACTTTTCAAAAGCATGGAATGACTTGGAACCATAGAGGTATAAAACTTTGAAAGAGATCCAAATACTAAAAAAGGAAGATCACACTTAATAACCTGCAATAAAGAGGGAAAAATATCCTAAAATTATTCTAAATTTTATCAGAGGAAGAGAAGAAAAAATAGAGGAAAGAGACCTTTTTGATCTAAGTTATAAGAGATGCAATAATTATTTTGGTACCTAATCAATTTAAGAAACCTTTCATAGAAAATTAGATTTGAAACAATAAAAAAAACTAGAATTTTATAAAGAAGTGATGCGTCATTGGGTGACCAAGTCCTACTTGGACAACTTACTAAGCAACCTGGTTCAACCTAGATGGCCTAGTCTATTGTGTCAATATTTTGTAAAATTTAATACAAGGATTCTTTAAATGGTTTTAGACATAATTTACTTTTGTCACCTTGCTCCATTCTACTCTAATTCTTTCATATTTAAAATGCAACACCCAAAACCTATATGAAACATTGTAAAAAAATGGTTAAAGGGGAGTTTTTTAGATTAATTAGGACATCATTTGATAATTAATTAATTATTAAGTCCCTTATTACTTTATTCACTTAATCTAAATTTAGGAGTGTTTTTTATTATTAGATCAGACTAAATATAGGTCAAGTTGTCTTGTTGCATGAGATTAAGACACTTGTCACAATCTAATCAAATCCTCAACTAGGGTTTACTTTTTTTTATGCTATTATAAGCATTCACGTGCATTGTAATCAATCATCTAGGTATTCATATTAATTCATTCCATAATTGGTTACTTTTCTATATCATCTCTTCTCAAGGTTGCATGAGTGTATCAATGGCTTTGTCTCTTCAGATGTGATAGGAGTTTTGGTTATAGGTGATTTCTAGGATCTGTGGGACTCACTATCAACTCCATCATGGTATTAGAGCACCAAATCGGTGACTTCATGTCTAAATTTTGAGATACAATATTGAAGAAATAATTAACTCCTCTTGAGGAGAAATAGGCATCATCATTGAGTCAATAATGACCAAAAACATAAGTATCGACTGTCCAAATGCTCAAATTGGAAAAGTTGCAAAAAAATAAATTTAAGGGCATGTAGATCTAGGCACAAATTCCTAAATCTAACATTATTTCCTTGATCCAACATAGGTGCAACAGTTGATTTTTTTTTTTTAATTCTTCTAGTTATTTAAATTTTTTTCCAAAACTTTCAAAAAAACCCACGTTTACTTTTTCAAAAAAAGTGCAAAAAAAAGAAAAAGTAACATTCAAAAAAAAAAAATGATTGAAAAATCAAATCAAAAAAATAAAAATGGCGCCTCGCAAGTCCCACACGAGTACCCAACGACTATTCATACCTACCATTGTTCCTCAAATGCTAGCGTGGCTCTAGCCAATTGTGTCTCAAAAACAAGTGACACTTTTAAAATTCGGCAGCATAAATCAATCATTAGTTGTTTACTTTTTTGGCCTCCATGTGCTCCTTCCTCATGTATTTTACAAATCTGGTGACCCATTTTAAAAATTTGACACCTAGAATCCTAACGAGCAAGCAAAAAATATTCTTGCATATTCGCCAAAATTTGGGTGAAATTTATGATTTTCTAGCATCAAAAATTTTCTCAAGCCATCAACAAATTTTTGGTAACCAACATAATATTTGACGAATATTTGTGACATCATGTTGATGTCAGCATTTCGTTAGTCATACAAACACCTACAAGCCCCCTCCTAGCCCCCTTTGGCCCTAAAAGAGATTTTTTTATTCTTTTGGCCATAACTTGTACATACAGTGTTGAAATCAGGCAAATGAGATATTATCCAAAATCTAGTTCTGAGCACTATCCATTTGTGTAGGTATTATCATTAGTTTTTTGTGCTATTTTATTTTATGATAAGTCAAAATTAGATCTTCATTTTGTGCTTCTGAGCTCATAAATTTTTGTTTGTATCTTTAATTTTGGTGATTTTGGTGGTATTGGAAAGGTATTTCAAAAAAATTTAGATCCATTCATGCACTTTTTTCAAAATATGTCCCAAGTACATTTTATTCATTTTTTTGTGATTTCACATTTCTATCAATTACTTGGACATCTTGGCACCTGTAAAGGATCTATTTGTGTCATATTACTTCATTCGATTTGTTTTATATGCATTGAGGTTATTAGTCTCTAATTTTATCATTTGAGGAAGTATCATGGGTTTTTGTTGTTTATCCTTTTGTGGTCATCCTGGCAAAGGATAACCATGATTCTTGGTGAAATGACATCCTGAAACATCTCAGGTGGCTTGATATTTTGCCTTATCTTTATGGAATCATACCTACAATAGATACACTAGGGATTTATTCAGCATGGGGCATTATCAGTGATCATATTGTAAGGATTATTTGTTCTAGTGTTGATCTTGACACTATGTGTTGTATTGGACATTGATTGTCTCCACACACTTTGGAATCAACTTTGGGAGATCCATGGAGACCCACTGTCTCTTCATACCTAGAGGATCCTACAAAAAACTGTCTCATTCCTCTTGTAGATGTACATTTCATACCCTTTGATGATGATACTCTAGAGGAGCTTGAGTATACCACTGGTCTTGCATATTCTGATGGTTCAACAACTTGTCTTCATGTTCCTACTCTTCATATCAAGACCATATCACCATCTTTTGTTGTTCTCAATCAATTTGGCATCGCCACATCCTTGGCCCTTATTGGTTCAATGCAACAAGATATCTATCTTCTTCTAAACATAACTACTTGGGATTCATATATTGCAAACATATCATCCTTCTTTATAGACCCTAAATGAGAAATACAAAGCAAAACCTAGATCTAGGGTTTGAAAGACTTCCAATTTTAGAAGGTTTATTATGTAAAACATCATGTTCACCAAAATGAAACATATAAAAAGGTGATCCTAAGTCCTAAGTGCTTAAAATAATAGGATTCAAGGTCTTTTCCTAGGGTTTCATTGAGATGGAGATCAACAAGGTGTATAGATTGAATTTCAACCATGGAGGTGAGCTAATCAAACCTATATCTCCATAAATTTGGGGATTGGAATGGATTGTAATAATTTTTCATTAGTTATCCTAATTAGATTGTGTGCCCTAATGTATAAAATGCAAGATCTCGATAATGCATAGACTAAAATAGTAACCTATAGGCAAATCTGAGAAGGGAAAAATAATGTGTACTTATCCAAAAAGATTGGTTTCAATGTTCATAGGAGGATTGATTCACCCAAGGGCATATGATTCCTTTTAGGGGTGTTGTGTTGTATTTTTAAGGTCCCCTAATGACATATCTCTGACTTTTATTTCCACTTGCAAAGTTGTCAGATCATTGTCAAATAATTTTGTAGGCGAGTTTTCATGAGTTGACAAGATGTAGGGCTTCAAATACAACAATGAAAAATTTAATTTCAAGCTCCCTTCAATCATCTTCAAACCTAAAACTGCCCTTCAATGGATTCCTTGAGGGACTAAAGTCATGCACATCAACTCAAGGTCTTGGATCTTGCTTTCTTGATTGATTGAATGCTTTGGAGACCTACAAAAGGGGTCAACCTTCACAAAAACAATAATAATAAAGAAAAATGAACTCAAATACACTTTGACATGATGCTTGGATTCTGAATTGTTGCAATGAATCATTGAAATGTTACTCTTGACTTGCTCTTGACAATAATTATTGCTCATAAAATCTCCTTCTAGTTTCAAATGGTGAAAAGACTAGGTATTTATAGTCATTTATCTAAATTCCTAAAAATTAGATCTTGATAGCTATAAGGCATTTCTAGCATCTAATTAACTTGGTTTTTCCATGTATACACACAATTCAGAGGATGGGTTCCTAATTGAACAATTCACCAGACCTTCACAAAAGGCTACATTTAATTATCCACTAGGGCTCATAAGATTTTGACAGTATAGGCACTATAAGTGCATTCAATGATCCTAACTACACCCTATATTGATGGAACATAAGTGGTCATATATGTATTAAAAACAATAAAATATTGGAAAAGGAAATAAATCATAAAATTTCAAAACAAGGGAACTAACATAAATTTGTTGCTTATGTTGTGGGTACTTACTACTTAATACTGTAATTGCTAACTATTAAATCTGAACTTACAACTAAATAATACTTCTAACTTCTCTGGAGAATAGCTCAATGTAATGTTACAGGATGTAATTCATGCTACAAAGTATCATTCATGAAATTCACCTACATATAATTAAAAATATATCTTAAATTAATTCAATAACGTAGCATCTAATCTAGTAACAAAAAATAAGGTGGGTTGGTAGTACCTCAAGTGGCCCTTGCTCAAGTTGTTGCACCCACAAAAGATATCAAATATGCACTACTTGATCAACAAATCATGACAACAAACTAAACTATTTTATTGCATAAAACTATATTTATTACAGTCTGACAAGAATCTCTAAAGATTTCTCATTAAACAATACATATTGATTGCAACTTGATAACATAAAACTAGCAGTAATTAACTATTAACTGGTAAAAATAATCACACTGCTAGATTTTCTCCTCAACCACATAACACAATATATAGGCTCAAGAGGAGTCTTATTCATTCTAGGACTAAATAACAAAACATTAATGCTTATGTCCACTCTCCCTCAAGGATAGGGAGAGGACTACTCTTTGAAATAAAAATCCATAAATATGAAATAGAAGAAGAAAAACCAAACTAGGATTATACCCCTAACGATTAATCACCATGACAGGGATGTGTTTCATGGAAGCTGTCATGTCATGGGTCACTCCTATTTGGAAAAAACTTCTTCTAAATGCCTTATTGGTGGATAAAAGTGTAATTGTGATGATTCATAGCTGACCATTCAATAGCCACCTTCGCTTTCCTCTGGAACTGTCACACTTCGATCATTTTGGCTTCTCCCCTGCAACCGTCCATATTCCTTTGCTATGGGCTATAAATCTAGTTGTTACGAGCTACAATCTTCTTGGCTACAATATGTAAGTTTTTCTACCAAGGCAATCACATCAGTAACAATCACAATTAAATAATAACAGAATACTAAATCTTATGAAAATCCATACATCCACACAAGCATATATCATATTTATATTTCCACATATTTAGGTTTGTTAAAGTGCATAAAAAGCATATGAAATATGTATGAAGTCTTGGAAATGTTTGTGAAACTTAGCAAATGAAATGATAAAAGCATAAACTGATGAAGAAAAAACTAGCCATTATCTAGAACCATCATTCGCCACAACTAAAGTATTTTATTTTCCTCAAACAAATCTGAAGACCAAAGGTTATACTATAGGGTTGTCTCCCTAAAATCAACTACAATGTCAACTCCCTTATTCTACTTCAGATAATAGACTTTTTAATATGAGAGCTTTACCAAACTAGTGTTTTTTGTTGCTTCTTCCTCCCCACGTTTCTTCATTGTCTAGTGTGGTACTAAAAAGAGGAGAATAGGTGGATGAAACACAAGTTGAAACCATGTAACTCCATTTCCCCTTGCAATGTCTATGTACTTTTGAGATCTTCAGATGATGGCTACATAATTATAAAGGGAGTGTGGTTCCTTTCTCTTTAACTCAAGCATTAGCTCTTCCCATCTTTTCTACACAAACTTGAAGGCTTCATTAATAGCTCATGCGGCTAATCCATTCATCCTCATATAAACATATTATCTAATATTCATTATTCTTTTTCCTACACCTCTGTGATCCAAAATCTCTAACCATTGATCTATGATTGCATTGGGATCCATTGATTCTTTTCTGAGT
The DNA here is from genome assembly GCA_007115665.2 of Sequoiadendron giganteum. Taxonomy (NCBI): domain Eukaryota; kingdom Viridiplantae; phylum Streptophyta; class Pinopsida; order Cupressales; family Cupressaceae; genus Sequoiadendron; species Sequoiadendron giganteum. Next base: position 574,360,275 of record CM021101.1, read on the forward strand.
TGTAAAGTAATATATTTTTCCTTTTCATGGTATTCTTGTAAAAAAATTCCCTACTATTGTTCATTTCTAATATAAGAGGCCAAATATCTAATTTGTAGACCTCCTACAAAAATCAAGGGATTCCAAGCAGTTTCATCTAAAAAATATAATTGTGCAAGTAGAATTCACATAGTTGATCCTGTATTTCTAGTGTGGAATCATGAAAAGTTTCTACAAAAAAAAAATCCATGTTCATTGCTACAGGAAAATCACTAATCAATTGGCTAAAATAAAAACAAACAAAAAATTCTTGCAATAATAGAGCATAAACCCTAGTAGGTGCCCTGCACTTCAGTAATTATGCAGTTTTGTCTACTATCTCTTCAATTTTCACCTTTAATCTTTTCACTTGTATTTCTTGTTTCTCCAATTCCCTAGTGTGATTGGAAATCATTTAATTTTTCTCCCTTGCTCATTCTTTCTCTTTTTAGGAGAATTCTTGTGTTATTTTCCAAAGCTCCACACCCAAGGACACCACTGCTGGTAGATATTGAGGTTTTAGATCTGAGGAATTGGGCCTTGGGATACTGGTTCCTTCCCTTTTGCTTCTACCATAGAAAGTTGTGCCAATACCTCTAATTTTGACCAATGCTCAAACTTATAGAGCTTCTCATCCAATTCTTTAATCCTGGAATCCCTCTCATTGTCCTTTTGTTAACGTGTCCTTAACAATTCTTCCAATTGCTTTATTCTTTCCAATGCTTCCTACAATTTATTACTAATATTTCTTTCTTCAATAAAAAGTTCATCTTTTTCCAAAAATTTCTCATCTCCCATTGCATTTATGTATACACAACCCTCATAAATAGGGATTTTTGGGGACCTTTTCCTTTTCTTTTAAGCTACAAAAATATCTTCTAAATTTGGTTGAGAAGCGCTAGAAAAATATGATGGCTACATAATTGGTGGTTTTATTTCATCACTAGGGGCATTCCCCTCTTAATTTTCATCTATTTTTGTTTCATGATCAGGGGTATTCCCTTCTTAATTTTTATCTATTTTTACCATCACAACATATTCTTTATGCTTTTCTTTTATTTCTTCTATTACAACGTATTATTTTTGCTTTTTAATTGATCCTCTCATGGCCCCTTCTTCTTTAGGCATTGTGATCACCTCTTGGATTGTGTGGGCCTCTTTTGATCCCTTACGAGTGCAAAGGTAGAATCCCTACACTTCCCTTTCTTTGCTTTATTTCCTTTCTTCTATCCCTTTATAGGTGTAAAGGGATCTAGGCTTCACTATTTCTCTTTTTACCTCTTGGTGGCCTCTTAGAAATAGGGGTTTCCTAATTTCCTTTTGTCGTAGGCTGCTCATCAGAGGTTGTAGATTATGTTTCTTAAAAATCCTCCTCTTTTGGTTCCTCTATGTTGCGGGTAGGTATTGACTAAAGGGCATTTCTCCCTCAGGAGCAACAGTAGGCTCTTCTATTATTTATTCTTGGCCTTTATTTCCCTCATTAGGAATTTGAAGGATATTGTTAATATTGCTACAATTAAGAAAGTTTTCTCAATAAATATTTGGGAATTGAGCCCTAAGACTCCTCTTTTCCAACAATGTAACTAAGCATAATTGAGACAATGTTGAGTTGTTTCAATTCCTCTTGTATTCAAAAGACATTCTTTTTAACAAATTTGTAGATACCCTAAATTTTCCTAACTGGCGAACAACACTATTTAACTAACTTTCACCCTTCTTCCCTAAATGATTAAATAATACATTATTATTAATTATTTTCAAATTTTATATTCATCTATTAATTAAGTGATTTAACATTATTTAATTAATTCATCCTCAATCATCATTTCTAACTAATTAAATAAATCTTATTTATTTAATAAATTTCATAATTTAACCTTATCTATCTTGATTAATTAAATAAACACAAGTTATTTAATTATGTCACTAACATTTTTTTTTTGATTGGTAAGATATTTCTTATATTGAAGTAGAAAAAGATTACATCATGCCCCCTGGGCGTACAAAATTTTAGTGGAAGACCTTAACAACACCCATTCTATTTTTTTTTTTTTGTTGTGCACATGATTGTTTGCAACATCGAATTAATAGCGGTGGCTGATCAATGAAGAACCAACAACATAATATTAGCCAAGTTCCTTGGACGTGAGTATGATGGTTTCCTGCAAGAATACACCTGTGATGATCAAGTGAAGCTCCCACTAGCCCAACCCAACCGCCTTAAACTAGAATCTCCTTAGGGTAACCCCGTCTGCCCCCAATTATGTCACTAACATTACTTATTCTTCTAAATCAATTAAATAGTTATCATTAATTATTTAATTAAGCTACTTTCTCTTCTCCAAATTTGAATAATTAAATCAATTATTCAATTTCCCCAAAATTACACAAGGTCAAATAAATAAATATTCCTTTATCTATCAAAGTCAAACACAACTTGCATGTTCCTCTCAAACATTAATTAATACATCCTCACATATCTTGATTGAATAAATCATGCCCATTGATTTGTCAATCTATTTCTCAATCACACCAATTGCTTTAATCTTATTAAACACTCAAACTATTTTTTTCAGCCCCACTAATCATTCAAATCTAATCTCACTAATTGTCTAGTAAAATTCCTTAATTGGATCAATCAGATGAGTTAATCGATCAATCTATTTCCTTTTAACGGTTCTCAACCGTTAATCGTGATCTTTCATTGTTGAATATTGATTGTTCATCTAAAACTAGAAAATCTATAAAACAACCTTCATCCTTCTCACAAACAATCAAAAAATCTAGAGAATTTGTGGAGAGGTCATGCCAAATTGACTATTGAAGCACATTGAGCAAATAATTGCATTCTAGATCACCATTACTATTACCTTTGAAGCTTTTGCACATGGAGGCTTCGTATTGACCAAGCAATCAAACATCCATTATCAATATGAATACACTCTGACATGGGATGGTAAAATTATAGTCTTTGAATTCGTTTATGTTCTCATTTATGCTAATATTGTTTGTTGAATTCATTGCTTTACAATCACATTTCATGAGTAGGTTAGGATTTATCTTGTTTTGATTTCATTCATTTGATTTCATTGTTGTAATTCCATTGATCCGATTCCCTCTTACACATTTTGGCACGCCCGGTTAATATTTTGAGTGTTTTTTTAAGAATTTTGTAGGTTACAGCCAAAAATTCGATTAAAAACCGTCATATTATTTTAATCATAAAAAATGGCACGTGGAATTTTATAAAACCATTTTTGGGTTTTATAGATCTCACTCTTAACTTTATATAGCTTTTTATGGTTTTTAATTTCATGAAAAAATATAAAAAAATCACAATTTTAGTTTGCTATTTTTTTTAAAATTTATGTTGCTAACCTTGAAAAATTCATGTGTTTCATTCATCTCAAATAAATTCTACATGTTGAATTTTAGAAAAAGATTTTTGGGTTTTGTAGATCTTCATTGTATCTTTCTAAAACAGTTGATGATTTCAAATTTGATGAACATTTGAGAAAGTTGTTGCTACTTGAAATTGTTGCAATAATTGTTCAAGAAGGGTAAAAAGTTGTCAATCTTTTTTTCTTTTTTCTTTTTTAACATTTCTTTTTTTCTTTTTTTTTTCAAGTTTTTGCAAGTTTATTTCAATAGAATAAGGTTTTTCTTGTTACTAATACCTTTGTTTAAAAATTGTGGCTATTAGAGGATTAGCTTTCACAATTTACATTTTGTGCTTTAAAATGAACTCATCTTCCCTTGGTGCACTAAAACTGAACAACACAACTTGAACATTTACATTTGGTGCTTTTAAAATGAGTTCACTTTCCTTTGGTGCACTAAAACTAAACAAGACAACTTGAACATTTATATTTGGTGCTTTAAAAATTATTTCACTTTCCTTTGGTGCACTAAAACTAAACAAGACAACTTGAACATTTACATTTGGTGCTTCTAAAATGGATTCATCTTCCCTTGGTGCACTAAAACTCAACAACACAACTTGAAAATTTATATTTGGTACTTTAAAAATGAATTCACTTTCTCTTGGTGCACTAAAACTGAACAAAACAATTTGAAAATTTACATTTGGTACTTTAAAAATGAACTCACTTTCTCTTGGTGCACTAAAGTTGAATAAGACAACTTGAACATTTATATTTGGTGCTTTAAAAATGAATTCACTTTCTCGCAGTTTATGACATTTTTTTATTTGAAGTCTCAAATATTTGAGTTTGGTGCTCTTAAAACATTAATTTTTATCTTTAAACACCTCATTCTAGGCTTAAAATTGAATTGCAATAAATTGTCTACTATGTCCATCATGATTGGCAAGTCAAGTGTGTATCCTCTCCCCCTACGTCTTTTGACGATCTTGGATGATGAGAAACACTTTGGGCTTTTTGCATTTTTTTGTGTGGTTACCCTCTTTTTAAATAAGGGCTTGCCTATGAGACACATCCCATAATGGAGGACTCATAAGTGACCCTAAAAGCATATTTATTGGTGGGCTATATAAAGTTTTCAAAATCGAAAGAAAGTAGCTTAAATTTGGGCGGCAATGTTGTGACATGCCTCTACCCTCGTACGGACGTAATGGGTTGTACAGGGCAGTTAAAGCTTTAAGTAGCTTACGTGTGATGCATGCATCCAATGTTCACAATTTCCATTAAACACCTTTTATTTTAGAATCCCATCCTTGTTTTCTGAAGCATTCTTCAAAGTGGTGCATGGGAATAGCATTGTTCCAAGAAGTTACATATCACATTAGATTTATAGTTGATGAATAAGGCTTAAGAGTTAATCCTCTTTGGCTTGGAGTATCAAGATGGTACATTTCCTTGATATATCCTATTTTTTTCCTCTATAGATTCAATTTAAAATCATTCATTCGGGGGTTAGGTAAGCCTACAAAGAAGAGTGTACCTTTATTCCTCAAGATGTATTGACTGATAATCTTTGGGCTATATCACTAGATCTCAAATTGTGTATTGTATGCATTATTCACCATCAAAACATATCACCAAAACATCAGACCAAATAATTGTCCAACACTTGCAAACCTATCGAATAAACTACCATCACAAAACTAGAAACTATTAAAATAGAGTCACTATTGTCAAGTTTTGTCACTACTTTCTCAAAACATTACTGCAATTGACCTAAATTTTGATTTATATTGTTTAGTTCACAACTATTTTTATCATTGTTGCATAACATTTAACTATCAAAACAAATTAGCTTTTTAAAACTTTGTCGTGGTTTTGCTAAAAATAAGACCGCTTTTGTCCTAAAATCTTGTCGCTATCATCCCCAAAATAACTACTATTGACCTAATTGTAGACTTGTCTTAGAATTGGTTAAAATAGCTTATTTTCAAACATTGGTCTAAAAAATCCATTCAATTATCAGAGAACATCATTGGACTTGTCAGTCAAAATCCAACATCACCATCCTTCACTTTGGACTTTATTTACATAGGGTTTTTAACTATCGTCATTTAGACACAACATTTACACAATAGCTTAGCAACATCATTCAACATCACCAAATCAACAACCAAACATCAACCTAGTCTTGGATACGAATTGAACACAAGAAATCAAACCATTATCTTGCTATAGTTTTTAGAGCAGCCTTTACTTGCAACCTCATAGCTAGTTCAAGTAAAGTAAGCACCATATCCTCTAAGACATAGCAAAGCATCAATTTGAGTCTTGTGAACTATTTTTTTTCTAAACTAGCATCAAATCAAACACCAAACATCATAGCTTCATTTATCCACCAACACCCAAAATCGACTCATCTCTTTATCATAGGGTTGAGTAGAAAAATCCTACAATCCAACCTTGAACTTGATAGTCCAACTATCACAACACCAATCCATAGAAAACAACCAACAACCTTTGTCCAAAAGGTATACACATATCCCCTTTGTATATCATTTTATCAAACCAAATCTCAAAACACAACGTCACTCCATTTCCATAAGTTATCTCAAAATTACCAAGGTTTTTAAAGTTCATTTATGAATACAGCAAGATCGCAACACAAAAAGAAGATGAAAGGCAATAAAAGCAATTCAAGTGTACCAAACATAAACACCACCAACAAGGAATCTCAACCATGGGGTTACAATCCTAGGACATACTCAACTCCTAAAGAACAACCAACATTTAAAGCACAACCAAATCAACCACCTAGTGATGCTGACATACGCCTTAAACATCAAGAAAAAATTGCTAGTCAACAATATCAACATCCTAATCTTATAGACATGATCATAGAGAAGTATGATAGTGATGAGTAAATCATTGATGAAGTACTTTTAGAGTGCTCCCAAGATCCAAAAATATATAAATTTATGGATGATATGATTGGGAAGGATGCTAATACATATTTCCTCAAGCTAGCACAAAGTGGGGCCAAATTGCCCATAGACTTTAAAGTTGAAGTTCTTAAGGATCTCAACCTCATTCCTTTGGGAGACCAATCAGTGGTAAGACAAATACCTAAAATAATGATAGATCCCAAGATACCACCATTATTCTCAAATGCACATATCAATAACCAATATTTTTCCCAAAATATGGAAAATCCATTATATAGACATCCATCACAAAATGAGAAAGTAGTAGTAGCTCAACATACTCAAGAGAATTCAAACCTCTTGAAAAATCAAAACATGTTGACACAAAATGTTAACAAAATGAGACCCAACATATGTGATAAATCTTGGAATACCCAACAACAAGGCCCCAATACTAATATTCAAAACATTGGACAACCACAACAACATGTAGTGAACCAACAAGGCAACAACCCTTTGCAAACACAACTACATTTTAACAAGCCACAACACATGTATCAATAACCACCCCAAGATCAAGGCATGTACCAAGGAAATGTTCAAAACCAAACTCAGTACATGCCTCAACATCAATACTATGATCCTAACACAAAAAATCAATATGTATCATCGTCTAACCAATACCCTCAACATCAAACATACATTTCAACACCACCAAATATTAATATCGAACATCAAATGTATGTTCAACCACAAAAAAACACACACCTACAAAATCAAACACCCAATCCTCCACAACACAACATTGGTATTGTTGTCTCCTAATATTGTGCCCTTGCTAAGTTGTAGAACTTAGCATATTGGAGAGACATGGGAAATTTTCTAAGGTTGTGGGTCACCTAAAGCAGAAAAGAACCTCTAGAGAAAGTTGGCTCTTATGGTACTCGCTTGAACTAACTAAGCTAATTTTTTAGAGGAAAAGGTAAGGAGGCAACATGAAATGAAAACTAAACTCCTATGGTGATGCACCAAATGGTTATCTAAGCTTGTAAAACTACCTAACACACACAGTTTCAACCAACAACAAAGCTTACATGCACAACTCAATACTTGTATGTTGTTGCATAAATATTTCATAAGAAATTTATGATACTCACAGTCCTAGAAGGATGATATACTATCTTCACAACTTTGAATTTGTTTGTATCACCAACATAACTTATAACTTGCAACATACATATTTATTTTGCCTAAAGGTGTTACTAATGAGACACAACAACAAGAAATAAGATACTTCACAAGTAATTGCATCAATCATCCAATTACACTTGATGAAACAAAAACTGAGAAGGAAAAGTTTGCTTAACTTTATTGATCTAAAAAGGTGAAAAACTACTATACGTGCCTATAAAAGAGTTAAAATATTGTCTCCTGCTGAAAGAAAACTCCAAAATGAGTTACAATGTCCACTAGAAAAAGAAAGAAAGAACTCAAAATCGATGTTTGAAGTTGATTTATGTTTTTTGAAAACTCGCACAAAGATGGGAATCCTCCAAATCCCTTGGTCATACACACCAATAAAGCCTAAAAAATAGCCCCCAAACTCCCTCCAAAAAGGATCAAAGGTGAAGAAACGGTCAAACCTTGACCTTACCCATCATAAAAACATCCAAAATTGCCCCTAAATGCTCTCCAAGGCCTTTAAACTCAATCAAAACCACCCCCTATATTCTCTCCACATGTTGGTCAACTTCTTCAACTTCCCCCATATGCTTGGCATAAACAATAAAACTCAAACCATTATTCCCCTTTGACTCATACTTAGAAACAAACATATTATCTCCTTTTGCACAATAAATAACATTGATTAAAATGGTTTATAAATTACCATTTCAACAATGTTTAACATTATATTTTGGTGCAAAATACAAAGGCACATAACTTGACCAACATGGGAGTCAACACAAAAAATACAAGTCCTAAAGGACCCTTAGACACCTAGTACAAATACAAAGGGAAATTAAAATTTAATCACAAAAGATAAAAATAAGGAAAAAATGCCTTAGTTTGTCGGCCAAAATTTTAGGGAAAAAAGAAACCCTAAAGAAAAACCATGGCCAAGCATTCTCCACTTTCATTTTGCATTGCATCTTTTGCATTCTCTAGAAATTAAGGGTTCCACCATATATAGATAGGGTTTTGTTCGAGAGTTCTTTGTGACTGGAAGATTCTGTGTAAAACTTATTGAAGCTGAGTTGGGGTAAGCTTCTATCTGTAAAAAATTGCATTTCCTTTCAATATCTATAAAAAATATGTTTATTCAAGCTCACACTGTACAAGAAATGGTGAAAATGTTTGATTTTTGTGTATTTCCTTCATCATTTTTCTCATGGCTTGAGATGGAAGTCTTCATTTCTTTGTGTCTTGCACCAGTTAGAAGAATTTTGGGTTTATTTTATGCTATCATCGAGGGCTTTGAATCTCCTTTCTTCCCTTTATTTTGGGCTTTATTTTCATTTTGCAAATATGTGTTTGAAATTTCTCTTGTAATTACTCTTTTGAGAAAAATGAAAATAAAAAACCCTCCTCCAATGCAGGCACTCAAGGGCTTTCTTCTATGTAGGAATTCTATAAGAAAAATGGAGGAAAAAAATCCATCTCCAAGGACGACTTATGGGCTTCATTCTTGAAGTTTGTGCACTCAACCTTTTGAGTTCATCTCGACCATGGCTTTGAATACTCGTATTGGGTTTCATTTTTGTAGTAATCTCTTTTGATTGTGACATATTATGATTGCTACAATAGTTAGAACTTGTTTGCAAGATGAGTGCAAGCCTTTGTTCATGATTTTCCTTTACCATTCATTTATCATTGTGCAATTGATCTCCTTTGTATCATTTGACTGTCATCAACCCTTTACGATCTATCCATCTTAAAAATTATTGATTCCTTTCATTATTATTGATGTTCGATACCTTAATGATTGTTATGCCTTTGTAGTTGACAAAGCTTGACTGTTTTGTGCATTATTAAATGTAATAACACTATATAATTGCATACCTTCATTTTGTTTTGGTAGGGTTTAGGTCATCAAGGTGATAAATAACAGTGACTTTTTAACAAGTAATAGCTACTCAACATTAAAATTGATATGATAGTGTTATGAGATATCTTCATGTTGTTGTGAAATCTTAATCATCAAACCATTTTTATGAAATACTATTCATGATTGTTATTAGTTACTACCCACTGCTATGAAACCCTAACACTTTTGTAACCATGAGCTTCTCTCTCTTGATTATTCAACTCTATGATTTCACTTTTTAGTAATGTGACTATTATATCACTTTAATGTTCATTGTGACTGTTCATACTCTTGCTCATTGTAGTTCTTAAAAGGGACTACAATGATTACACTTCCATGACTGTAGAGTTTCAAAATAACACCCTCCCTGCACTGCATTACTTCACTTGTTTCACCACTTGATGTTGGTAATGAAAAAAATAGAATAGGGAACCATACACTCATTCTTTATTGCAAGTTTGCAATAGACCTTCCGCAAATTCACCGCCTTTGAATGAGATCACCATAGATATCAATTATTTTTACAAGGACTGTTATGACACCTGTCCATTTATGACACGTGTATGCATCAAAACATTCTTTAAATTTTATCATCATAAATATATTTTGATATCAATATTGTTTCCTCCTTTTGATTGTTCCAACATAGTTCATTAGATTTTGTATCATAGTCTTAAAACTATGCATTGATACTGTCAAAGAAACATGTAACTACCTTCTCTTATTGAAAAATGTTTTAGCAAGCATTTGTCATTTATGACAGTGATATTCATCAACTCACTATCATAGGTGATGGATACTTGTTAGAGTTGATAAATATGATGTTTTATTTCATTCTCACCCCTCTTTATAATATGAGGGAAGCATGCTGGGCTCAACCCTTGTGGGAGCTCATTTCACTCCACATGCTAAAATATCAAATGCAGATAATTCAACAATGAAAATTTCACCTACACCTACACAGTGAACAAACATGTTAGATAAAGATAGTGAAAATCATAATACGATGGATATTGATGATAATCCTCTGCTCTTTCTCTGATCTTTGTAATACTGCAAAACTCATTTTGATTCCTTATGAGTGTAAATTATATATTTTTTGATGTATATGAAGAGAATAGTTGTCCCAAGCTCTAACACAACCTTTATACTCTCTTACAGGCATTATGGAGCAATGAAGCAACCCTCTAGAGGACTCAGGAATACTCAAGAGCACTTAGGAGCGGAAATAAAGATGCAAACATTTGACCTTAGGATTCATCATTTAGGCAATGACGAATCCCTATTCCCTTCATATGATTTTACTTTTCTTCTTCAAATGTATAGTTTATTTATTACATTGCATTGAAAGAGTTAATCCCATGTCTTGTGTGGGACACTATACATTTGTAATTATCAATAAAATTCAGTTTTAAAAGAAAGATCTATTGATTTTCATTTCTTCTTGTAAGCATTTGCATAATGAACTGTAATTCACTTGATAATACTTCTGTGCATATGAATATAACTTAGCATAATTAATGTATACCTTTTATCCTTTATTTGCAAACACAAACTCAACTCTACCCAATTGAGTTGGAAACAAAATTAGGTAATAGGTACACAACCTCTATCACAATAACAAACCTACATACCTCAACAAAAACCCAACGTACCTCAAAACATAGTGTACATCAACAACAATATAACATACCTCAAAAACAATAAAGCATACATCAACAACAACATCGCGTACCTTAAAAAAAACACAATGTACCTCAACAACAACAACATCATACCCTCAATACAAAACACACCCACATCGGTCCTCGAGGACCCCATTTATCATTCTACACCCACAACATAGCCCAAGGGCCATCATATATATAGACCCCATAATATAACACACATAATATTGCAAGGCAACAAGGTTATAACGTCTCTCCTTATCAAACGAACACACTAAGTGACGATGTAACCTTACAAATATAGATTCTCAACCAAAGGATATTGGACATCCAAATTGGAAAACCAAAGAATAGCTATGCTCTATAAGATATATGTTAATATCCCTTTGATTGGTCCTTATCTATGATACATTTCCCCAAGAACTTTGAAATACCAGAATTTGACAAATATAGGGGAATAGTGGATCCAATAGAGCACGTGCGGGAATTCTCAATAGCTTCCATGGATGTACTGCACAATGATAACTATTTAATGAGACTTTTCCCATGAAGTCTCGATGGGGCCATTATCGAGTGGTTCTCTCATCTATCGCTTGGTATCTAAAAATTTGATGAGTTGTTAGACAAATTTGTCAATCATTTCTCATACAACATAGAATAAGATGTAATGATCCTTGATCTATACAAAATTAAACAAAGCCAAGGGGAATAATTTGCTTCATATCTATAGAGATGGAGACATAAAGATAGAAAATGTAAATGGCCCATTCTCGAGAAAAAGTTGATAGATATCTTTGTCACCAACATACAAGTGGATGTTAGTTACCAACTCACCATGTTGTGCCCTAGTAATTTTGAGGAAATCGTTGAAAAGGGCTTACTCATCGAAAGAGCTATCATAACAAGGGGAGTTATTAAACTATATAGCAACAAAGACCAAGCTTCAAGTTCTAATGGAAAACCAAAAATATGGGCAAAGAATAAAAATGTTATCAACGATGGAGTGGTAGATGCAAAATTCGTACGAAACATACAAAATCCTAGCAATCCACATACCAATGTCAAAAAATCTCAAGAAAATTACCCACCAAACAATGCTAAAAAAAATCAGCTCATGTATCCTCAAAATAACCAGAAAAATAATCCAAAAAAAAAATCAAGGGAAGGATATTCAAAGAGGGCCACCGAGGCATAATAATCAATTTAGGAGAAAATTCACTTTGTTGGGAGAAACTCTTGAGGTAGTTATGCACAAAATTGTCCAAAATAACTTTATCAAGCTTCCCAATCCTGATAAAACAACTTATGATGAACCAAACTGCAAACCCCCTTGGTACAATAAGAACGATCGATGTGAATTCCACAAGATCAAGGGTCATGCGCAACGAATGACTATATGAGACTTAAGAACATCATACAAGACTTAATAGAAAAAGGAGAGGTAAACATTGAACATCATCTTGGGACCTTTGGTAATAGAGACATGGGAATATATAAGGATTCACTCCTTGATCATTTTAGGGGAAATGACAAAGGTAAGGGGCAAGATTACTGAAAATTCAACTTCACCTAGGATGAAGTCATAAGAACCATATGTCAAGCTGATCAAAATATGAATGTTGTGACCATACTAGGAAAAAGCCTCGAATGTAATGTGACGACACAAGGAGGAAAATCCACAATCCAAGGAGCCCCACTTGTAACCAAAGTCACTGTCAAGCCTTCCATTGACTATAGCATTGTTGACCAATTGAAGAAAATTCCAACATTAATCTCTATCCTTGATCTTTTAAAATTATCACCAGCACATAAAGAGATACTAGAGAAAGCTTTCATTGAATTCTTAGTGCCCAATGATCTTAACACATCAATTTAAAGCCATGGTTGGTACCATCACTTCACCCCATCACTTGGTCTTTTCTGAAAAGGACCTTCCACAAAGATCCTTCCACAATCAAGCTTTGTATCTTGAGGTTTGTGTCCATAAACACAAAACCAAGAGAGTCCTAATAGATGGGGGTGCAAGTTTAAACATATGTACCCTAAAAATGGTAAAGTAGTTGGGATATTTTGATGACGTGATTGATAAGAACAAGAGTATCACCATAAGGGATTATGATGACATGGAGAGAAACTCTGAGGGCACAATAAGACTACCAATTCAAATAGGGCTAGCAATAGCAGAAACAACTTGTCAGGTACTACATCTTAACTTTACATACAACCTTCTCTTGGGATTTCTGTGGATCCATGCAATGCAAGTGATCCCTTCAACCTTTCACTAATACCTAAAATTTCCTTACAATGGTAAGGAAGGTACAATATATGCCGATCCCGAACCCTTTCATTACTGCTCAAACTTGGAAGAGAAGTACAAAAACTTCCATCAAATGCTTAGTAATGACATATCATTCCACTCATTTTCCTATGTCAATCCAACATAACTTGCTTCAACCTCAACTCCATCTACCTCAACCTCAACTCCATCTACTTCAAACTCAACTCCATCTACATCAACCGATCCTCCAAAATCTGAACTCAAGGTCTAGGTACTTGACAAGGGCTATGGAGAGTATCATTTCAAATGACCCTTTTGCATTGGGGAGCTTCCCCCGTCACCAAAATCCTATGGGTGATCAAAGGAAATAAAACATGTTCAAGTTGTCACATATGAAGTTAAACCCACTATCTTCAAAATGTGGGGATACATGAAGGATGAAGTGGTATTCGAAGAAGACCTCTCATCATGGATCTATAAAGAATAACAAGAGGAACAAGAACAATTACATCCCCTTCCTATGGATCTTAGCAACAAAGGTTATCAAATAGAAAGAAATATGGGGTACACTGGGAACATGGGACTAGGTTATGGTTCGATAGATGCGATTACTCGAAACATTGAAATTACCTCTTATCAGGTAATAACTCCTATCTTCATTGAGACATCAAATAACTACCATCTTATGGATGATGACCTAACAATTTTAGACCTATTTGAAATTTTTGGCATAAATACCACCACCTTAAAACTTAGAACTAAGGACTACCATACTGAAACATACTTTAACAAATGGGAATGGAAATCTTGTGCCTCTAGTGACCATGACCTAGATGCTCTTTGGGACCTAGATGACTCTACTATCCTTACCTTTTCTCCATCCATGTCCACCATAAGCTTTGTTGATAACAAAAATAACTTACCCTTACATCACCCACAGTTGATCGATTGGGATCAACAACATCACACACCTATTGTGGACCTATTCCAAAAAAGCGAAGCTATTTTAGAGTTCATGGGAACTCAACAAGGTATCCATCAAGGAGATCACAAAGCTAGTTTTGTCATAGAACTAGCACAAGGAACATACTTTTGGGGGAGATTGTGTCCTCCAATCACAAAATTGAAATAAAAAATGAAAAATGAAAAATGAGATCCCTTAGGGAAAACACAATGTGGCTCTATTGGATCATAAAAAAGGAAAAACCAAGGACGTATCTAAGGGTGAAAACCTCATTGAGGTACCTGAAGATGGAGGATTCAATCTCTCCATTACATAGTGTCAAGAACATTCAACAACCTTGGTAGAAGGTTTTGAAACCATCAATGTTGGAATAATAGAGGAACCTAAAGTAACATATCATGTAGCTTCCTTAGATCCTAAGGAAAAATTCAGCTTCACAACATTCATCAAGGAACGTAAGATCAACTTTGCCCGGACATATGCAGATATGATTGGGTTGGATCCAACTTTAGTAGTACACCATCTAATGATATTCCCTACATCAAAACTAGTTAAGAAAAATATTTATAAGATGCAACTGCAAATAGAATTGTTATTCAATGTGGAGCTTCAAAAACTATTGGATGTGGGATTAATCAAACCCATAGACTATCCTGAGTGGGTATCCAAACTCATACATATATCAAAACCCACTAGGGGCATATGGATCTGTATAGACTTCAAAGATATCAACAAAGCATGCCCTAAAGATGGCTCCCCCCTTCCTAACATCAAAACCATAGGGAATCTAACTGCTAGTCATGAAATTCTTTGATTATTGGATGGATTTTTTGAGTACAATCAGATAAATATAGCCCCTAAAGATCAACACATAATAACTTTTACCTGTGCTTGGGAACTTTTTGTTGTAACGTTATGCCATTCATCTTGAAGAACACAAGAGCCACACATCAAAGAGTGATGGCTACCATTTTTTATGACATGTTGCACATCACCATGGAAGGTTATGTAGACAATATATTGGCTAAATTAGTCATAAGACATGAACACCTGGCTAACTTAGCTAGGATATTTGATAGTCTAGAGGAATATAACCTACGTCTAAATTCAAAGAAATGTGTGTTCGATGTAACATCTGGGAAATTGTTGGGCTACATTATCGAGGTGGATCCCACTAAATTCAAGTCTATCTTGGAAATGCCTCCCCTGAGAATATTAAAATAGCTACATAGTCTACAAGGAAAGCTTCAATCGATTAGAAGGTTCATTGCACAACTAGCACACAAATGTCATCCATTCACACACTTGCTCCACAAATATGTAACATTCAAATGGGATAGAAGGTGTGACAAATATTTTCAACAAATAAAGGACTATTTTCTCACTCCCTCAGTATTGATGCCTCTAATTCAAGATAAAGCAATGATTTTATATGTGTCCACAACACCAACAACTTTGGGAGCTCTATTAGCCCAACTTGATGACCAAAACAAAGAATGAGAAATTTACTACATTAGTTGTACCCTAGTTGGCTATGAGTTGAATTATACACCCATTGAATGAGAATTCTATCAGTTGTCTTCACACCACAAAATATTAGGCATTACATGTTAAAGAGATAAATGTTGAGTTGATATCTAAGATAGACCCCTTGAAATATCTCTTGGCAAAGGCAACTCTTACAGGAATAATTGCTAAGTGAGGCATGATACTTAGTGAATCAACATATATAATATGTCGATAGAAAATCCATCAAAGGATGGGTGATAAAAAATCAGTTAGCAGAAGAACCGATTGAAGATCATCAACTACTCATAGTAGGGTTTTCAAACGAGAGAATATTGCTAACAACTTAGTCAACCTATTGGACCAATTACTTTAATGGATCCCACACTCAACACAAATCAAGGTCCAATATACTATTTATCACACCACAAGGAGATAGTATACTAAAAGCATTCAAGATTGCCTTCTCCTATACAAACAATATAGCCAAGTATGAAGCATTGATCACTGGGCTGAAAATGGTCATGGAGTGGAAAATTAAGGAGCTACAAGTCTATGGTGACTCCCAGTTGGTCATAAGGTAGGTCAATGGTGAATACTAGACTAAAGATGACAAGCTCATGCTGTACAAGAGAATGGTGGACAAATTCAAGCAATAATTTATGGTCGTCATCTTTGAACAGATCTTAAGGGTTAAAAATAAAGCAAATGATGCTATGGCTACTATCAGTTCACTCCTTGACATACCTGAGAATGTTCCTAGATACAAATTCTTGGTGGAATAGTTGCTTATACCAACATTCAACATCCCAAAATCCAAACTAGTGTGTGATGTTGTTTTTCCTGATTCACCTTGGTATGAGGAAACATTTTCCTATATCCAACATGAAATCATACCACCCCACCTAATGACCAATCAAAATAAAACCTTCATCTGCCAAACTTCTTGATTTACTATCCTAGGAGATACCTTATACCATTGAAGCCTTGATGGTACATTATTACGATGTCTTAATGTGAAAGAAGTGCAAACTACCTTACTAGTTTGTGGATCTCACTCTACTAGACCTAACCTAGTCCAATAGATACTTTGAATAGGGTTCTACTGATCATCAATGGAGCAAGAAGCAGTTCATTATTCTAAGAGGTGTCATTAATGCCAACAACATTGAGATCTTGTACACACACCCACATAAGAGTTGCATCCTATCATTACTCCATGGCCCTTCTCTCAGTGGGGACTGGACCTAATAGGAAAATATCACCGACCGCATCCAATGGGAAAAAAATCATCATCATTACTATGGAGTACTTTACAAAGTGGATAGAGGCTATTTCTTTAACCTATATCACAGGGAAACAAATAACTAAGTTCATTCTTAATTATTTGATCTGTCAATATGGCATCTCATAAACTATCATAATACATAATGGAACTCTATTTAAGAATCAAGATGTCCACAAATTCTACTCAATATTCTCTATCCAACACCAATTTTCAACCCCACGTTATCCCCATGGAAATGGCTAGGCCGAAGCATCGAATAAGACAATCTTGAAAATCCTAAAGAAAATTGTTAATGACGCCAATAGTGATTGACACTTACAGCTAAACCCAACCTTATGGGATTATAGAACCAACATTTGTACACCTATATGTGTGAATCCTATTTCCTTGGTCTACGAATATGAAGCAACACTGCCTATAAAGGTTGAAATCCCATCCTTGAGAGTGTCATTGAAGGATCTTGTTAGCAATGAAGAGTATCAGGTATCTAGATTCAATGAGATTTAAATACTAGATGAAAGATGCTTGAGTGCATTGCAACATAGATAGGCCTATCAAAATTGGCTAAAATGAAGCTAAAATAAGAAAATAAAAAATAGTAACTTTCAAGTTGGTGAATTGGCCCTAAAAGAAAATAAAAAAATCTAGCTAAATCAAGATGGGAAAGGTAAGTTTGAACCAAAATTGTTAGGTCCCTATATCATTACATCAAGCTACGAATTTGAAGCATATCATTTGGCTACGCTGGAAGGAGAAAATATCGCTAAACCTCTTAACAATAGTCATCTCAAGAAGTTCTACACCTAAGCATATCGGAATATCCCAAGCAAAAATGTAAAAATAAAAAAAATAAAAAAATCAAGAAAATAGTAAAGAGAAATAAGACGTCCTTTAAGTGAAAACCACCTTGTGGCACTTCTAGGATTGATACCATAGTGAAAACTTGGTAAATAGGTGCTACATTTGAATAAGACCTACATCCTCATCTATCAACAGTATCTATCAACTATTGTATCCATTCCATCCATCACCATAATAAAACATGCACCCAACCATGACTCGATAACTAATCAAGTGTTGAACCTTGTTGCACCATCTCTATCCACCATCTATTTTTATCCATCTATCCCCAATAAAATGTAATCTTATTCCAAACTAGGGGTAACCCCCTAAACTTGATAGTGGATTGGATCCTTGTTAATCCCATTGCTTGCAAAAAGCTATCAAAATAAAAACATCCAGAAATTACAAACTCCCAAAAACATTGTACGCCATCTCTGGACAAGCCGCAATTGAGTCAAAATAGTCAAAACTATGTTTTCTCTAAGCTTGCACATAGGCAAGGTCATCATCGATGATCCCTTGAGGCACTAGGTCAATCCCTTTAGGTGTCCCTCTTGGTCTTTAAACTTGATAAAAAAAATCCAAAAACATTCATAAAGAGTTAGAAAACTCCAAAAATAGTGTCACTCAATATAGTCAAACTACGATGTCTTTATGTTCATCATGTAGGCAAGGTCACCATCGATGAGACCTCGAGGCACTAGGTCAATCTCTTTAGGTCCCCTTATTTGTCTCTAAATATCTCAAAAACTTTAAAAACAACATCAAATAACCTCAAAAGCACAAAAGCATTCAAAAAATCTCAAAAAACCTTATCCTCACTATCACCTATCCACAATAAAATTTCCATCCATAATAAACAATCATCATCATCACCCTTTGAAAAAGCAATCAACAAGCAAAAAAACATCAAAATTTAAAACTTCCAAGCAAAAAATCATAAGAAATTGATCAACATTAGACTAAACAATTGCCTAAGTGTTAACCACCCTACCTTTTGAAAATCATCATCAACATCCTGACATATGTCTTAATGGATAAAATGTTCCTATAATAGACAAAATCAATGGATAACATCCTGAAACATCAAAACATCTATGGCAAGTGATACTACAACATTGTCTATCTATTTTGGTCTTATCTTTTGATTTATCTTATTATCTCATTCCCAGGATCTCTCAAGGATGTCCATTAAGGATTTAGGGAAGAAGGAATGGCACATTTATCATCAATTTCTATTTTCTTTGTTTGTTGGATATTTTTGTAATACTACCATGGCGAGCACTTGCCTTGTGTGTGTAAGTCATTTCAAGCAACTCAAGCGACCTTGCATGTTTGGTTCCTCATACAGGTCTCTGTGCACTGGTCCAAAATGCTCTGAACTTCTAACCCATACACTTTAACAAGGTTTTTGTATGTCTGGTATGAGTGAGAATACTCCTTATTTGTGGAGTCAAAGTCCACGCAATAGATACAAAGTTTCATTGGTCATTAATACCTTGGTGCATCGTATCTATTTACTACATTAATAAGGATTGTAATACTTAAATCTCTTAGTCTCCATGAAGCAAAAATAAACTCATCATGTTTACATACCATTAATCATCCAATTTCTTCTATCTTCTAAATCTTAATAAAATTTTCTTCTATTCAACATTTCTTTTGTTAGTCCTTGCACTTAAACACATCACATCAACTTGTCAATTTTTTTGGCTCATTATCCAAAATTTTCATTAAATTTCTCGAGGGGGCACCATGCTATCCAATCATCACTAGGGCAATATTGAGGCATACCGAGACAACTCTTGAGCATGAATTTTTGAATTTTCTTTGACACAACGCTCAAAATCACATTGTATCAAAGAGGGTCAAAATATAGACACCCTAAATTGTCCTGACTGGTGAACAACACTATTTAACTAAATTTCACCTTTCTTCCCTAAATGATTAAATAATACATTATTATTAATTATTTTCAAATTTTTTATTCGTCTATTAATTAAGTTATTTAACTTTTTTTAATTAATTCATCCTCAATCATCATTTCTAACTAATTAAATAAATCTCATTTATTTAATAAATTTCCTAATTGAACCTTATCTATCCTCATTAATTAAATAAACACAAGTTATTTAATTATGTCACTAACATTACTTATTCTTCTAAATCAATTAAATAGTTATCATTAATAATTTAATTAATCTACTTTCTCTTCTCCAAATTTGAATAATTAAATATTTTGAAATAAAACCTTTTACTTACTATGTTATCAAAAAATTATAAGAACTTATATGTTTAAAACACTGCGAATTTTCCACTAGAATTTTTTTGGCAAACATAATAGCTAAGAGACGATTACTAAGAAGTAGGGCAAACATTAAGAAGATACTTAGGGCAGAGCCCTCTTAAATTAGACATATTTTCTTTGGTTTCTCCTAACGGTTTATATTTGTTTACTGGTGCAGGTAAGATAGCTAATATCATATGCAGGTTATTATGTGAAAAAACAAGCATAATAAGCGCACAAAAATGGGAGCTCTGGGGTCGAACAAAGACAAGGTCCACACAAAATCATCAATCCCAAGCAAACTCAGGGAATTCACAAAACTTCAAGTAGTCAACCTAACAGAAGAAGCAGAGGAAGACATCGATATTTTAGAAGATGTTGCAGTCATATGTAGATTCACAGGACCGAGAAGCGAGAGAAAAAAGATTAGGGAATGGGTTGAGAAGATGTGGAGGACCCAAGTCCTATTGAGGTTTCTCTCAAAAGGTTTCTTCATTGCAGTTTTTACCACTGAGGAAGAGAAGGATAGAATATTGCAAGGTGGTTTATGGGAGATGAAAGGGCATCCTTTATATATGCAAAAATGGTATATGCAAAAATGGCAGTCCAATTTCAATCCCCTAGAAGAAGATCCTTACAAATTCCCAGTATGGATAAGACTCTACAACCTACCACTGGAATACTAGTCTGAAATTTGTATGGAAAAAATAGGTCAGTCTCTGGGAACTCTTACAGACATTGATGCAGATCTATTTGATGGAGATTCAAGCTTATACGCTAGGTTACAAATAGAAGCCGTCAAGAGAATTCCAAAAGAGATCCAACTATGCGTGAAGGGAAAATATTGGAAACAGGTCATTGAAGTAAAAGAATGCAAATATTAATGTCTTAAATGTCGTAGTAGGAAACACAATGAAAAGGACTATAATGCCTCCATAGCCCCCAAGAAGCAACCACCACTTAAGAAGATCTGGCGCAAGATAGAAATAATAGCAGGCCTATCCAAAAATCCAAAGGCAAGAACCAACAAGAGGATTTCGGTAGGCAAGTTAACAAGAAGAAGAAGCAACAAAAGATGGTATGGAGAAGAAAGCCTTGCGACCTTGCCCAAGACAAAGTACTCATGCTATCAGATAAAAATGAAGAAGCTATAGGTGTTGATAGAATGGAGGGGAGCCAGGCAAGGATTGTGAATGTCCCAACCGAAGAACATGGCCCAGAAGGGGAGGGTTATTAGAAGACTACATGAGGTGATATCTTGATAGGTAAAATGGAGTACATGGCAAACCCTAAAGGTGGGGATTCAGATGTTGAGGAGAGGATGGAAGCAAGGGAACTATTGGGAATGGATGAACTAGACATCATAGATCCAAGAAGTATAAGCCAAACAGCTGCAAGAGCAATGGGCAAAGGCAAGAAAGGTAGAGGAAGGAAAAATAATAAGCAAAAACGTGACGAAGAAGCAGCAGAGAAGGGTTTAACATGCATTTCCAAATTTCTAATTTCCAAGGGAGGCAACCCCTCCATTGGAGGGAAATGAAGATCCTCACATGGAATGTCAGGGGCTTAAGTGCCCCTGACAAGAGACGCTTAGTCAAGCGTCACATGGAACGGATATCGCCAGATATTATTATGATGCAAGAGACAAAATTGAACAATTAGGAAGCAGAGAGTTTTTTAAAATATAGCAGATCGTGGTCTGGTTTCTTCTAAGAGGCTACAGGAATGGTAGGTGGATTGTGTTGGTATGTGGCAACTGATCATTGTATACTGTACACTCTTCATGTATCCTCGTCGGGGTCCGAGGTCGGGCTAGGCCCCGGGCGGTAGCCCTCAAGAAAAATTTTCCCCCTGCTTTTTTGCAAAATTACCGAAAAAGGGAAAAATCACAAAAAGGGAAAAAACCCTGATTTTGTATAACCCTAATTTATAAAGGGTTTGGGATAGAGTTACAGTATGATAAGAAAATGTGATTACTCGCGATATTGTAATAGGGTTTTACACTGGTTAATGAAATCATTGGATGGCTGCGGTTTGGTGGATGTAGTCCACATTGGGTGAACCACGTTAAATTCTTTGTGTTACTTTTCTGTGTGTTTTATTTCTGGTTTATTTGATAGAATCTACATTTAGCTTTTAGATATATGCCTTTGAAAATCTAACAGATTGGCCATCATATGGAAAGGTAACAATATCATAGTAAGCTTGACCCAAACATCTAACCATTGGATGGAGTGCAGGGTCACTGAAGGTAACCAAGTTTTCAATTTAGTCAATGTCTATGGACCTATCAAAACAGAGGAGAAAAGGTGAACTTGGGAAGCAATTAGCAGAAAAATACTACAAACAAGGGAGCAACAATACATTATTGGTGGGGATTTCAATGCCATCATTAATCTCTTAGAAAAGAGCGGTGGAGTGTTGAATGTCAACAAATCTATGCAGGATTTTAGAGAATTCATGGAAGAAATAAACGATATAGACTATCAGACATCAAATGGAACATTCACATGGATGAATCGAAGAGAGGGGTTCACTAATATAGCAAAAAGATTGGATAGATTCATTATCTCAGCCAGTTGGATGACAAGAGACACCATAGTTGATATAGGGATAATCCCAGTGTCAGTCTCAGATCACTTCCCGGTAATGCTAAATATGCACTCAGGGTTAAAAGAGACAAAAAACTACTTCAAATTTGAAAGTATGTGGTGGAGGGATGAAACTCTAATCCTCACAATAGAAGACTGGTGGAAAAATTGTAGGATCAAAGGTACACCTAGTTACACCTTCATGAAAAAGCTCCACACACTAAAAGCAAAGCTGAAGAAATGGAATAAAGAAGTTTTCAAGAACATTTTTCAAGAAAAAGAAAAAATAGAGAAAGAACTGGAAGAGTTAAATAACAAAGTAATCAAATATGGAATGTACGAGGCTGATTATTTACGTGAACAAGAGCTCAAGAACCTTCATAAGGAGATACTAGCAAGAGAATAGTTGTATTGGAGAGATAAAAGTCGAGAAACATGGCTGAAAAAAGGTGATAAGAACACCAAGTTTTTTCATGCCTCATCCAAAATAAGGAGGAACATGAATAGGATCACTAAAATCATAACAGAAAAAGGGGATACAATAAAGGAAAGGAGAGAAATAGAACAAGAATTTGTCAGTTTCTTCAAAAACATGCTAGGCAACGAAGCCAATATAGAAGATGATAACAACAAAAAGGTACTACAATGCATCCCAAAATGCATCACAGAGGTAGATAACAAGAAGCTAAATGAGCCAATAACTATGGAGGAAGTCAAAGCTACCACCTTTTAATTACATCTGGACAAAGCCCCAGGACCAGATGGCTTCCCTGCAAGCTTCTATCAGAAATGTTGGCATCTAGTTGGGAAAGAGGTCTGGGAGATAGCAGAAGATTTTCGAAAGAAAAAAAAGTTTGTGAAGGATGTCAACAATACTATAATCACCCTAATACCTAAGAAACAGGTTTGTGGATCCCTCAATGATCTCAAGCCCATATCTCTATGCAACACAATTTACAAAATCATCAGTAAGATTCTGGAAAATAGACTAAAAAAAGTATTGAACCAAATCATTTTAGAAGAACAAAGTGGTTTCTACCCAGGAAGAGAAATCATAGACAACATTATTGTAGCCAATGAGGTGGCACATATAATGAAAACTGAAAAGATTCAAGGGATGATGATAAAACTGGATATTTGCAAGGCATATGATAAGGTAAGATGGGGATTTCTAATTAAAGTTCTGCAAAGGTTCAGATTTGAGAACAATTGGATTGCCTTGATACAACAATGCATAACCTCGGTAAGGTTCTCATTGTGTGTCAATGGTTCTATGTGTGGCTTCTTTTCGGCTACAAACAAACTTAGGCAAGGGGACCCCTTGTCACCTTTCCAATTTATAACTATGGTAAAAGCAATGGGCAAATACTTCAAGCAAAAAAGGGATGATGGCAGGTGGAAAGGTATTCAAGTTGCTACAGGAATCAACCCCATAACGCACACCCAATTTATAGATGACACTCTTTTACTCAGGGAAGCCACTATGAGGGAAGCAAAAATAATTAAAGGGGCTCTGGATGATTACTCCAAAATTTCAGGTCAGCTAGTGAATAAAGGGAAATCTGCTATAATTTTCTTCAATACAAACAAAGACACACAAAATAGAATTGCTAAGTATCTTGGGTTTTCGATTGCATCCATCCCAAAAAAATATCTAGGGGCTCCTCTAATTGTAGGAGCTTTCCATACACAACACTGGTTGGAAACATTAGATATATGTAGAAATAAGTCTGCTACTTGGAAACACAAATGGTTGACTTTGGCTGGCAGGATATTAATGATCAAATCTGTGTTATGAGCAGTCCCTGTATATGTGATGTCCTGCTTTTAGCTATCTGGTAAAGAAAAAAATAGTATGGAGAGCTTCCTAAAGAAGTTCCTATGGAAGGGAGCAAGAGAAGGGAAAAATTTCCCACTATTAAACTGGGATAAAGTGTGCCTAACAAAAGAATTGGGTGGTGCAGGACTAAGGAAGATGAAAGAACAAAATATATCTCTTGGAGCAAAGCTTGTTTGGAAAATGTACAGGGAACCCAAGCGCCTTTGGTGTAAAATCTTGCTAAAAAAATATATGGACTGCCTTGATCCCAAAAGGATTCTAACAATAGGAACCAGTAAAGGGGGCTCGTTAGTTTGGAACTTTTTATGGAATTGTAGGAGCATCATTATAGAACACCTTACATGGAAAATTAACAATGGGAAGCAGGCAAATTTTTAGACTGATTCATGGAATGGAAACAAACCATTGGAAGAAGTAGAAGGCATAAAGGATTATATTGGACAGATTGTAGATAAGTTGGGGCACAAAGTAAGGGACTACATTGTTATGCAGAGACCAAAGTTTGGAATCCAACATGAATGGATTAACACAAGGAAACTACCTATTCCAGAAACAATCCGAACTAGATTGGATCATGTGTTGCAAGAAAGAAGGATCACGCTGATTGAAGAAGAAGATGAAATAATTTGGTGTGCTGCGAAATGAGGGGAATATTCAGTTAAATTGGGTTACCAGATACAAAAAGCCATAAGGGACAGCCCCAGCTGGCCCACCAAATTATGTTGGCACCCAACAGTTTTTCCCAAGGTTGGAGCCTTCCTTTGGACAACCCTATAAAAAGGCATCCTAACTTCGGATAGATTGGAAAGAATGGGTATTCAGGGACCTAGCAGATGTATAATGTGTCACAAAAATAGTGAAACAGTTGATCACCTACTACTAGGATGTGAATATGCTTCAAAGTGTTGGGATTGGATCCAAGACATCCTAGGGTGGAGCGGTGCTAGACCTAACAAACTAGATGAGTGGTTAAGCTGTTGGCCTAATGGAAAAATAGATACATTATGGGTAAAAGTGTGGCTGGCTGCTCCTTCTATGATAGTATGGCACATATGGAAAGAAAGGAATCATAGAATATTTCAAGAAAAGCACATGGAAAAGTGTGAGTTAGTATTGAGAATGGAGGAAGGGATATGCGAACTAATGAACGCAAGGTGCATGATAAAAACAGGCACCACATTCACCATTTGGGATGAGGCACTACAAAAAAAATGGGGTAAATTGAAAAGACCCAAGGGACAAATCAAGGACAAGGCAAAATCTAGAAGAGAAGCAAAATGGAAAGAACCTGAACCTGGAAGATATAAGCTTAATTTTGATGGGGCTACCAAAGGCAACCCAGGAGCAGCTGGGGCAAGGTGTATAATAAGAAATTATCAAGGGCAATGCATTTGGGCAATATCAAAGAAAATTGGCATAACTACCAATAATGAAGCTGAGATGGAAGCCCTGGCACTGGGTTTATGGCTATGTGTAGAGAAAGGTATTAAGCATGTGGATATTGAAGGGGATTCCCAATTATGCTTACAAGTGGTTACAAAGAAAGACACACCCAATTGGAAATTGAAAAACTAGGTAAAGAGAATATGGGAAGCTTTAGATAAAATGGAGGATTACAAGTTAGAACACAGCTACAGAGAAGCAAATGCTGCGGCTGACCTGTTGGCCAATTTAGGGGTCAGACAAAAAGAGGATCTCACAATGGACAAGGACATGGAAAAATGGGAAGGCTTGGCAAAATTAATACAAATGGAACAATGCAACATCAATAAAGGCCCAGAGAGGTGACACAATTCCCAACACAAATTAGCCCATCCTTCGGCCTCCATTCACTTCACTTAGCTATTAGGAATGGATTTTACACGTGCTACCTTTGGCTCTCACAAGTATCCTTTGGCCACTTTCCCTAACTAACCATAGGCTGATTAATGTCATCCGACAGGAGTCTAGGTTGTAAATTCGGAAAATTACAGATAGGAGAATTATATGAGGATTACTGGATCACTCACAAATAGGTCGTAGTCAATGCACACTATAAGGGTGGTTTTAACAAAAATATGATCTATGCATTGATTTTGTGAACACTATCCAGCGCACCCGCAAACTACTCTTTCATTGCTCATTTATAGGCGATATTCCTAAGAGTGCTTTCAATCCTCAACCTACAAACCTCTTATGATGGTCTAAGAGAATCTCTCTTAACAAACATCAGTGATAGGATGTATCATTCCATACCTTAATCTTCCAATTAAAAATTGGAACCCTTGTAGAGACAGATGTATGGGATGCATATCTGGAAAAATTATAGATAGGAGACATTCCCTATATCAGAATGCACTAAAAATTGGGACCCTTGAAGAATTAAAGCAATAATCATCTATCACTTGCATTAATTATGCATTGCTCCCCTACTCCAAGTCCGAGACTTGTCTGAAAAACAAAATGAAAGTTTCAAATAGATTCAGTTTTAAAACATCCTCCTAGCACTTATCATTGAAAAAATTTCTAACAAAATCGAGGCTCTGTCTTTGTGAAATAGGGGTTGTGTCCAAAAAGCAAGGGCTTAGCAATAACAAACAATGCATTATTGTTTACAAGGGGAGCGAGCCTCGTGCCTTCACTCTGCTCCTCTGAGCTGTAACAAATTTGGTTGCACACCTTGGTTGCGCATATCCCTAGTATTTATCAAGAGTTATGCTAACTGGAATGAATACAGAAAGTTTTTAATCTCCAAAATGATTGAGACTGGTTACATAAAAGATTTACCAAGTGGCTTAAAAGTTGTAATAGACAAAAGATAACTGGCACTGCACAATGGGTCATCCAATATTAAACATGCATTGACCTTGAATTTAACAACAAATAGAGGACCAAATTCATAGATCAAACTCAATTTTTGACTAGAGTTAAGGTAAATAGCATGCCTTTAATACAAACATTCTGAACTCCGACAAACCCTTGTGTTAAAAAGAGGCAATGCGTTAAAAATGGTTACACAAGTAGACACCATTTGTAGCTTAAGACATGAAGCTTTCAAATGGAAACTTGCTCACCCATCCTCTCTACATTGGAACACCCTGAACTGATATTAACAAGTTTACACTTTAAGCTCATTTTTTATTCCTATTTGACTTAATAGAGTGAAATGTTTGACTATGATCAAAACAAAACTAATCATCCTTATATTTTAATTGCTACCTTCTAGGCATTGTAGATGTGGAGACTGGAAAAACTGGGTGTCGCCAAACTAGATAAATGAGGGGCCAGTAGAAAATCCAAGATAATAGCTGAGATGCCTGAATCATTGGACTGCAATCTCCAAATCTAGATGGACCGCTATTAGTGTTAAATGATCGCACCATTGGAGAACAACTTGACTCTATGAACGGTAGATACACAGGAATACCCATCTCTTGTTTTCTTTCTCAAGGATGTTCTCTAAACCTTCTGCACAATAGTCGTCATGAGGCACCTCTATGTGAATTTTTTTCCTAGAGTCTCATCGAAATTGACTTGAGACACTATTCACACAAAGGAAGGCAAAATTCTGATGGCGGGTTGTTGGCGGCAACTAATTCTGTCAAATCTAAGTGTAAGGAGATGACATCCATCTCAGATGAAGGTCCCCAAGCCTACCCTATTAAGCCACCCACGTGTCTCCTCTTAGTAGCTGCTACTCAAGATGGAGGATTCAGATAGCTTAAAGATCTGGCAGACGTGAAAGTAATAACTGGCTGGGTAAAAAGGACATGACATATGACAAAGAGCTCACATGAGGCTGAAGAATAAGATTCCAGGTGTAAGCGATAATCAAATACAAGAGTGGATGCAATAGGCAAGCATTAAATTGACCAGAGGAACGCAAGGCAAAACCCACTGGTGGAATAGAGAGGAGGAAAAGAGAATAATACCTTTACTTTATATACTGTTATGGGAGTTACCCCCACAAGGTGACAATTACCTTACAAAAAATAAAAAATAAAAAATTGAATAATTAAATCAATTATTCAATTTCCCCAAAATTACACAACATGGTCAAATAAATAAATATACCTTTATTTATCAAATTCAAACAAAAATATCATGTTCCTCTCAAACATTAAATTAATTAATGCATCCTCACATATCTTGATTGAATAAATCATGCCCACTGATTTCTCAATCTATTTCCCAATCCCACCAATTTCTTTAATCCCACTAAACACTCAAACTAATTTCTTTCATCCCACTAATCATTCGAATCTAATCTCACTGATTGTCCAGTTAAATTCCTTAATTGGATCAATCAGATGAGTTAACTAATCAATCTATTTCCTCTCAATGGTTCTCAACTGTTGATCATGATCTTTCATTGTTGAATCTTGACCATTCATCTAAAACTTGAAAATCTATAAAACAACCTTCATCTTTCTCACAAACAATCTGGAGAATTTATGGAGAGGTCATGCCAAATTGACCATTGAAGCAAATTGAGCAAATACTTGCATTCTATATCACCATTACTACTACCTTTGAAGCTTTTGCACATGGAGGCTTCGTATTGACCAAGAAATCCAACATCCATTATAAATATGAATACACTCTGATATGGGATGGTAAAATTATAGTCTTGGAATTTGTTTATGTTATCATTTATTGTAATGTCGCTTGTTGAATTCATTGCTTTATAATCATATTTCATGAGTAGGTTGGGATTTATCTTGTTTTGATTTCATCGTTGTGATTCCATCAATCCAATTCCCCATTACACAAGATTGTATAAGCAATTATGAATATTTGCATGCCTATTATGGTGTAGATGACTTAATAGTTTTAAATGAACTGTGTATAGAAATGAATGTATCCCATAATATGTTAGGTACTTAACTATAGAAGAAGCAACTGAAGCCCAAAGCCAAGTCAAAGAAATTTTTTTAGTACCTTGTGAAGAATAATTTAAGTTTTCTCTTGGTAGGGAGAATTTATTCCTTGTTGTAATGGAATTCGCCCTAATTGGAAACTCCTCTCCTCTCCTCTCCTTAGTAATCTAGATACTTTAGCTATAGAAACTTATGAGGAATCTACCCTTAGACCCCTAACAACTGTCTTATCATTCTATAATGTGGCTGCGAATTGTTGGGTCATTACCTCATTAAATTTTGTGAGCCTCAAAAAATATTGTAACCAACCAGCTTGTTAGAAAATGGAAAAACATAGCTTGTCATCTAATAGTTGGTTGTGTGTTGTTAGTTGAACCCTATGTATGATTTCACCCCCATTACAATGCTTCTATAGTTTTGTAGTCACTTCACAATTATGCCCTATTTTGTTATTTTATTGTTCTATCACCCCAATTATTCTGCTTGTGCTCTATTGTATGCTATAACACCCAAATACACCTCTTAATTCCTCAACTAAGTTTTTTGTTTCTTGGTGATTGTTGAAAATAGAATGACATAAGTTTTAAATGACAAAAAAATTGAGGAATAATGAATACCCTCCACTAACTAATCCTGCTAAGTGTCCTCACTTAGCTCGTACGAATAGGGAAGAGATAAATAAAAAGTAGTGGAAATTTATAATATGGTATGTGACATGCTTGAATGAGCAATAAACATTCATAAAATTAGTAAGCTTAAATAATAGTCATGCTTTATAAGGAAAAGTGTACCTATAGTTATTATTTGAATTGATTTGCAACTTGTGTGTAGAAGTTGAATTATGCCATGCACACAAATTTTGAAAAGATTTTTCATGATGGATATGAGCTACTTATAGTTATGATATGAAGTGTATGTGTGACACATGGTAATTATGTTGGAGTGGTGGATGAAAAGAAAAGGTTGCACTTAGTACGATTTGGGTGAAGTGATAGTTATTGTGGGGTACTATAGAAATGAAAATGTGATGTGATAGAATTGGTTGTATGTAATAAAGTGGACATGTATATTAATACATGTGCGAAAAAGATGTAAATGAAATATGAATGGGTGTATGTTATGATGAGTTGACTAATAATATCTAGTATTCAAAATTTTAAGAGTTGTCCTATTTGTTGCAAAGTGTCCCCCATAGGGTTCATCATGGCATGCTCTGAGGATATCATATACCTCATCTTCTAGGATTCATCTTCTCATTATGTTGTTTGGGCCTATGTAGAATAATTATCCAACTATTTATGAGTAGGAAATTTTTTTCTGAACTAAATTCCTCTTCTCCCTTGGTGAGAAATGGGGTGGTGTCTTTCTTGCTACAAGATAGTTGACAATATCTACATACCAAGGTGTATGCAGAGATAGAGAAAATAAATGCTCATATGGGAATGAGTCATCAAAAACATCTTCTTCTGATTTGGTTGGTAGTCTTGATAGAAAATCTACCACTACATTTGCTTTACCTAGCTTATCCATAATGGTAATGTCAAATTCCTAAAGTAACAGTAACCACTCAACAAGCCTACCACCAACCATTGGTTTGTTCATGAGATACCTTATTATTTTATGATCAGTGTGTATGAACACTAAATACCTTATAATGTAAAGTCTTAATTTATTTACTGCATAAACCACTGCTAACATATCCTTTTCAATCACTGTATAGTTGAGTTTTTCCCTTTAAATATTTTTACAGATATAGTAAGTGGCATACTCAAGGTTCCCATTCTCTGCCCTAGCATGATTCCTATTGCAAAATCAAAAGCATATGTATGGATGTGGAAGGGTAAGTTCTAGTTTTGGTCCTCTCAAAATAAGGGGTCTTGGTTAATGCTTCCTTGAGAGCTTCAAAGGAGTGTTGACAAGAAGTTGTCCATTCAAATGCTACATCCTTGGATAATAAGATAATAGTGGTGCTACAATCTTGGTAAAATATTGTATGAATCTTTTGTAATAGCCAACATGGTCAAGGAAACTTATTACATCCTTTTATTTTTGTGGCACAGGGAGTGTTGATATTACCTCAATTTTGTTGGAGTCTACTTGAATTCCTTCATTGGACATAAAATATCCCAAAAAAATTCCCTTAGTCATCATCATGAAGTATTTCTCATTATTCAAGGACAAGTTATGCTCTTGACATATCATTAGTACCTTCTCCAAATTACCAAGTGCTTCATCATAAGTATTCCCATAAGTTGTGAAATCATCCATGTAAACCTCTATGGAATCATGTGCAAAGTCTAAGAATATGCTCAGTACTGCCCTCTGGAAGGTGGTTGGTGCATTACATAGCCCAAATGGAAAGAAAAAAAAAGCATATGTACCAAAAAGGCATGTTAAATTTGTCTTGTCTTGGTCTTCTAGGGCTATCTTAATTTGATTATAGCCACTAAATCCATCTAAAAAGGAAAATTACTTGTTAGAATTATGAAAAACAAAGACACCTTCCACACAAGAGATCTGCAAACAATATGTGCAATATTCCTCAACAAGAAAAAGCTATGACAATTAACCTTAAGAATCTTCAAGGAAAACAAGATTCCTCAAATGTTGAGAGTTAGAGAGGTTAGAAGAGTTAATCTTAGTGTGATAATACAATGAGGGTTGAGTGCTATATAGGAGAAAACCTAAATGGTAAATGGATTAGATCAAGACAAGTGTCAACATCACATGCAATGAGATGAAATGATCTAATAATAGGTCACTTCAATTAACATAGAAAAACACCTAGTTAACTTAATAAAAAACTCCTAAGTTTTGAAGGAACACAAAGGCCACTAAGAGGGGGGTGAATCAGTGGACTAATTTTTAACTACTAAACAAAATAATAATGAACTCTAAAAGAATAAACCAGAATCAAGGAAAGGTATTGAAACTAAACACACAAAATGCATCCCACGACACAAGATATACGTGGAAAAACCCAAGATGGGAAAAAACCTTGGTGAGAATAGTTGCTAGAGGCTACTGCTCCAATCCAGCCTCATAATGCAAATGTTTCCTATTAAAATTATGAGAACCAACCCAAAGGAAAACCAATTACTAGTTTATGAGATGCAACTCAAAGGATCCTTTAACCCTAATCTAAGCACCCACTCAGATGATTACACTAAGAAGGATTTCTAATTACAAATTAGTTTCATGTTACAAATAAAGTTTTGCAACTTAAATAGATTTCTGCACTTTTATTGTTTTGTTGTCCTCAAACAACCTCTAGTTTGCAAGTGTTCTTGCACTCACTCAATAGACTCTTATAATAAGCATCCACACAATAAGTCTCTACAAAACTAACATATGCCTTCTCACACTCCTACAACAAATGAAAACGTTCTACACTCAAAAAATATGAATACTTTATTTTTACAGAGTTCTCTAACCTCTTCTTCCACACTCGTATGATCATGCTCTCTTCTCAAGTTACAACATTATATTCTCATACCTATCAGCAATGAATAATAACAACCTTTTTATTATTACTACTATAAAACAAAGATAAAATTTGTAGCCCTAATTCTTAAACAAAACATTTCTACAATAATCTGTTAGTAACAATCTGATATTCCTGTAGCAATTTCTATGTTTAGATTGTTGATATTCTCTTGTAGTAACTGGTTACATAATCATTAATAAACCTACATCTTCTTCTCCTTTTGTTATTCCACCTGCAAATATCTAATTCTCTTCTTGAGCAACTAAAATATATGATTCTGCTTTTTCTTTTTAAATTGGCTGCAATTTATTTGAAATGCTTCATCCTTATTTTAAAACAAAACAAAATCAAATGTGTTTTGCTTTGATTTTACTAGTTGAAACTAGCTTATAATTTGATTTCATAATCTAATCTGCAATAAATAATGTTATCTAGGGCATCCCCAGAAACCAAAAATATTTGAATATGTAGCGTTGCTATAGAAGGAAACTTCATCACTAAGCAATGAATGAGTAAAATCTGATATGCATCAAAGGTTTGATTTTCCCAAAAAAAATTGATATCAAATTTGTAATAAATGAAAAACCTTATTTAGGGAAACACCAAACTCTGCAAGAGGTAACAAAAAAAATTTGAATTTTTTTTCAACTTGTGCTGCTACAAAAACTTCATCTCCAAGTAAAGAATCAATCAATAAAATCTGTTTTTATTCGAACCATCCTAATGCATCTTGAAGACACAAAAAAATGATTATAAAAACAGATGAAAATATGATATGCATTGAGTCATGAAGAACTGCCTTGTGGAAAGGAAGTGAAGACAAAAATTTTTAAATAATATTTTCACATATTGTTGCTACAGAGACTTCACTGTCAAGCAAGGAATGACTAATTTTTTTGATTAAAATCTGATATAACCACCTTGCTACATGAGGTGTCGACTTAGGGTTAAATCCACCATACCTTAAGCTGAAGAAAATGACAAACAACAACTTTGAATTAGGTTTAAATATGTTGCACATTATTCTGTAGCCGACAATGACAAAAGTAAATCAAATCTTCTGTAACCGCACACAACAAAAATCTACGCATGCATAAAACCCTAGCAAACAAAAAAAACATTCAGCCAAATATCCACCTCTTCACAAAGTTATTAATAACACATCATCATGCCACAAAGTATCTTCCACATGTATGCCATGTCAATAGTCTCTAAAGTTGTCTTTTTGCATATTTAAAATATTGACCACGTTGACTTTGAATTAAGTTGTTAAGTCTCGATCGCTGTGAAGCTCCCGTCACTTCGCAATTATCTTATTCTCACATTCACTGGACAATATTATGGCTAAAAACTGTGAAGTTCCTATAGTGATGCTTGTTCCTATAGCTGCATACAAACCTTTGTATACCATGAGTTGACATTAATGGCAATCTAATGCCAATCAACAAAACTCGATGCCAACAAGTTTATCTTAAGTGAATGAGAATAAATTAGACTAATAATTACTCAAAGATTAATTATTAGCTAATGCATGATTACTCTAACACCCCCCATAATATGAACTTAGGGAGTATCTAAAAACCCTAAAAAAATGCACGATGGGTCTTTGCAAACAAGGCCTGGTGAAGTACCCATGTATGAACAATAGATCTCTCAAAATTGGAAGAAAAAGAGAAAACCATAGTGGGAGAAAAATCCTCTCCAAAAGAGATAAATGTGAATGAAGGACTAAAACATCCTCCAAATCAAGGTGTGAAGGATTGAGAAGCCTCCAACCAAAACAATGTCCTAGAAAAGAGGAACATGTAGAACATCGTTGAAGCACTAAAAAGTTGTAGACTGTTTTCAGATGATGAATAATATAGTGTTGAAATGAAGAACCTCCTCTGAAACAAATGATGATCAAGATCAAGATAACAAGAATCTGTGTGATTTCCCCCAATGACACTTCTCAAATCAAATGGAAAACATTTGGAAATCAAAGATACAAATATCAAGATCCAAGGAAACTATAATCTGCATGAGTGCCCCCAATGACACTACTCAAATCAGATGGAAAACAAAAGAAAACATCTAAAAGTCAAAGATATAGATGTTACATGAATCTACATGAGTGAACCCAACGACACTACTCAACATGCAAAAATCAAGACAAAAATATAGGTACCACTAGTATAAATAGCACTAATCATGAGAGAGACAATAATCTACATGAGTGTTCCCAACAACACTACTCAAATCAGATGGAAAATAAAGGAAAACATTTGGAACTCAAAGATACAAATGACACATGAATCTATATGAGTGACCCCAATGACGCTACTCAACATGCAAGATGCAAGTTAAAAATATAGGTATCCAGTAGCCTTTGATCAAATGAAAATGGAGGGTCACCTCTAGAAGCAACAATCAAATAATGTCCATATGGTAAGTGCTCCAACTCATTGAAATGCATGCAACCAACCATTGATGTATGTTGCATCCGAAAATACATAGGAACAAGAACTAGATACATAGATCACTCCAACATGAAACCAAGGAAGAATTAACATCAATAGTAGAAACCCCCCATAATGCTAAAAAGGGAGAGCCAAGATAGGTACACTAAAACTATGTGAAACCAAGAAGTGCATATAGGAGAAATAAATTACAAATAAAAGGGTACAAAAACTAAGGTACACACAAATGAGGCAAGAATCAGTGGGATTCACTGCTATTATGGAAGCGAAACTCACTTGACAAAGGTGTGATGACAAACAAAAGACAAACATCGGCCCCTTTATGGAACTTTATATCATAGCGTGATTACAAAAGGCATAACAAGATGTGCAAAATCCCTAAAATGTATACACTAGAATGACACTCTATTTCAGTACATCTACAAAAGAGAATGTGCATTAAAAAATTTCTACAATGTCCAAATAGGATAAAAAATTGGAAACACATATAGAACAACCAAAAACAAGTCATTCTATGCAAACAAAACGTTTTCGAGAGCTAATACATCCAAGTAATTCACTAGAGTGCAAAAAGACAAAAAACTAAATAAAATGTACCTGAAGAGCAATATGGAAAAAGTGCATGGATGGCTATAAAGAGCTCTGAAAGATGGTTCCAACGTTGTTGGAATCATGAAAAATGAAGAAACTAGTCACAAGTTATGAGGTCAGGACTAAAAACAACACCTCTGACTTCAACAAGCTATAAAATGCACCAACAACAAAAATAGGTGATTAGACCCACACATTGGAACTAGCTTTTTGATGATGTCTTGTTCACCAAAATTTGACATCGTACGCCCAAGTTATGGAAAAAAGAAAAAAAAACCCCCTTTAGGGCATAAAGGGGTCTTGAAGGGGCCCTTGCCAGCTGTCTGTACGACTGATGTAAGCATGATGCCAGCGAATATTCTTGAGGAATATTTGCTCCATGCTGGAAAAATAATTCGCCTACTAGAAAACTAAAAATCGAGTGTCGAAAAAATCCTATGTTTCTAGAAAAATGAAAAAATTCGTTGAAAAAATTGTGAAGACGAAAAGTTTCAACAACACTAGAAAAGGATGCGATAAATGAGAAAAGTGATCACCAAAAAAAAGGCCAAGTGGTTGAGAAAATTTGTGTGCCAGTTTTTAGCCGTTGGGTAGTTTAAACACTATCGGTCAACATAAAGCCGTCGATCACAGTTATAAAAGTTCGTTGATGGTTTAATGGGACCCACAACAGGTATAGGTGAACTCAATGCGTTGACCAAAAAGTATTTACGTGACCCAAGAAAAATTTAAACCTTGCACTTTTTTCAACTTGCTTTTTACTTTTTAATTTTTTAAATAAATTTTAAAAAATAGAAATTTATAAAAAATATGCCTACTTTTAATTTTTTTCCCTTTTTTTTTTTTTCCGATTTTCATGCATAGGGTTGTATAGAGGCTGTATGAGTCCTTCGCAATTTTTTTCTCAAATACTCTCATCACTGAAATAGGGTGAATTTATAGTTAAAATTTGTAGAATCGGCCTCTTGAATCCAACAACGAGCTCCTTTTCACAACAAAATGCACCAAAATCATAGCTACCCTCTAGATCTGGAAAAAAAGTAGCCGCTTCAAAACCTCATGGATTTGACATCAGGAATCCAAATCAAGCCAAATAAGAACCAAATTTGACTTTCTCTACAACTCTGAATTCAATATCGAAGTCCTTTTCACATCAAAATACACCAAAAATTTTCCCACCTCCAAAATTTGCAAAAAAAGGGGATTCTAGATATGAAGCTTGTAACCTTGTTGAAGAAAAAAATCTCATAAATTTAGAAGGGTTTCACTAAATCCAAGCTCTGATACCATGTCAAAATTATGAAAAACATCAGCCACACGATCAAACAATGAACAAAGACACCTTCCATGCAAGGTATCTACAAGCAATATGTGCAATATTTCTCTACAAGAAAAAAACTATGTAACAATGAACCTTAAAAATCTTCAAGGGAAACAAGAGTCCTCAAAAGTTGAGAGTTCGAGAGATCAAAAGAGTTAATCTCATTGTGATAATACAATGAGGATTGAGTGCTATATAAGAGCAACCCCAAATGGTAAATGGATTAGACCAGGACAAGTGTCAACACCACATGCGATGGGATAAAATGATCTAATAATAGCTCACTTCAGTTAACATAGAAAAGAACCTAGTTAACTTAATAAAAAATTCTCAGTTTAGCATAAGTGCATGGGAATAAATTAGACTAATAATTAGCTAATGCTAACACTTCTTGCCTACTAATGAATCAAGTACTTGGTCAATGAATGGAAGTGAAAAGTGGTTTTTCCTTGTTGCAACATTCAACTCATGGTAGTCTACACATGCTCCCCATTTACCCCTTTCTTAGGTATAATCACTAGTGGAGACACCCATTGACTGTCAGAGATGGGATAGATAAATCCTACATCCAACAATTTTTT
Source organism: Sequoiadendron giganteum (assembly GCA_007115665.2). Taxonomy (NCBI): domain Eukaryota; kingdom Viridiplantae; phylum Streptophyta; class Pinopsida; order Cupressales; family Cupressaceae; genus Sequoiadendron; species Sequoiadendron giganteum. The sequence goes on from CM021101.1 coordinate 574,398,247, forward strand.
TAATTTTTATTTGAATATGTCTCGAACTACAAGGTTCATTCTCCTTTGGGGTTGTCTAATCAGTTTGAAACCATCATTGATGTAAATCTTATGTATGCACAAGTCTGGGTCTACCCCCCTCATATCATCATAATCTCATGCAAATGTTGTTGCATGTGACTTCAACACAGTCAAAAAAGAGGTTTGTTGTGCAACAGTTAGTTGACTGTTTACATTCAATAATTTGCTTGGAATAATATTTAAAGTTAAGGATGATGTTTGAATAGATGAAATGTCAAGCCCGACAATTTTTGGGATACAATGATGTGGTAACTAAGTATGGAAAATTTGGGAAACTAACTCAGACGAATTGGAAGGGATTATATTATGCAGAGAATCTTGCAGACACATTAGACAGTCATGTTGCTACAAGTCCCTGCTATAGTTGTTTTGTGTGATGTTTGCAATCGGTTCATCTTCATCTTGGTTTTTTAAAAAGGGTCTATGTTCAATAGTCATAAGAGTTTGTAAGGAGTATTGATCTTCCTCATCTAGGGTTGGTGAGAGAGTTTGTTCTAGGTCTATATGTGCCTTGGCTAGTGGATAAAGAACTAATTTCTTAGTCATATTTCCATTGGAAATGATCATATTTTCATACCTGCAACCCTGCAACTATGAAGGCATCTACTGTTGCCAACCAAGGTCTCTTGAAGATGAGGGGATATCTTTCAATATTAGCTTTAGGCTGCAATACCATAAAGTCTGTAGGTTACTCCTAGGAATCTAGTGTGATTACCAAGTCTTCAATGATTCCCTCAAGTTTAATTGTGGACCTATCTTCCAATAGTAGCACAATAGGTGTAGGTCCAAGCTCCATTAATTGTAAAAATTTAATGGTTTCTTTGGTCATTACATTAATGGATGCTCCTAAGTCAATTAAGGTATTCTTTATGAGAGTGCCATTTATTTTGACATCCACTACAGGGCTCCCAAGATCTACATACTTGGGGACAATTATGTTTTCCAACATAATGTTTGCAAGTTGTCCTAAGACATGTACAGTCTAAGGGTCCTTTCACTTCTTGCCTATATTTTTAAGGTATAGCTCTCACACTATTTTAGTATAGATAGGTACTTCCTTAATAGCCTAGATGAGGGGTATTTTGATGCAAACATCCTTGAGCTCTCCCAAAAAATCACTTTAAACTTGTGATTGATGTTTTTAGATTGTTAATCTCTTAGGGAATGGATGATCTAGACTCATGGTTGTTGGATTGGCTTGATTTGCGTCAGGCTCCTTAGGTTAGTTGTCCACTAGATCAACTAGGAGTTTCTCATCAAATAATTCAATGATATGAGGAGATGAAGGCCCTGCTAACATCTTCCCTAATATGAGGTGTACATCACTCACCTCAACCCCATAGGTAGAGTATTATATGGTGTCATTAGCATAAGCATGTTGGAAAAGCTTATTATTTGGGTAGGTATAAGTTGTGTTGGTAATTGAGGTGCAGGGATAACTTTAAGAAACCCCCCCCTCGGCATAGGTGTAAAATCTTGGCGAATCCTGTATAATTCTCGATGAAAAATATTAAATTTATTGGCGATTTTTTTTGTTTTTCGAGAAAAAAATCCCCATTGGCGAATCTTTTATAATCCCTGGAAGTCTATGGAAAATCGTGGCGAATTGCAATTTTTTAAAATCGAATAAAATATTTTTCATTGGCGAATAAACCCATTTTTCAAACTAGATTTTTTTTTCCATTGGTGATTAAAACCTTTTTTCAAAGCAAAAAGTATATTTTCATTGGCGAATTAAAATGAATCTAAAAATAATAAAAAAATCCAGTGGCGAAATAAAAATCATATGGGCCATTCGATGGACGACTGTAGTTGCATTCCAAAAGTAAATCTATCAAGTAGTAGACTTACGATTTGAAACCTCCGGAATATCACTAGAACCGTTAGATTTTATTACCGTACAAATGGTTATAAAGTTATGTTTCTTAGCGATTGGGTGACCTCGGCGGGATGCACAACTTTCAAAGTGACAACTCATTTAATGAATTGTATGATGCCATTAAGGGATGTCTTCTCAAACACCAACTGGATAGATCTTAAATAAGGTATTAAGGAGTTTGGAGAAATGGATTTAGTAGCAGATTGTAAAGTTAAGTGAGCCTACATTTTGAACTCCATACTCAGAGTTTCCTCAAAATGGTACTTCCAGCCGATATTAGGGTATGGGAAGATGAAATTGTGGCCTTCATGCAACCCAATTTGAATTGGCCTGAAGAAGAGCAACTCGACATCATTTCCCAGCCACGTTCAGTGGCGTGGAAAGAGAAAACTAGCTATGCCGAGTACAACAGGGTGATTTTTGTTTTAGAAGAAGAAGAACGCGCTGAATTTCATAATTTTGTTATGGAAATGCAGTTGGAACTATACAGAGTCCCAAAACCTCTAGCAGTTTAACAACGTTACAACATACATGAATCCTTTAGTGAATTGTGAATTTGTGACACATAATGATAAGGGGGCGTAGTTTCAACTTTTGAGTGCTTTTTGAATGTTGATTGTACAGGGTGTGGGGTGACAGGTCTATGAAACCACATTTTTGGCATTAGAGAGATAAAATAATATATTTCTAAATCTTTATATTTATCAATGCTTCTTTTTAATTATGAATGAATTGTGTTTCTTCATGATAATTGTTCAATGTTATTGTTTATCTGTTAGTGTTAGGTCAAATTCAGAATGCTTATTTTTTCATCTCTAAGACTTTGTGTTCAGATTAATTCATCGCTCATTCACTCTTTTCAATGCCTCGAATCTCGATGTTGTACATTTCATTTCATTTAAATTCTCAATCTTTTTGAAGAAACTGTGGTTGGCAGTGGCAGTGGCAACAATTAATGCCATATGTGATATGAACATCCGAAGCAATTTCTTGGACAACTCATAGCTTTAATGAAACAAGATTTGTAATGATTTCATATCGTTTGAATGAGTGATTTTGATAGCTTGTCAGCTTGAGGTAGAGTTCAAGTTGGCACATAGCAAGACGTCAATCAAATTAGAAATTTTAATTATACAGGCTGGTAGCGGCACTGGTGGCCCATAAATAGGGATAGTGATTCAGTGATTAGTAGATAGTGCCATAAGGGTTTTTATTTTCTAGGGTTAATAAGGATTCACAAAGAAGATGATGCAATATTGGGGATACTATAAATTCTCCTACCTACAATTATGTAGTTATAGAGTAATCAGTAAAAGACAAATTTCCTTCAAGTTCAGAATGGGTGGAATTGGAAAGAAGTTGATTTGGTTAACCTGAATTTTCAGATGGGTTTTGAACCAGGATGAGGAGCTCTGATGGAGATAAGTGCTATCCAAATGCATAGAGGCTGCAGGTAAAAGTTGGGAGTAGATTTGTTTCTCCTTCTGTATTCTAACAGCTCCCATTTCCCCAGCATGGTTGGCCAGGCAAACTCCATGCATTTATTTTCAAAGAGACATTTGTTTCTCATCTTCTGTATGACTCTGGTTCTCGAAGGGGATAAGTACATTTTGTATCTTCACGAATCCCATTTCCCCAAGAGTGATTGGTACCCCCTTTGCCCAGCATGGTTGGCAAATCCACCAGCAGAAGCTTGGAATCATGAATTTATTTTCAGAGCCAGATTTATTTTTAGAGATAGATGTGTATTAGGTTTTCAGCAACAAAGCTTGAAAATTGGAATCAATTTGTAATCCATTGTAACGAGCAAAAACTTGGAATAAATTATTAAATTTTGTCTATGTAAAGTAGTGTACTAAAGTGACACACTGACATATGTTATTTATACAAAACAGGAGCTACAATGCTACTCGTCTGTAAAAAAATATGTAATAATGTGACATTGAAATTCAGTTGCAATAAAATAAATTGTTGTGTTGTACTATTCTTGAATCTTTGTTATTCATTTACGTTTAAGAGTAAAGAGTTGTTTTCTGAGTTTGAAACTTCAGTGTCACTGTCTATTAATAATTTAATATATTCAAATCAATTTTTTTTCTTTTGAGAAATTAAGTAATATACTCTATGCAATATGCACTTGAGAATTCATGGTTATATTGGGCCATCGGGGGAATGCAATCATTCGTTCCACCGACGTTTATGTGTTACAACGATGTGCTTAATTTTGTTGATTCTATTGGTATATCGGGGACTAGGAGCGGTCAGTGCACCTTATGAGTTATGAGTCTTCGCCTTTAGGCCATCGACGGGGCTGTGATGGGGGTTCCACCAATAAAGCATTGTTAGGCCGATGCCTATGGTATTGACTTTAAAACACATGTTTCATGTTAATTTTTTTAAGTTAATATCATAAATTAGTAAATTACTAAAGTTTCAAGTTCAACTGTTGGATGAACATTTGATGTATGGTTGTAGTTACATTCCGTAATGAAATGAACAGAGCGATGGGCTTCCCAACTTAAACCTCCAGAATTACCCTATATCCGTTAGATTCAGAAAGATCAACGATTAAGATTATGACAATAGCATTATAGCAAACAATCAATATGAAAATTTTATGACGGTTTGACTTTGGTCATTTAAATGCCTATCAAAAAAATTGTTTAATTTACGAATTTTTATATAAAATCTTTTATAAATGGATTATCTTGAAAAAATAGAAAACAATGATAATTATTAGTGATAAATATAAAAATCTATTGTTATAATTAACAATTAACAAAAGTTTCTAAAATTGTATTAAAAATAAATCTTGTTAAATAATAAATATATTCTAAAAATTAAAAATAATTATGTTTTATTTTGAAAAGATTCTAAATTAATATATATTTTTATAATAATATTATAAATCATATATATTGATATAAAAAATGATAGCTATTATAAAAAAGTCAAAAGTTTCTAAATTCATATTAAAAATATTCAAAAAAGTTATATTCTATTTTCTTTTTATAATAAAAAATAAAAAATTATATATATTATAAATTAAAATACTATATAATAATTTTTTATGGTTTAATAAAAATATAGCAAGTCCTATACGGTCTAATAAATTTTATAGCTATAATATACGGTCTAAAATTGAAAAAACGGTCAAATATGTAATAGACCATCAAATTCCGTAATGACATGAACATAGCGATGGGCTTCCCAACTTAAACCTCCAGAATTACCCTATATCCGTTAGATTCAGAAAGATCAACGGTTAAGATTATGACAATAGCAAACAATCAATATGAAAATTTTATGACAGTTTGACTTTGGTCATTTAAATGCCTATCAAAAAAATTGTTTAATTTATGAATTTTTATATAAAATCTTTTACAAATGGATTATCTTGAAAAATTAGAAAACAATGATAATTATTAGTGATAAATATAAAAATCTACTATTATAATTAACAATTAACAAAAGTTTCTAAAATCGTATTAAAAATAAATCTTGTTAAATATATTCTAAAAATTAAAAATAATTATGTTTTATTTTGAAAAGATTCTAAATTAATATATATTTTTATAATAATATTATAAATCATATATATTAATATAAAAAATGATAGCTATTATAAAAAAGTCAAAAGTTTCTAAATTCATATTAAAAATATTCAAAAAAGTTATATTCTATTTTCTTTTTATAATAAAAAATAAAAAATTATATATATTATAAATTAAAATACTATATAATAATTTTGTACGGTTTAATAAAAATATAGCAAGTCAAACTATACGGCCTAATAAATTTTATAGCTATAATATACGGTCTAAAATTGAAAAAATGGTCAAATATGTAATAGACCATCAAATTCCGTAATGACATGCACAAAGCTATGGGCTTCCCAACTTAAACCTCTGGAATCACCATATAACTATTAGATTTAAAAAGATCAACGGTGAAGAATTTGCAACTTGTAGACCTAAGACGTGTCATTCACTTTAATATTCCAATTTCGAGAAACAAAGCATTTAAAACAATTTGTACTGCTAAGTGTTAACTGTCAAGTGATTAATGTTTATTTTAAAAGTTAATATCATTAACTACTCAAGTTTCAACCATTGGATGAACATTTGATGTATGGTTGTAGTTGCATTCTGTAATGACATGCACAGAGCGATGGGCTTCCCAACTTAAACCTCCAGAATCACCCTATAACCGTTAGATTTAAAAAGATCAACGGTGAAGAATTTGCAACTTGTAGTCTTGTAGTCTGTAGACCTAACTCCTAAGACGTGCCATTCACTTTTATGTTCCAAATTCCAATTACGAGAAAAAAAACATTTAAAGCACTTTGCACTTTGAAATTGTACTGATTTTTAAAGTCTTCAATCTTCAGATTGCTCATTGCAGTGCACCACCCTGTTTTGGATTCCACAGTTCCACTTCCAACAACGCCATTCCAGTTTTCAAGTGTCGGGACTCATAATCTAGGTAAGTGAAAGAATTCCTGCGGCTACATTTCAACTTTCATCGTTTGACATTTCTTTAAATCTTATTTTGTCAAAGTTTGAAGTTTGGTTTTAGACTTTAGAGACTCAAGAATTCATTAAAATTAAGGAGGACTAATAAGTATTACTTATTAGGGAATTCAAATTACACAACTTCACATTTGTACAAGCATGTCTACCACTAGTACCACTATAGCAATGTCCGATAAAAAAATGCATTATGCAGAATTGCTTAAAACCCCAGGTTTCACCGATGGGTACCATGATATTTATGATCCTGAAATATATGGTAGACATACCTCAAAACTTAGATTTTTATCTCAGAATAAGGCTGCAAAGCGAACAAAAGTTGATAGTATCAGTGCACCGTGGGTAATTGGATTAGGGCGCATGATGTTACATGAAGTTTTCCCTTGCCCATAATTTATCATGGTCTGTGCCAAAAATTATGATGATAAGAAAAGAGCAATTGTTAATAAAGATAACCAAGAAGAATTGTTATCCATTAATGTAGAAGAACTTGGAAAAGTGTTGGGGTTTACAACCAAAGAATTTGGAAACCACCACATTGACCTAGAAAAGCTTGCTAGTGATTATGAAGCAGTGGAAGAAAGGCTGAAAAATGATTTCTTAAATCAAATAGTTAAGGATAGAAACAAATTGAAAGGTGGTCATAAGCCTCCTTATAATTTGGATTTTTTTAAACCATGGGTTCAGGATACTATTTCCATGCTTGCATTTTGCCTCGGTCTGGATAGCAATTTGGAAGTGGGTGCAAGCCTCCTTGAAATGGTATATAATATACATTATACTAAAGAACATGTCAAATATAATTATACATAGCACATTGTGGAATCCGTGCATAAACAATTTTTAATGATTAAAGCAGGTTCCACGAAGACATTTAGGTTCACAACCTACTTGTGCTATCTTTTTCTATTCAAATTTAGAGGAATGTTTCAGACCGACAAGCTTCAGATTCAACCCTACAGTAATGCAAAGGGAAAAAAAATGGCTCTAGTATATGAATGGACCAATGAGATAAGGATGGATGATTCTCGAAGGAACTACAATCATTTTGTAGACTACTTTTTAGCTCCATTGCATCAAGTAATTACAAATAATCCAATGCCTAGATTACCTATGCAATGTAGAAACTGCATGCAACTAAGAAAAAAAATACAATTGGCTGATTGGTACTTAATGGAAAAATATACTGTGCTAAGATTTTATGGATCGGGAGTACAACCATACAAATTTCCAATACATGTGACAAAAAGGGTTTTTGCATTGGAATATGTAAGGCAGGTGCAGAGTGCTGATGAACTACACTTTCTCAGTCAGCAAAAGAAGACCTTATTTCCTTCTTTACCTTTTTCATGTGGAGGGTTCACATTTGAGAGAAAAGCATTTAGTGTGGCACATAATCTTTTGAATTTTTTTGACTTTGATCCTATCTGTCACTGGCAGTCTGATCCATGTGACATCATTAAATCAATGATTGTGGCCAATAGGAATGCTGCAAATAGAATTCAACATCAAAGTAAACCCTTGCTTGAAAACTTGAAAAACAAGGATTCTTGGGATGAGGTCAAAATAGCAATGGAGAAAAGTGCTGTTGGAATGGTATTTCTTTTGAACAATTATCAGCAGAAATTATGGCATTGCACCAAAAGACAATCAGGACATACAAATTTTTCTATGTAAAAAGTGATAAACCATCTAGTAGAGTAAAAATTCCAAGTTCTCTAGAGACGGGACTTATAGATAAAAAATGGTCATGATAAATAATTACTGCCTTTTGGTCTGAGGAAGGACCTAGGTGATCCAAGAGCTCTTGAAGAGTATGATAATAACGAAGAAGATGAAGAATTTAGCAAATTGTGGAATATAGAGCATGGGCATCCTGATGGACGTGATGAATCTGATGATGATATTGATATGGAAGAAGAAGAACAAAGCCATGCTAATTACAAACCTGGTTTAAGTGAGGCCGCAAAAGCAAAATATGCTTCAACATATACTTCAGGAGCAGCCATACTTGAAAAAATTGGTTATGAAGGTGGTCCTTTGGGGTCCAAAGGACAAGGCCCTTGGACGGTAACAAATGTTGAGCATAGAAAACCAGTTGATAAATCTGGCCTTGGGCTTGGAGGTGAAAAGCTAGACCAAGGGCATACAAGTGAAGCTCAATTTGTTAGAGCTTCTAATCCTCATCCTCATGGTTAGATATAATCACAACTAGGACATGCCCTTGGTGGACAGCTTAGTGCAACTGGGAGTGCCATTGGTGGCGATGGTATGGGTAGTAGTACTAATAGTGGTCAACATGTGCAACAACGACAAATTACACACAATACTAAGAGGAAAACAAAAAAAGATACCACAGAAACACCAAGTGATCAAGGCAATCAAAAGAGGCAAAGGATTTTGAGAGGTCAAATTCACACTATCAGTGGATCCACCAGTACCACAAAGGAGTTATTTCAAGAAACTCCCACAAATCAAGTTAGTGTGGGTGCGACATCATTAGCAACTGCAAGTACTCCTATTCCTTTGCCATTCAAGCATTCCATTGTTCCTGCCTCCCCAGGTTATGATTTCATTGAAGAGTTTAAAAAGAAATCAGACTTGAATAAAAAAGAAAAGAAGCAACTGATGGAGAGTGTGTCTGCTGTAACTTCAGAGATTGCAACAACCATGGTATTACCCACATTTGACACAAATAAAGAAATCATGGAGTACACAATTGTTGTTCCCACAGTTCAAAACAAACCAACAAATCAGATGGATCGATCTGAATACCAGGTAACCAATTTTCAATTGGATTTTTCTAGCTTGAAAAATACTGACAAAATTAATGTATCAAAGAAGAGCAATGAATTGGTCTACACATCATTGCTAAAGCAAGATAGAGAGAAGAAAAGGTTGCAGACTCAAATAGAAAAGTTACAGGCAGACCTAGCGAGTGAGAAAGAAAAGAGGAAAGTAGCAGATAACAAGAGCAATGAATTAGAAAAAAGAATAATAAAATCTACCTCTACATTAGCAAGTAATGAGGATAAATCAAATGAGAGAGAAGTGAATGACCTGAAGTGAAGGCTAGATGAGATCAACAAGAAATATGATGAGGAAAAATCCACTTCAAAAAAGTTAAGACTAAACATTGCAAATGGAAATGCACAGTGGGAACAAAAATTGGAGAAACAGAGAAAAACAAATGAAAGATTGGAGATAGAGCTAACAAAAGCAAAAGAAGAAATTAAGTCTTCTCAAAATAGGTTATCTGCATTTTGTAGAGATATAGTGAGGCATATGAAACAAAAGATCTGGGATAAAATAATGTAGAGGTTTGATCATTTGTGTGACATGTTTCAATTGATTGATGCTACCAGACAACATTATAAGAAGCTCAACAAATATTTAGTGGACAAGAAAAAGGTGCTGGAATTAGAGAAATCTGCAAATGAAGTTCTACAAACAGTCTACAAAGCCAGTGACAATGATTTGAAATCAAAAGGGATTACTAATCAGATTGAAACCTCAATGTAGTTGTCATCTATCATTGAAAAGTGTTCGAGAATGTCTGGAACAAAGGAATATTTGCATTTGGTTGCAAACAAGATGAAGGTGGTGGATGAAAAGGTAAGGAACTTCTCAGAGCTTGGTTTTCAAGAGCCTTTTGACACAAATGAGTGATTCATTGGAAAGGATGCTTTCAGAAAGAAGATGGAAGGTGCAAGGAAGATTGATTTGGACCAGTTTCCTCAGAAACAAGATGTGAACTATTTGGATTCCATCAGAACACTGATAACTTTGAATGCAAAATTAACTGAAGAATTCAAGACAGGTTCCATTTCCAATTACAATCAAGAAATGTTAACAAAAATTCAAGTCAAACAACATCAGTTAGAGCAAATGGCAATTCCACCACTTGAAGAGTGGAGGTTTCTAGAAAATTTGATACAGTGACTTGATCTATTATTTTTAATCTTTGATAATATGAGTTTCGAAGTTCCAACTCAGCTCTATGCAGACTTGTCTTTGGGCATTGGCAAGATTTTGCATTGCCAATGCCAATATGTACTCCCTCATGTGAAATTCAATTAAAAAGCTCAAATTTAGACTTTAGTAATGTGATGATGTTCAATTATCAGGATTTTGTATTATTTATTTTATCATTTGAACTAGTGATGAACTGTTAGCTCATTATATTTACTTCTTGGTAGAGCTTCCATTTCCAAGTTATGGATGTTGAACTGTTAGCTCATTATATTTACTTCTTGGTAGAGCTAAAGCTTATAAGTTATGCATGTTGAACTGTTAGCTTTTGTTATTTTTTGACTAAAAATCCTGATCAGTATCCACCAACTTACACCTCACCCACATCCCACATACTGCAAAAATACACTACATTTGATTTTATGATTAGCACAAATTGCAGGGATTTGTGTGACAAGATCCATTTTGTGGCCCACATTACTACTTGATCAATGATCATGTCCATAAATAAATCTAAAAGCCCATTGTCACAGCCCCTATTCTTGAAGAATTCAAATTCAATGTACTGACAAATTGAATAACATAAACAACCACTTTGGAGACAGCCAAATAAGTTAATAACTTATAAGCATATGAATCCACAACAGTTGAACACTCGAAAGAAAATCAGTAAATATGTGTAACCTTCTCCATTGTATTGATCTTCAAAGTTCAAATGATATACATTATAAAAATAGTTTATGATATGAATAATGAGATGGATAGGTGAATTGGTGCAATCTATTATCTATCTTCTTACTATTTTCTACTCTAAAGTCTAATTAAAAATAATGTGATGATCCATTGATCTCCTATTGGGGTCTTGATCTCTCTTATATATGAGAGGCAACAGGCTACAAACCCCTTGCAAAATGTCATGACGTTTTGACAACTAAACATAACTCAAATTATAAATAAAACAATGCCGCAGGTGAATGCACCGATCCATTAATCTCCAAGCAGAAGCCCATGACCACTGACCACCTAGGTCCTAAGATTTGTTCAAGGGTTCTACTCCATGATAGGGCACTCATCATGCTGTCGGCTGGCGTTCTTCCTCTGAATTTGATGGTTGTCCCGTTGGATCTGATTCTGACAAATCTATAGTTTGGGTAATAAACATATTGACTGTAGAGAGGTGATGGATGTACTCCTGTTCAACATAGGTGTCCATGTTAGAGATCGCCTCTTTCATATCATATTCTAGAGACATTATTTTTTCAAGTTGCTTATGACTATTTTGTAAAACCACATCCTCCTCATTTATTTCTTGCAACGTAGCAATCAGAAGCCCATCAAGCTCTTCCTTCCAATCATCATATTCTCGTGGGTTTCTAATGCCAAAATGAAGTGTCAGGAATGGGACTGAATCAAAGCAGATGAAATATTCCCTAAGCTTGTTATGATATCCGTTATGTGATTCTACCAACTTGTTATATGTCAGCAATATTTGTCCTTTCATGGCATTCTTATCTGCGAGCTCCTTTTTTTTCTCCATCATTCTAGGCTGCAATCGTTCATTCTCCACCAATGTAATGCGTGTCTGATTGAATACTTCCCAATATTCAATAGCACATTTCATCATTTTATTGAACCTTTCTTTTATCATTTCAGATACAGTGTTATATTTGATGGTTTTCACTTCTTTCTCCAATTCTTTGCATTTCCCCTGGGATTTTAGATGGCAATTCTTCTAGTAGGTTGCATCAGCCAATGCATCAAGCACTCTCTTATCTTTTTCAAGCCATGGAGAGTACAACTCTAATGTGGAGGAGGAAGATGTTTTTTCTCACTAATTTGCTAGCTCCTTCTTCAATTTGTCATTTTCCTTAATCAGTTTATCGATCTGTGCTTTGGTAAATTTTGCCACATTTATGTTCAATTCTGTTGTCTCCATAGGGTTGGTATCCACTACTCGTTGAACCAAGAGATGACCAAACACTTGGTTTGGATTACTAATTATAGTAGGCCTTTTATCATGGGGATATAGTGACCAAATAAGCAAGGTGGCTTTGTCTGGGTTGTACCTAGATCCTGAATACATTGTCACTTGCTTCTTCTATTAAGTTCATTGTCGTATCCCCTCTTTTTCTGAAGCTATCAAATACAATTGAAGAGCTAATATCCTACCCTGGAAGGAGCAACACTCTAGCTTCTTGAAGCAATTCCCTACCTCTTTCAGGAGTGATATACTCCATTTCCTTTTCCACCTCCCTTTCAATTCCTCCAGAGCAGTTGCCTCATGTTCAAGAGTGATATCCTGTATCTGTTGTCTCATTTTTCTACCTTTATATTCATAAACAAATGATTTAAATTCAAAAGATTTAACAAAATCACAATAAAAAATAAACTGTTGTCCAGCCATGACCCTCACATCATCAGATAGTTCATTTGATGCCTCAAATCTTACAATATTCTGCTCTTGAGGGGGATCGTACTATGCAATCATAAGAGCACTGATTTTCTTGACCTACTCACCCTCTTCATCACTCTGCTCTTCTTCACTTATATCAGTATCTACAGAAAAACATACCTCGGGAGTAGGCTGTGAAGGTATGTAATCCAAGGGCTCTATGTCTTCAGCTTGTACTCCTGAATAGGTTGCATGAGGTGCATCAAAAACAACTGGGGGAACATCCTTTACCAATTCATTGACATGAGCAATGAGTTGCTCAATTCTTGTTAAAGGATCCTATATCTCACCAAATGCCTTTGAATAAGATGGGACATTTTTCCTCTTCCATTCCTTTGCAAGCATAATCTTGTTATAGGTGACCATTCTTTCCTTGGTGGAAGACTCATCATGGTTTCTTATGACATCTTCGATTGAGAACAAATGTTCATAACCTGATAGCCCCTGTGATAATCTTGCCTTGTGAATAAACCCTTTTGCATCAAATTGTTTCCTTACATCACCTAGAGGTAGGTTGTACTATGCTAATTTACCATCAATTTCTCCATATCCTTCATTGGCAACCACTATAAAGTCTCCAAAACATAAGGTGTTGGGCATAATTGATTATTTGCTATGTCCTTTGAGGTGTTTGGAATTAGATTTTGCCAATTGCCTCACAATTTCTAAAAAAACAATTCGGTCAGGAACTACTTGTGGCATCAAGTGTGAAGCCCCTTTGAACCCATAAATCCTTATCACTATACAATCAGAGAAAGCATACCAGTCTCCCCAATTATGATTCACTTTATTTCTCCAGTCATTTTCCTTTGGTCTTAGAAATCTTTGTACTTCTGGGGATAGGTTATAGTTACACAGATACCCCAACAACTTCATCAATGGTTTTACAACAAATTCTTCAAAATAAAGGTAATGAGACCTACCAAATCGACTATCCCACAATGAAGTCCACATTTGTACAGGTTTAAAATCTCCATTTTCATCTGTATCTTTTATCCTTAATTCTTCACTCCAGACCCCTCCGACTTGTCCCTCGTACAATAGCAAATGCATAAGCAAAGAATAGTGTTCAAAATTAATATTATCACTATTATTTTTAATATTTTCAAGCCCTCAATGTAGGTCATTGGCCAAGTAGCTAGCATAATCAAATGGCCTGGCATCCTTGCTCTGTATGTCTGCAGCTAAGACCATTGGGGCAATCGACATGAGAGGCGGAACCTCTACTCCCAAAACCTGACCAGCTGAATAATAGGTGTATTGGAAATACTCTTCAAACAAATCTTCATGGAAAGGAGGGTTTTCATTGCTAGAGAACCTCCTGAGTTGGCCTCCATCATCCTTGGGCCTATGCAAAGGTAATTTCCATCTCTTATAGCTGGTATCCATGTGGCGATACTCTATCAAGAGATCTTTGATCGTGAATGATAAATTCAGTGAACACTCTAACTGAAAGACATTAGAAATGAGATCCCTAGAAATAACAAGCATATCACCCCCGCCATGTGATTGAATAGTTCTTTTCTTGGGGTCATATCTAATAGCAAGAGATTTAATTAGCTCTGCGTTCACAAACACGTTGGGCACCACAAGTCTTCCCAGGTTCAACCTTCATGGATTGTAGATTGGTTGGAACCTAAATTGTTTTCTGTAATGGTACAAGAAGAGGTCGTACCCTTGTTGCGGTGTCCAAATATCCCCTAAGCCCTTATGTTTGTCCCATAATCGATCCATGGAAGGATTCATTTGAGCACTCCTCTTGGGTCTTGGCCCCGACCCAAGACATTGATCTATCAGGTCTTCATTTAGGAGTCTCTTAGGCTTTTCGGTTTTCTATTTTTTAGCTTTAGGTTTGTCTGTACTCTCTTCCATTATTTAAATCTTAAGCTTTTGAGTAAAATAACTTCTCAGTTGGGTTTGAAAGTGAAGTACTTACGTGAGTCTTGCCGAGTCGCCTCCACAGTCCACCGGTCTTTTCTGCGTCAGAACTCCAAGTTTTTGCCTTTTTGCTTCTGCCCTAAGCGAAATCTTCCATGATTTTGTAACAACTATGCGATCAACTTGTGATATAATTCACTTAAATTCTGGTTCATAAATGCACCGCAACACGATGCCATAGGATGTCACATCAGTATTTCACCGATAGCCACCCTCTCCACCGATGGACACCTATCCTTCATTCTATCGGTGGGACACCAGATAATGTTTCCCCGATGCACCATTGTTCCCCTGATATAATTTATGCATTCGATAATTCATGGCCATGGTTATAATTCACGGTTACTTTTGTTGACAACTTGACTCTATCGGTATATCGGGAGAGCAACTTAGGAGTCAGCCCGATAGAGTATTGTTACACCGATACTAGGTTGTGAGCTATTTTTATCGGGCCATCGACGGGATTGTGATGGGGTTCCGCCGATGAAGCATTGTTAGGCCGATGGTATTGAATTTTGTTAGGAATGGGGGAAGGACTACATCACTACGAAATTTCAAATTTTGTTTAATTACGCTGAAAGCATTATACAATGGAAGCAACAAAGGAATATTCATAAAAATTTTTAAGCTTCATTGAAAATGATAGGCAAGTGGAAGTATGTGCTCCTTAAAAATAACAAGCACATAAAATGTTTTTTTTTTTCTATTTTTTGATTTTTTTAAAATTAAAAGCTTCCCAATAAATAGTTGTTAATTTAAATACTTTTGGATTAAAATTACAAACTAAGATATGTATGCTTAAATAGTTTTTTATATATATTATTAATTAATATATATAAAAATAGTAGAAATAGCTTTTTATATGTATTATTAGTTTTTAATATATTTTATTAATTGATATTATAATAAACAATGTTAAGTATTGATAACTTTCAACATTCTTTATATATATTATTAATTAATATATGTATACTAGTATTTATGGATGCAATGTGAATGTAGGCTATAATATGGATCTTGTCACACAAATTACTACAATTTGCATTGTTCATAAAATCAAAGTGGTATATTTTTGTGATTATTGATAAAATAAGATAATTCATGCCCATGGTCATAAATTATAATTGATGGTTACTTTTGTTGACAACTTGACTCTATCGGTATATCAGGAGAGCACCTTAGGAGTTAGCCCGATAGAGTATTGTTACATTGATACTAGGTTGTGAGCTATTTTTATTGGGCCATTGGCGGGATTGTGATGGGGGTTCCGCCGATGAGGCATTGTTAGGCCGATGCCCAATGGTATTGAATCTTATATAATTTATAAAATATCATCAACTACATTACTACAGTTTGACTTTGGCATATGTATTATGATTCATGAAGTGCAATATAATATAAAATATCATGGAGACTTGGACTGCAATATAAAATAAAATATTCTGAACTTGAAGTGCAATGATACACAATTTATTTGAATACAATATACAAAATCATGCAATATAAAATAAGATATCATGAACATGAAGTGCAATGATTCACAATTTCAATGTTCATTGAATACAATATAAAATATCATTAGACATCAACTACACTTTGGACTTTTGAACAATGGAAACTGATTCATGAAGTGCAGAAAAAATACCTAAAACCTGCTAATTATCTCCCATTTCCCAAACGAAGTCAAGGTGCTCAAACCGATCCTCATCTTCAGATAAAATAAAGGAATCATCTTGATTCTGAGACTGCTCTGCAGTTTCTTCGGCCTGTGTCTCAAATTCAACATTCATTGTTTGATTTGTGTCAATTTCAATATCATTGTCATCTATCCCAGGCCCAATCCCACTGCCACTACCACCAGTACCGGTGGCTATTGGAATTGGAGAGTCTGTGTTGCACAACCCGGTCCCTCTTCTTTCACATGTGGACCTCCAGATTGCGAGTGCCCTTTCAAAAGGAAATTTTTTGACATTATACGTAGTTCCTTTCATCCTCAAGCAATTTTCCAAATTCTTGTCCAGTTTGTTTCTTAACTTTGATTTCAAAAACCCCAATGTACTGAAAACTCTCTCATCTTCCACCGACTCCAATATCATTGTTTGACATAAATAAGCAAGTTTGAAATATTCTGACATCGAACCACACAATATTTCACTCTGACCTAAGCTTGTCCAAACCTTTTTTATTGATCCTAGTTCAAAGGCCTTCTCCTTGCCCATGGATTTATACTGCTCCCTTATAGCTGTTGCAAAAATCTGAGATTCCTTTCTAAGCTTTTTTTCATCTAAAATTCCTTCTATTATTTGTTCATTGCATGTTGCCTTTTCTGAAAACTATTTGATCAAGATTTTTACTTGATCATGAAAATATTTTGGGTTATCTCGGTTTACCCAAAATTGAGGATACACAATACCCATGGCCTCAAGTATTTCATGTCGAGGGAATCTTTCACGAATCTTTGAGGAAAGAGATTTTGCAATTTCCTTCAAATTATCACTAACAGATTTAACAATGCCATTAAAATCTTCCTCGTTAATAGGTACTTCTTTTCTAGAGCGCCTGCCAGTGCCTGTCTTACAATGGTACATTGGTATCTCATATCCACGTACACAAATACATAAGTGCCCGCTTGCATTAAACTGTAAATAATTATCAAGATTATTCAAATCAGTAATTTTCTGCCACATCAAATAATTTGCGCCTTCTTGTGTTAGATCTAGATATAGATGATCGAGGGCCAAGCATGTAAGTTTACGTAGATTGGAATATTCATAAATATACATAGTTTTGTCTTGGGCTTTCTTCACAAGATTTTTCATCTCATCCAACATGGGGAGAATACTAGCTAAACTCAAGAGTGTCTCTATATCTCTTAACCTATGTAAGAGGTCAGGAGCTTTGTCTACTGTGCTACGATGCTCGTACATCACTCCAATCAAGGATTGATATTCTGAAAGAACTCGTTGCCCTGGTCCATGCAGGGAGATCCATCTGGTATTGACATCCTTGAGAAGCTTGTTTCCAAGTGTTATTCCCTCAGCAAAATGTTGAAATTCAAGAAAACGTTTCGGATTTTAGTAGAAGTATGCGTAGATCTCGCGAACTAGATTTTCAACTTTTAATACTGTAGGAAACTTGCTTACAATTTTGAATGCTAAATTCATTCTGTGGGCCATGCAGTGAATGCTAAGCATGTATGGTGCACAAGTAGTTTGTAACTTTGTGCAAAGACTACTCATTTGACCTTGCATCACTATAGCTCCATTAGCTCCTACACACACCAACTTTTTGGCAATTTTCAACTCATCCATACTTGCAATTTCATTCAAAGATTTCTTGACTAGTTCAAATAGATTTTGCGATGTTGAATTGTCCTTCATTTTATGAACACAAAGAAGATGAGCTTGGCGAACATGTTTTTTGACAGTATACGAATGCATACAAACCCAAGAAGTATTGTCTACTGCAATAACTTCATCTAAAGATAATGCAATGAAATTTGACTCTTTTAATTTCTCCTTTAAATCTTGCTTTTCCACTGTAGCAAGACAGTTCGCCCATTCCCATCCAGCGTTTACTGACCAATGTGAGAAGGGAAAGTGGGGAACACTCAAATAAGATAATAAATCAAAATATTCTGGGTAGTCTGTCATAGGACGCCCCCTGGACAAAATATGAAAAACAACACTCATCTGAACAGTTTTCGATAGATTTGCTGCTGCCATGGCTTTTCCAAAATGAAACTCAAGTGTACCCTCACATTTTTTAATCTTTGACATTCTATGGTTATGCTCTCCATAATCTGTGGCATACTTAACATGAAGACATTCTTCCTTTGATTTCCATCGTACGACTGATTGTTCCTTTCCGTCTACGATTTGTTTTTCGTAAACTTTGCCGATATGCTTTTCTATAGTGTCAAGCTTTAGTTGCATCTTCTTGTCTCTTCCACTTTTCCAACTACAAAGCTTACATCTGACCTCTGTTGCCCTTTCAATATCGTTTTTGTTTGATACCCCCACTAGTTCAAGGAATGGGTACTTCGACAACCAACCAATTTAAAAATTCCTTGTCATTTCCCACTCACGCCCTGATTTTGCTTTGCCTTTTCTTTTCTTGCTACCAACATCATCCTCATCCAAGTCGATTATCTCATTTTGGCTATCTAGGGTATCCCTTGGAACATCTTCTGCGGTATTGCCATCCTCATTTGATACATTTTGATTTAACACAATGACAATCTCACCTTGACCTTCCTGTGGCGGAAGAGTTGATGATGTATCTCCATCTTCAATAATATTTGGTGGAAGAGTTGATGGTGTAGCTCCACCTTGATCTGATGGATTAGAAGCTTTGCCAATTCCAAAGTAAGACTGTATGGTACCTCTCTGTTTTGGGCATTTTGATGGCCTCCCAGTCTCTTCATTACCCGCCTGCTTAGGAGTCTTACCCTTGCTGCTCGACATATTGATCTCACTTCGAATAAAAGTTGGAAAAAAATGTCTTCTTGTTTAAGAAGGACAGACCGATAGAGAATATAGATCCCATTCCCTACTTAAAATTATGTTTAAGATTGAAGCAAGAATGGAAAATAGATAAAGAAATCTTATTATTATAACTAATAGTCTAATAACTAATAACAGTATGAAGAAATGATCACTCACCTTTGAGTCTACATTTTTGGCTTTCGTTGACTTCTGAATTGAGAAGTAGAACCTCAGAACCAAACAAAATGTGTAAGAACAAATAACAGTTTCAATTGTATTTATATCAATCCATATTTGGCGAATTTCGCGGGATTTTGAAATGGTATGTTAAAAATTTGGCGAATCCCACGTGCGTATACAACGATACCTTGAAATTTTCAAGGCGAAATAGGTCCTCATAAGCAACTATTTATAAATTTTAATTGCCGAAATGGGTCTTCACAAGCAACTATTTGTAAATTTTAATTGGCGAAATGGGTCTTCATATAATGCTATTTTAATAGTATTGGCGAATATGTAGGTGACTTTGACATGCTCCCCGGGATTCCAGGCGAAAATATTGATCGATGCATTGGAAATGCATATTCTGTTATGGCCAATTTATTGCCTAAACATGCCTCGTAAAAAAAAATTGCTGGCGAATGGACATGCATTGGACCGATAGTCTGTGAATTCTTGGTGATTTGAACACCCTGCAGATACGATAGATTCACCAAATTCGAATTGCCAGATTCCTAGAATTTTCCAATTGGCGAAGATTCGCCACTAAAGTTATCCCTGTTGAGGTGATCTTGGTGGATTTGGTGCAACCATTGAAGGGTTTGACATTATGGCTGCAAAGGCTATTGCAACTGCTGACAGTTGGTATTTTGATTTTGCCACTACTGATCTCTTTGCTACTATGGTTGCCATTAATTATGTTGGGGTGGCCATTGAGAGCTATAATTAGGTCCTTAATAATTTTTAAGTGGCTACATCTTTTGTTGTTATTGATTGCAATTAGATTGAGGCATTGGCCATTGTTGGTTTTCCATATTGGCCCAAGATTGAGGGTTCCAACTAGGAAAAAATATATTGTTACTAGGAAATAACATGTTATAACTCAAAGGGTCTTGGGGAATATCTTGTCTTGGCTGTCATGGTTTTCATTGAGATAGGTAGAACACTTGACCATCTTCACCTTCTAATGCATGAAATTTTGATGTCCCTTGCTTATCTTCAGAGATACTTGCTACCTTCTTACACTTGCAATTAGTATTTCTCTATCTACATTGTGGGCACTATTCTTTAAGGGTTGCTTTAGCTTCTTCTTGCTTTTTCTTGATGTGAGGAGTATCTAATTATGTAGCCAAGTGACTTATGATAGGGTAAAATCATAATAGTGTGTCACACTTTTGGCCAAATAAATAGTTTTGAATGAACTATTTTCAATCGGAAGGTATTCGAATGCGTGGTTTATGACTGAAACCATGCAACAGTGACATGGCACTGATGTGGCAACATGTTTTTGGTTGATAGTGTTCTGAGTGAAACTCCTTCGACTGAATACCTTTCGACCAAAATGATGAGTTATAAAATTAAAAAAAAGAGGGCCCAACCATTTTTGCTCGTTCGAGCAGAATCATTGTGGGTGAGAGTGCATCGACTGAGCTAGGGTTTGAGCTTGTAAAAAAAAAGAGAGCACAATCTAGGATTCATTGCACCCTTTTCATCCTCTTTGCATGACATATTCTTGTTTGGTTTTGGTGGGTTATGCATGGTAGTGTGGCAATTTTCTGATTTTGTTTGAGCCGAAATGAATTTTTGAGACAACTAGTGGTGTATTATAGGCACATAGCTATGTCAATATGATATTCTATATTTTATTGAAATAAATGTGTTGAAGTTTGAAACATAGTTTGAAAGATTTAATTTTTGGCAATGTGCATGAATGGTAGTGTGTATTATGTTTTTGTATTGAAGAATAGAATGGAAAGCTATAAACCCATAAATGGCAATTGGATTTTTAGTAAGTTCTTTACAATGAAACAAGTTTAATTATAAAAAAATTATTAAATGGCAATGATAATTTTAATAGTTTTTTTACAATGAAGCCCTCTCCACCAAGTGATAGTGCAATTTTATTTTTTGAGGTTTTCAATTTCGGGTGATATAAACCCTTGAGACCCTTGCCACCAAATGACAATGAAACTTTTTTTACAATGTAACCTTCACCACCAAGTGATAGTACAATTTTTTTTGAGGTTTTCAGTTTTAGTTTTGATGCTAATGGGAGTTATTAGTCCCTCTATTCAACAAAAAAAAACCAATCTAGTGAAATTGCAGAAGTATAGGCAAGTAACTTACCAAATTATCAATAACTCTTTAAAGATGATGTCTTCATGGATTTAATGAAATCATACAACGAACAATATTTTATTCCAAAGCATCTCTTTTAGTTGGAGATGCAACCAAAAAATCTTCTTTAGTTGGCAAATCTGATATCAGTATATTTTTTATGGTCACTTATAAATTAACCAAGATGGATGGTCTAGACTCAAAATCATACATGGAAGGATGGAGAGGGCTTATAAAGGATATCACGACCTCTTGATTATTTTTATATAGACTCGATGTATATCTAACGAAAACATAACATTCTCAATAGACATCATTGAATACTTATCAGTGGGAAGGATATAAGCTTGTACCACTCTGAGCTGAAATTAAATAAATTCTATGCTATTAATTTAAAAAAATACCTCAGTGATGAGCACAACTCAATACAAGAACACAAATTTAAGGGAACTCAATACAAGAACAAGAATTTAAGGGGATATATGATAAATAGTAATTCAATTAATTTTGTATGCTAGACTGTGGCAATTGACAGGACTCCAGTGACTATGAAACTAGCAAGCAAGGACGCTGATTGTGATCTGTTCAATTTTTTTAAAAATCGCATCTAATTGTATCTATTTGATTATCTCTTAATGGGCTAATGGTTCTTTGCATAATCTAAATCTAGGTGTAACCTATGTTGATGACTATGCCTTTGCATTATGTGCAAATATAAATTAAAGAAGAGTATATTATCAGTAAAATTGAAAGATAAAACATGCACAAAATGAATTACAAATTATTCTAGATTAACATATATCATTAGTAGGTAATAATTTTCTCATCCTTAGTCATTACAAATTCTTCTATATTAACATCATCTACTGAGGTAATTCTTGAGGTATGTATCTTCAAAAATTACCATTAGCAGGTAAGTATTAAAACATCCTTAGTCATTATAAATTCTTCTAGATTAACATTATCTTTAAAACATCCTTAGTCAATACAAATTCTTCTAGATTAACATCATCTACTAAGGTTATTCTTGAGGTATGTATCTACAAAATATACCATTAGCAGGTAAGAATTAAAACATAAAAACTATTATACTATAATGGCTACACAAAATGGATTACAAATTCTTCTATATTAACATATACTATTAGCAGGTAAGAATTTTCTCATCCTTAGTCATTAAAAATTCTTCTAGATTCACATCATCTACTAAGGTCATTCTTGAGGTATGTATATGTAAAATATACCATTAGCAGGTGAGAATTAAAACATCCTTAGTCATTACAAATTCTCCTATATTAACATCATTTGTGAAGGTTATTCTTGAGGTATGCATTTGCAAAATATACCATTAGCAAGTAAGAATTAAAACATAAAAATTGTTATACTATAATGGCTGCTAAAAACAAACAAAGACAATTATATATTTGATTAATTGACTAATTTATGTATGCTCAAATCTAGATAATTTGTGCTCAACTGGATAATGAAAGACAAATTTTAGACTCGAGCTTTAGATTCAAAGAATATCCATATATACAGTCATTGCACTAATGTAGCAATGTTGCTACAATTACAACAATGTTCGATTCTTAATTTCTCAAGCCTAAGCTTGTAGAATTTATGAAATAAGAAATTGTACTATGCTACTTGATTAGAAATTAAATAACAGCCAAGAGAGGAAGAGATAAGAATTAAGAACACTATATGTTTATCCTACAAACCCTCCAAAGGGAGAAAAAAAGATCGTGTTAGAAGCAATTTTTTACTAACTATATTATGTTGCAAATTGTCATATTAAATGAGTGCACAAATGATAAGATACAATCTACCCCTTGTCCATTCATCTAAACCTATTTGAACTTTAACCTTAACCCTAAAATTAACTCTAACCTTATTTTAATCTTACCCGACCTTGATTGATCTCTAACCATTGTTGAACCTTAATCAAACCCTAATTAAATTGTAACCCTTACCTAACCTAACTCTAAATAAATAACCCTAATCTTAATCTTACATGTGTGTGTGTACATATGTACATATATATACATGTGTATGTATACACACATATGTAAGTGTATGTATGTATACATATATATACATGTATGCATGTGTACATGTATGTATACATACATGTGTATACATATGTATGCATGTGTATGTATGTATACATATGTATATGTATGTATGTATGCATGTGTGTATGTATGTATGTACATATGTGTATGTATGTATATATATATGTGTGTGTGTGTATACATATGTATGTATATGTACATGTATGTAGTTTCATGCATGTATATATGTATATGTATGTATGTATGCATATATGTGTATGTGTGTATGTATGTATGCATTTATGTGTATGCATGCATGCATGCATGTATATGTATGTATAAATACATACATATATTTATATGTACATATATATACATACACATATGTATATGTAAATGTGTATCTAGTTACATGTAAATATATGTATATGTATGTATGTATGCATGTATGTATAAATATGTATACATATATGTGTATGTGTGTGCACGTATACATATGTATACATACACATGTACACACACATCTATGTACATACGCACGTACACATACATATATATGTATGTATACATATATACATACATGTGACACACATATACATACATATATACACACACACATATATATATACATACATACATATTGTTTAACATATACATAAAAAATCACCATCAAATATATATTTCATATTCCCTACCTAGATAACATGATGGAAGTTCTATTTGCAAAAAAGCTATGAGATGGTGACAACGACTTCGAGCCTGGGCGAGAAAGGGCGCAGGACTGGTATTTTGAACTTTGATGGATCTGATGCAGAGGATGTTGGCGCAAACGCTGATGACAATGATGGAAGTGACTTTGGGAGTTTTGTCTGACGCAGGAGGGGGTTTCCTGTGTGGGTGTTTTGTTCCCTGTGGGAGGTGGGTTGATTTCCTCCCTTTGTGTCCTTTTACCTGCAACTGTTGCCTGGTCTAGTGCGGGTGGAGGTCTTGGTTTCCAAGCTTCTTAAGCTTGTTGTTCTAGGTGGTGGATTTGTATCATCTTGTCTTGGCCTTTCCATTTGGCCAGGAGATGATCTGTTCCTTCACAAGCTCCCATGGGCCTATAGCGATGGTGGGTTTTTGCCTTATCATTTCCTTCGCTTTGATGGGGATGTTTGGTGTCTTTCTTTGGCTCCTGATCTGCCTGGTGTTGGGTGAATTTGTGGTCTTGCTTGGGCTCCTGATTGGAGTGTTGACTTGGTGTGTGGGAGAGGGTTCGATAGAGCTTTGTCTCTATTCGCTGTTGTGTTTGAAGATGGAGCCGGTGTTGCTTGGCTGGCCCCTGTCTTTTGCGTTCTGATGGCTTCTCGCGGTTGCCTAATGTTGTTCATGGATGGGTTCGTCGAGGTTAAAGGTGATGGGTCCTCCCATGAAGGTCTTGGTGGGGGTTTAGGGCTCTGCCCTTCAAGGGAGTTGGGGCTTGGTTGTTCTCCCTTGTTGTTTATGTTTGGCTGGGGGGACTTTGATAGTGTGTGCTTTAGGTGGACTACCCAGTCAGTGGATGGGGCTGTTTTGGTGTTTGTGGTTGATTGGGGGAGGAAGTTAGTGCTTCTCTCTCTCTATTTGGTTCTTGTAATCGTGGTGTGGCTTGGAGATGCCTTTCTCCTTCTTTAGGCTTGTTTCTTTCTTGCCATGGGTGGGATCCCTTGTGGCTAGCTATGGGTTTTTGGTTTGTGGGGGCTCCATTGGCTTGTTGGTTTCCCCTTGTGGTGGTTGGAGTGTTTCTTAAGAAAGGAGCCTTTTCATGGTGGATGCTACCAGGTTTGCTGAAGGGTGGTGTGTTTACTTCTTCTACTAGTGTGGTGGCTTCCTCGTTACTGCAATTGAATCCTCTAGAGGTGGATTCTTCTTCTATCGAGGTGATGTTGGGAGCTATGGTTTGGGTTGGAAGTTTCCTTGTCTGGTCGTCTCCACGATTGTCCCTTTTGAGATGGGTTCTACTCCTATGGAGGTGGAGTTGTGGGCTGTTGGAGGTCTTTGGGCCTTGTGGGGGAAGTTTTCATGTTATCCTCTCCATTAGAGGGGAGCTCTCTCCTTTTGAGGTAGAGTTTGAGTGGGCTTCCTAGTTCGGCTGGTGTGTGGAGAAGGGCTTGAGTTTTCTATTCTTGTGCTACAGGTTTTCAACTGTCTATTGGGTCTATGGTTGGTTTGGCTCATCTTGGTCTATATTGTGTGAAATATCTGGTGTTATCCAACTGCTCCAGGTGATCTGTAGTCTAATTGTTCATGGTAGTCTCCTATGATCCACTATTTGTGAGTCGTTTAGTGGCTCAAGGACTTTTTGTTTAAGGTCTAGATCTATCCTAATTACTATGCTTTTGATGGGGTGTAAGTTTTGGGTTATTGTTTGTTTTAGGATTATTATTGATCCTAAGTGTGCTATCACTCCTGGTCTCTAGTAACCAGGCTGCTTGTGTGTCTAATGTGTTTCTGCGGTGCATCCGTTGTGTCTATCTTTCTGTTTCTTGGGTATAGTTGGTGTTTTTGTAGTTTGGTCCTGATCTTTTTGGCCCTTGAGGCCCGATGTGTTAAGGGTACGACACCCTGTAAATTTTGCTTATCTTTTCATAAACATATACATGTACATACACACACACACACACACACACACACACACACACACACACACACATACATATATCAAGTCTCTTTGTAGTTGTCATTTCTTATGTTGATCTAAGTTGTAGAAGGTTCTATTTCATAGATTTTTAACTTTCCGTCTCATTAGATCTATAAATTTAATTTAATCTTTTGAAGTTTTTCAAAATGATAAATTTACAATTTAAAAATGTTTTAGTTTTGAAACTTGATTAATTTATAATTTTTAAATATATGTTTTAGTTTTGAAATTTGATAAATTTGTTTAACATCTTATATTTTGTTTTAGTGATATGTAGATTTCTTTACTTATATACATATATATATATATATATATACATATATATACATATATATACATATACATATATACACATATATATACATATACATATATACATATATATATATATACATATACATATACATATATATATATATATATATATATATATATCATGGCTGATGAGGGATCTCACCATTCTCCTTGTTCTAAGAAACATGATCAAGTTAGATCAAATTTATATTAGGAGAGTGTTGCTAGATTAGAAAATTCACTAAGATGTTTAGATCAAACAATTCAAAACTCCCCTAATTTGGCTAATCAAGATAGATTAGTCAAAATTAGAGACGAGATATTATGAATGATCGAGACAATTTGATCACTCAATCCTTATGTTGATATCAACATTGAGTAGTTTTATTCATCTCTTGCCAAGAGTGGTACTGGCATAGAGAAATGGAAAGATGTTGTAAAATTAGTTTCACAAGCAAATGTGTTTACCATGTTCCCTTTTTATAGAGGAAAAAATAAAACTAGAGGATATATGGTCACGAGGTGTGTAGATGATCTTATTGTGCCATTCATATATCCTAGATGGTTGGCAACATATCATAAATGGCCTCACAATGATGAGCTGCCACTATATTTTGTCAAACAATTATATGCAGAGTTTCATTTACAGAGAGATGTGGACTACACATCTTATCCTAAGCATGTTGGACAAGGTAAAGGCTATTTTTCTGAAAAACAAAAGTTTAGATGTTTGGATTTTCCATCGCTTGTGAACAAGAGAGCATTAGTTGGCCCAAACCTTTTGGTTCTACCAAAATGTTTGGAATTGGAAGCAATAGGGGAATCAACATCATGCTCCACTAGATCCCAAATTTTTGATAGTATTGCCACTATTATGACACAGATTGATCAGATGTCATCAGATCGAGTTGGTGGATACTTATTATGCCCATAGATCAGCCTTCCTTCCATAGAGGCTACATCTACATCTTATGATATGTTTATTCATGTCGATCTACCTACTCCTTCAAATTTCAATCATATGATTCACACAACTTTGTGTAATGTGTAGAGTCTCTATTTGAGATTTACTAGCAGCTTATTAAGTCATTGGTGAGGACCATGGGATACCTCTTGACTAGGTACAAGCCTTTATTAGATAGTGATATCCTTGTACACATACGAGCCACGGGGTGGAAACTTCAGAGGATATTCCACAATAGCCTACAAGATCCCTTGTGCATCATGCTTCTATTGATCCTATAACTTGTCCAGATCCTCAACATGTTACATATGACACTGAGGTTACTAGGGCACCTAATCTTGTCCATGGCACATATAGTCAGCTTCTTTTTGGCACTGATAGTGTACCAACTACAAATCCCCCTGTCGTGTCTTTGCATACTTGTGATATTAGTGAGATTGATAGAGCCATCAAGGAGGAACAATAGGTAATTGAATAATATATATATATATATTGCGTTATAAAAATTTACGTAAATTATATATCTATTTTAAGTAAAATTTATCTTAAAGTATAGCTCTTTAACTCCTAATTGAAATCGTGTATTTGATGTTTTTTAATAGTATGGTGGTTTGTCAGATTTTGGAAACTTGGAGCATGATGGGAATCCCTTGCAGTATACAATTGAGGTACATTTAAATAATAAAAATTTAAATTACTTGATATAAGTTTGAACACATTGAACTTGTACATTGTAAGTTTTAGATAATTTTACATATGTGTACACATACATGTATTAAAAAATAAATTACATGTGTACTTGAACTTGTGTAGGGCTTGGGACAAGGCTCAAGACACGGATCAAGAGATCTTGGATCAAGACATGGATCCACACACCTTGGATTAGGAGAGGGATCACGATGATCGAGATCAGGACATGGATCAAGGGAGAGATTAGGCCAGAGATCAGATGATTCTATTCATACTAGATATCCCTCTATTTGAGTTCTTTTACAGTATTATGGTTTGATATCATATTATTATGTTGCAAACACTTTTTATGATTTACATCACATTACATACATTTATGTGGTTTGAACATGTTTACATCACATTCATACATTATTATGAATTGAATAGGTTTTTTATACACATTATTATGGTTTGAACACTTGGTACATCTATTTACATCACACATTATTATGGTTTTATTTATTTAATAAGTTTGTACCTTTATTTAAATTTATTATGGTTTGAACACTTGTTACATATATTTAGATAATGAAATAAAAATGTCTGACTATCTAATGGTTGCTCTTTGTAAATTTAAAAAGATGGACGTACAATTAATTATAGAAATGAATTTTTCTTTAAATAGGTCAAGAAATATAAATAATTTGAATGCAAATATGTAAGTTCTAGGTCAATTCCTGAGAGATTCAATGTTATTTAAGTGGAACATAATGCAGTTGGAAATAAATGATAATGAATTCTTAGCTAAATGTTCATTTTTAAAGTCACTCTAGGTTAAATGTAAATTGCATATATGATGCTATATGAACTTAAGAATTCCATATAATCTAATACACATGAATTTTATTGTGCATGCAAAGAATTCAAACTAGATGATGAGTTATAAGTGCCCAGTTGAATGTAAATAAAATCAAATCTATTCTTGAACTTAAGGATTCCATATAATCTTGAAAAGTGCAAAATTGGGGGCTCTCTTTCACCTTTAGGGTTTAGGACCTAACGAGAGAGAGACAATATTCACACCCTTCACTCAAGAACAAAATTTTGAGATTTCAATGTAAAAGAGATTGAAATCTTGTGAAGGGACTGTCCTAGAGGCTAAATGAGATCAAAGAGGGGTTCACTACCAATTTTAGACTTGGAAAAGACAATGCAATACAATGTGAAATGCCAAACCTTGAATGACCTAAAAATATGAACAAAATGCAATAGAAAGTAATGAGATAGAAAGTGTACACCTGGAAGATTGAAGAAGGAAAAATGGAGATCTGGAATTCAAGAAAATCTACTATTAATGCTAACTAGGACTCATTTGCCAAACTGGGCGAATCAGTCTTGCTTCTAGGAAAATGTGTAAATACAGGTTTCAACCAAAAGGGTATTCGAATGTGTGGAAATATCTATCAGGGTTATACAATGGGACTCATTTGCCACTTGTAGAGAATAAATCCACTTCTACTTTTTCAAAAGTTTGGGACCTAATTATGTACCTCTCGGTTTGCTCTGCTCTTTTTGACTAGTTTTTGGGTCTGAAACTACAAATTGCCACCTATAGGTCTTCTCCAAGCTTCTCCAAGACTTGATGAAAAATGTGACAATTTTAGGGATTTGAATTTTTTTCTCTAATCTTTGCTTCTTGACAAATCTCCAACCTAGCTATGTAAATCACACACAAGAAGAGGGAAAAATATTGTGGGGTTAGTGGATAGGGCTTTGCCTTGGTCAAACCCCTTGTTGGTAATTAAAACTTGAAATGAAAGTAAATATGAATGGAGAATGATGAATGAACAAAAGAAAATGTTGCAACTCACCAAACTCTAGCAATAAGGTGCTATAAATATGCTTGAAATGGCTGCAATGGATGTGGTTCTTGACTCTTGCTTGAAGCACTTGCTTGAATCATCAACTCTACATCACAATTATTAGCACAATAAAAAGCGTGAAGAATGCAATCCTTGACATGATGATTGGAACTTGAAGAATGCTCTAAAATTCTTGATAATCTACCCTTGAATGCCTTTGAATGCTCTTGTGAATGCTAGATGACTTGTAAACTTTCTAAGCGATCTCTTGAATGCTAGGTGAGAATATGAGTGAAATAACCTTGCATTTATACTCAATTATGCAAGAATTCCAAAAATTACAACACTATAAGCTGACATCAGATCTAGGAGAATAAAATCCCACCAGAAATTTGAATTAAATTTGAATTTGGGCCACATGGGACTCATTCGCCCAAGGTGGCGATTGAGTCCACCCAGGTCTAATTTTTGGGAATATTTTAAAAAGTGCTTAGAAAGGTGTAAAATATGTTTTGGGACCAAAAGATCTAGGTGGGACCCATTCACCCCGAGGTGGTGAATGAGTCCCAAATCCCTAAATCTGGGCCACAAAAGCCAGAAACACCCGAATTATGATTGGTTACTAATTATTGTCGGGATTATCCTAAAAAAGATGTCATAAATAAGGCTTGTGGATGCAAAATAGGGCCAATTAAAGCATAAGAAAGCCCAATTATTAATGATAGCCTAAAGAAGTGTGAAAGTGTGTTACAACACTTTACAAAACTCCAAATAAGGCAAGGTTAAGGTTGATTTTTATTAACATTATGTTTATTATGCTTCGTTAATTGATAAAACCCTAAAAAAGTGTGAAAGTGTGTTACAACACTTCACAACACTTTAACAAGGCACCATTGAATTCTATTAGTTCACAAGAGCCCAAAGCCTAATGTGAATGTGTTATCCACATTATAACACTAAATCAAGGCAACATTAAGCTGGAATCTACAAGTAGGACCCAAACGAGTGTGAAAATGTCAAAGGATACATTTTATACACTACATTTAGCCCCCACTTTTGTGATAGGATGAACTTGTTTCAATCTCAAATTGAAGTAGAAAATCACACACCAAGAGGGGTTGAAATGTACCAATGCCAATAAGATGAGACAATAATGATCAAGATGGGTGATCAAGCCCCTAGGATCAAGATCCCAAGATGAATCAACATAGACACAAAAGAACACACATGAGAATGATATAAGTAACAATGACAAGGCACAAGCATACACTTCCAAAGAAAAGAAAAGAGAAGGTGAAAATACAAGAATTAAAACAAGCTTTGACTCTTTTTCCATCATGATGTGGATTAGATCTAGGTTGTTTGTCTGAAGAATGCATACTCACTCTGAGGTGACAAAATTATTGGCTATTTGCCGGGTGAGAAGTCCTAAAAGGTGAGACACATACACTCATGGTTGGTATGCACTCACACACATGCACGTGGCTATGGGGAAAGTCATGCCTTGAATTAGGCTTCCCGCTCAAACCATACCAAAATTATACCCCCAGGTGATAAATTTAATAAGGCACCACACAAAAATAAATGATTTTCGAGCTTCATGAGGCAGGAAAAAATTTGTATGCTTGGAGCTCATGAAAAAGAGATGGCTCCACAGGCATGCATGATGTGCTATTCAAGGTGACCATATAACAAAAAATTCTAAATGCAAAATAGAAAATGTTCATCTATTTTTTGTTATATGGGACACTATCCTTCAACTTAGTTCATGTGAGCTCTTTAACTTAGGGAAATTTTTTCCTAATGTCTCCAAGAGAGGATCAATTAAAGAATAGAAGATTCACAACTTAGGGGATGTAGTGTGTCACATCAAACCACTAAGAGGAATAAAATATGCTAAGAGAGATCACACTCTTTAAGGACATCACACCCAATGTCATCCACAAAGTGAAAAACACATCGTATAAAGTAAGAAGACTGCACCATGAACCATGGAAAGGAAAATGAAAAATAATAATGCCAATGTATGCCCCTAATTTAATGGAATTTCTAAAAACCATACTATGCAAAATTACTTTAAAATAGAAAATGAGAAATGCAAATAAGAAGACATGAGAGCTAACTTGGAAAGCCCTATGCCAAGTTATATGTTTCAAAGTAAAGTTGTGTCATGCGAGAGAAAAATAAAAATAGAGAGAGGGGTTGCCCCCAAAATGAAAAAACCAAACACATAAGGGTCTATGAATTTGGGGTCAGTATGTTCTTTGCTACAATGTTCTTAAGAGAGCTCAGAACTATCATCATCCACCAAATACACATAGAACTAGAAGAATGGAACAAAGAGAGCGAAAACAAAGAAAAACCTTTTGGGTAAACATGGAAGAGGCATGAATGTTTCGACACCTTGTGTCATCCCCAAAAGGAAAAAAACAAGATAAATGAAAAAAAAGAAAAAGGAAAATGAAAGAGAAATCCTTTTGGGTCAACATGGAAGAGACATAGGGTGTCTTGAAGCCTTGTGTCATCCCCAAAAAGAAAAAAAAAACAAGACATATGAAAAGGAGAAAAGGCAAAAAAGATTCACTACATAGAGAAGAATGAAGGTACAAGTAGAGGAATGCCACAAAGAGAGAGAGAACATCAAACATAACATCATGGGGGATCACATTACGTGCATGCAATCACATAAAATAAAATGAAAAATAAATAATGCAAAAGGCTAGTAAGGAAAATGCGAGTCAACCTATAAGCAAGTCATCTGCCTCCCAATCATGTTTGTTATATACCGAAGGTGGGAAACTAGCCAAAGGGACAAGAGAAAGTGCTGAACTAGGAGAAGCACCAGGTTCAACACTCTTTGTAGGAGATTTATCATTTAAGCTCATGGAAGAGGAAAATAATGTGTTCAATTCATTATGCACCTCTTCGTCAATTTTAGCTACCTCACCATCATCATCTAAGTTGATCACAACAAGAGGTGAAGGATAGTGTCCCTGGAAGAGTTCAATTCTTGTTATGGAGGTTGCATTGAATTTTATTGTTTCAAGGGAGGGGTAGAGTCACCATGTATTACTTCAATCAAGTTTGGATCTTGATTTTCTTTGTTTAATTCATCATGTAACTTGTGAGCAAGGGCACAAAATCTATGCCTACAATCCCTAACACCCCTATTTCATTTGTTTTTGTTTTCAAGTTACATTTGTGTAGGAGTGGGTTGATCAACCATTGGTTTATTTTCTTCCCTAAGGGGAGGAACAAAAGGAACCACAAGAAGTTATTCAACTACTTTCTCTTTGACTTTGTAAACTTGTTTTATTCTAGGAGGTGCGATGGGATTGGTTTCATTATCTCTTGGTCGCTTGTAGGAGGTAGGTGAATTTTCTGTTTTAGGTTGGTCTTGGTTGTTTGGGTCTTGTTTAGGTTGAAGCATAGTTTTATCAAGGATGGGAGGTTCAAAGGTGGATGGGGACATGTTCAGAGAGATAGTTCGGCTATTTTCTTTGCTTTGAATTTTTGGTAGGATATGAAAAAGAAGTCTTCTCGTGGTTTTATAAGTTCCATGTGCTCGAGACAAAAGGCATCTAAGGAAAAGTTTCCTTTGGATGACAAAGGGTTAAAGCCGCTATGGTGAAAAATTAACACTTCATTCTCAAAGGGAAACTTTAAACATTTATGTACAATCGAAGGGAAAAATTTCATAGAGCAAAGCCATGGGTGGCCTAGCTTCACATGAAATTGGTCCAACTACGGGATGATGGAGAATGTGACATCTAATATTTTTGGTCCTATTTGAAATGGTAAGGTGATTGATCCTATCGCAGGGCAAGAAAAACCATTGTGTGTCTTGATCTATTCTTTCAGTTTATCATATTCATCTTGATAAAGTTTATGCAAAATTAAAAATTCCTCAATGATCACATTCTCTCCATAGGCGAGAACTATTAGTATCCCATTACTGGGATTATCATAGATACAATCAACTATGCAAAGAGGACCATCAGGTGCATGCTTAATTATATCCTTAGAGGAGAAAGAAATGTCAAGAGGATTCTCAGTTTGACCCTTATGAGGGATGACATCTATCACCCCTACCATTTCATCTATAGGATTGATATTATTAGCATTATTTAGAACAACATTCATCATATCATTCTTTGTAGTTTCATTGGATTTGATGAATGAAATATTATGTTTGGGTAGGGGTTGGTAAAAATTTGCAAGTTTTGGTTAGGAGGGGCAACAAACTTGTTTCCTTGATCACTAACACCTGCAACAGATAGACAGTCAGAATCAATGAGGTCTTGCACAAGATGTTTAAGACGCTTGCAATGTTCCATGTCATGTCTATTTTTTCGATGATAGTGACAATATGCATTTGATCTAAAGCTTGGGGGTAAAGGCTTACTAGGGTTAGGTGTTTGGATGGGATGAAAGGTAATCATTTGTTGGTCTAGAAGTTGGGACATGGTGTTATGAAGGGTATCGAGTAAGGGGGTGAATTGTATTTTCAGGTCTCCATAATTAAATGGGGTCATGGATTTGACAATAGATACTTGGTTATTGAAATTTGAAGTTTTTTGTTGAGAGGGGTTAAATTTAAGGAATCCTTTATTTTGTTTTCTAAAAGGTTGGGAATTGTTTTGCTGTGCAGGCTCAAATCTCTTGATTTGGCTAGAAGTGGAATTTGTATCACGACTACTAACCAAAATTTGATAATCACAGAGGGCGATACATAAGTGCATGAAGGATGGGAATTTTATCACAATAAGTTTGTATTGAATCTTAGTTTGTAAGTTTTCTATGAAAATATTTTGAAGGTGACAGTTGGGGACCTTGACATCGATTTGGGAATAAAGTGATTGATAGCGTGAGATAAAATCAATTATCTTTTCTTCTTTTTTCTTGCATCTCATGAAATCGACCAAGGTCATCTTGGGAGTCATATGCACTTGGAAATGGTTCACAAATGCCTCAACAAGTTCATTGAATGAACGAATTGAGTTGTTTGATAAAGAAGAAAACCATTCCAAGGTAGAATCCTTTAAGGACCTAGGAAAGAGTTTTGCCAACGGTTTATCATCAAGGACAAAGTCACTACATAAGGCACTGTAGGAATTATATGGTTAGAAGTATCTCCCTTTCCTCCATATTTCTCAAATCTACCTCTACACCTTGTGGCATCGATGTTCACAATATATCCAAGGACAATGGACTACTTTTGACATAATATGTAGGTGGGAAATTTTGATTTTGGTTTATGGTGGAAATTTTCTTTTGAATGGATGAAAAAGTTTGGAATAGTTGTGTTATAAGAGGGTCATTACTTGTGTTATGAGATGGAAGTGAAAGTGGTGATGGAGTGTATGTGTTTGTAGGACAAGTGAATGGAATGCTTATAAGTGGTAAGATAGGAGATATAACTTGTGATGCCACATAGGAACTAGGGATGCTAGCAAGAATACCCAGGGAAGGAATCACATTACTAACTTGTTGCATTGTTGTTGTGACTTGAGGATTGGTGTAAGTAGGTATTGAGGAATTTGTTGCGGAAGGATGAATTTGTGTTCCTCCTTGACTTGGAACATTGGTTGTTGGTAAAGAAAAACTAGTGGTTGAGGGAAGATGTTTTCCAAAGATCTCAACTATATTTTTCACAAGGTCAAGGCCATCTTCACTTTCAAGCATGTGGTGAATGTTTTCTATGGTAGGAATTTCAATAGTTGAAATTTTTTCTAGGCTTATTTGATGTTTTAAGTTTTCTAAATCCTCATGAATTTGAATGATGTTTTCTTGTGGGATATTGTTGGCTCTTGTATCAACATTCATGGTGCTACTTGAAGGAAAGGAATAATTAAAGATGTTATCCATGACTAGTGTACTAGTGTCAATACTATGTGTGGAAGATCTAGACAACCCAAGATCCACAGTGATTGTACTATTGTAGGATGACATGAATCTCAAACTTCATCTCACTATAGTATTAGCAATAGGACACCAAACACTCAGACAAAGGATACTAAATGTGGGGTGAATTCAAATGTAATGTAAGATAAGAAAAATGAAATGCTTATAACTAAAATTTTGGAAATTGAAACATAAAATGAGAAATAGAAAACAAAAACTCAAAAAAATGAAGTTTTAAATTCTAGAAAATGCAGTGCAAAATGTGCAGGGGGATTGATTTTCCCAAGGTGGCGAATGAGTCCCAGTGATGATTTTTTTTTTTAAATTAGAATTTTTGAATTGAATTCTATTCTTCTTATGTTTTCTAATATATGTCTAAGATGCAAATGCACCACAACCTCCACACTTCCCAGAGCTTCATTCCCAGACTGGAACACTTTACCAAAACCTTGTATTAATATTTTAACATAATTTGATTAATTTTAAATGAAATTACATGCAAAAATGTAAGCTAAATGAGCTTTTCACTAATGCAAAATTTGAAACCCTAGAATACAAATTAAAAAATGTAAATCCTAATGCAATGTTAATGCAAGCTAAATCTAAGATGTAAATGCACTCCAAATCAAAATTATGATGCTCTATATGTAGGCTCACCAAAATGAAAAGTGGAATATTGGGAACTCTCTTTCACCTTTAGGGTTTAGGACCTAACGAGAGAGACAATATTCACACCCTTCACTCAAGAACAAACCCTTGAGATTTCAATGCAAAGGAGACTGAAATATTGTAAAGGGTTTGTCCTAGGGGATGAGTGAGATCTAATGAGGGGTTCACCACCAAGTTTAGACTTAGAAAAGATAATGCAATACAATGTGAAATGCCAAATCTTGAATGACCTAGAAATATGAACACAATGCAATATAAAGTAATGAGACAAAAAGTGTGCACCTGAAAGACTGAAGAAGTAAAAATGGAGATATGGAATTTTGGAAAATATACTGTTAATACTAACTAGGACTCATTCACCAAGCTAGGAAAATCAGTCCCACTTTTGGGAAAATGTGTAGATATAGGTTTTAGTCAAAAGGGTATCCAAGTCTATGAAAATCTCTGTCAGGCCTGTATAATGGGACTCATTCGCCACTTGTAGTGAATCACTCCACTTTTGCTTTTTAAAAAGTTCAAGACTTGATTTCGTGCCTCTCGGTCTGCTCTGCTCTTTTTGACGAGTTTTCGGGTCTAAAAATAAAAATTGCCACCTATAGGTCTTCTCCAAGCTTCTCCAAGACTTGATGACAACTTTGACAACTTTAGGGATTTGGAAACCTTTCTCCAATCTTTGCTTCTTAACAAATCCGAAACCTAGCTTTGCAAATCACACATAAGAAGAGGGAAAAATTTTGTGGGGTTAGTGGATAGGGATTTACCTTGGTCAAATCCCTTGTTGGTAATTAAAACTTGAAATGAAAGTAAATATGAATGGAGAATGATGAATGAACAAAAGAAAATGTTGCAACTCACCAAACTCTAGCAATAAGGTGCTATAAATATGCTTGAAATGGCTGCAATGGATGTGGTTCTTGACTCTTGCTTGAAGCACTTGCTTGAATCATCAACTCTACATCACAATTATTAGCACAATAAAAAGCGTGAAGAATGCAATCCTTGACATGATGATTGGAACTTGAAGAATGCTCTAAAATTCTTGATAATCTACCCTTGAATGCCTTTGAATGCTCTTGTGAATGCTAGATGACTTGTAAACTTTCTAAACGATCTCTTGAATGCTAGGTGAGAATATGAGTGAAATAACCTTGCATTTATACTCAATTATGCAAGAATTCCAAAAATTACAACACTATAAGCTGACATCAGATCTAGGAGAATAAAATCCCACCAGAAATTTGAATTAAATTTGAATTTGGGCCACATGGGACTCATTCACCCAAGGTGGTGAATGAGTTCACCCAGGCCTAAGTTTTGGGAATATTTTTAAAAGTTCTTAGAAAGGTGTAAAATCTATTTCAGGACCAAAAGATCCAGGTGGGACCCATTCATCCAAGGTGGTGAATGAGTCGTAGATCCCTAAATCTAAGCCACAAAAGCTAAAACCACCTAAAATATGATTGGTTACTGATTAGTGCCGAGATTATCCTAAAAAAGATGCCATAAATGAGGCTTGAAGATGCAAAATAGGGCCTATTAAAGCACAAGAAAGCCCAATTATTAATGATAAGCCTAGAAAAGTATGAAAGTGTGTTACAACACTTCACAACACTTTAATAAGGCACCATTAAATTCTATTAGTTCACAAGATCCCAAGACCTAATGTGAATGTGTTGTCCACATTAGAACACTAAATCAAGGCAACATTTAGCCAAAACCCACAAGGAGGACCTAAACAAGTGTGAATATGTCAAAGCATACATTTTACTACACTAAAAATCTAATACACATGAATTTGATTGTGCATGCAAAGAAAGTGATCTAGATGATGAGCTATAAGTGGAGTTGAATGTAAATGAAATCAAATCTATTCTTGAACTTAGGAATTCCATAGAACATTTATGCAATTAGAAATTTATAAAATCTCACTATGCATATAATATAAGTATCTAGATCTTCCCATGATAACTATATTAAAATGTGATCAATCCACATAATTACCAAAGATCCCATTACATGTGGTCTCAAGTTATACATGGTAAAAAACTATTGATGCCAAAATATAGCACCCCAAAAACCATCACTATGATTCACTACAATGAATATTCCAATGCACCAAGGTGAACAAGAAAGACCAATCCAAGAGAACCAATGTATAAGAACATTCACAAAATGATACACACAAGTGACATACCAAAGGCTATAGAAAATCATGGTTGCTACTCTAAGTGAAAGAAAATAAATTACAATGCCTATAGATCTTGGATGATATAATAAATTTTTTTATTTTATGTTTAACCAAAAGTGGCGAACCACTATATATTTATATATAATATATTTTTACTACTGGCTCAAAGGCATACCGGGAGGAAAGAGCCAGCAAGAAAACCTCCGATTATAGCCCATAAAATATAATATTGAACAATATGATTTGTTCAACTTTACAACGAGTAAACTATAATTTACAAACTTATCTAAAAATAGATGTCCGAGATGATGATCTAGTAGATCATATCTAATACACATTTTTATGGCTTGAAATCCTACAAAATATTAAATAATTTGCAAAAATCTACAAAAACCTTCCTTGTCTTCATTTTATTTCACTCCTCCATCTGAATGAGATTGATCAAGTTGTCATCCTGTTGTTCATTTCCCTCTTCCTCCAACTGAGAATTCACAACAATGTTCATATCTGGTATATGAGCCGTGACTTGTCTCCTGTTGTTTACACCCTGTGGCTGCGGTTGTACCACAATATTGTTACCTTCTTGTGCTAGAGTTTGAAAAGACCTTGGATTTCTATGCAATAAAGGAGATGCATGATAACAACTATGATGAAGAAGAATAGAGGTGTAGTGATATTTTTCCCTAAAAGTTTCAGTCATATCTCTCCCTAGAAGATGAGAGTATCTTGTCAATGCTTTATTCAAATGACTAGGGTTTGAAAATTCTAAAGACATTTTTAAAGAATCGTTAACATCAACATATTCCTTATTATGTTGTAAAAAATGAGGGGGAAAGATACCACCCACATAGCCTTCACCACGCGAGAAAACATATTTCTGTGCACTGGTAAGTAGAGCCTCATTTTCTAAAAAGATATCATCTACCATTTTTTCTGCTATGACACTTACTAAATCCAAACACTGTAATATATCCATGATATTAGATAAAAATACTGAAACAACATTTGAAGGAAATATCAGTCTTCTTGCTTTTGGTTGAATAAATTCGCTTCCAATTATGCATTTGAAGCATTTATAATCACAAGGATAGTGAAACTTGAAAACCATTTTTAAGTGTTGCATACCAACCTTACGAGTAATCAGAGATTCCTAGCTTTGCATAGGAAACCAAATTCTCAAATTTTATGGAAGATAATCCATTTTGCAATCTGTTCAAATCTTTGGATGTCAAACAAGTGCTCTGTTCAAATTAAACCAACTTAACCAACTTGATGGAGACTAAATGACAAATCAAACCATATATATAAGCTAAAGGAAGCCTTATTCCTTTAATGTTGTCCTTATTATCATATGAAATTACCTTGAAAATACTTTACATAATGTTACAATTGTGCTAAACATATTTAATAAACTCATTTGACATCATCTGAAAGGCAGCATACCAACCTTACTTCCCAACTTGACACAATAATTTTTCAAATTCGGCCATGTGATTTTATCTCCACACTGCATGTTATCTTAAACGTGCCAGCAATAATTATTTATCAAAAAATAATACTAGAACCTGACAGTTTATTTTGTGAAGGCCACGATAGATACAATTACTATCTCAGTTAGGCAACAAATCTTTATGCTACATCATGCTCTTGAATGCGAATGACAATCAAAGAAGGAACGTACAATTTTCGTACCTCATGTACAATTTACTCCAAGATGCACTATAAACAATGAGTTGTTTGCAAACCAAGAATTTTAAATAAATTGTACCTTATGATATCAACATCTTAATCCATCCTGCACTATTAAACAGTGAGTACCATGTATCACAAAATTTTGTGTACCATGTGATCACAACAACCAACGTCACCATCCAAATTTGGCTATGTCTTAGTTGCTTCATATTAAAATATTGGTTAATAAAATACACATGGAATTATCAACAATAAATATGAAAGTTGAAAATATGATTTACTTTGTAAAGCACAAGTAAAATTTTAAACTAGCACCTCCATAATTGACAATCCCACCTGTAAATTATTAACCCTTTTAAAATCAATTTCTTTTGATCAACAACCAATTTCCTCTTGGGAAATTATTTTTTCCAAAGCAAGCTCAAATTTCCCAAGTCTAACAATGTGAATCACTTCTTTTTCAATTTGATCACAACCCAGATTATCTAAATAATCTGCCACCATATTTCCTTCTCTATAAATATGCAGTAATTGAAATTGTGACACTTTTTCTAACAACTTCAAAATTTTCTTTACTATATATGTTATCTTCCAATTTTGGATTTTATGTTCCCTACAGGCATTGATTAGAATAAGTGAATCCCCTTCAATCTATAAATTTGAAATTTTAAAGTCTAGAGACAATCTTAACCCAAATAGTAGCACCTATACTTTAACTTCATTATTTGTTCCACTTACCAAATTTATGGATTTGGCACATAGCACTAAACCTTTGTGATCCCTAATGACTACTCCTGCCCCTGAAATTCTTGTATTTCCTCGTGAAGCACCATCAAAATTTAATTTGAAGGTTCCCAAAGGCGGTGTTAGCCAGACAAACTTTGATCTATCAATTTTTTTATTAAAATTGTGAAGGCTACCTTTGAAAAGGAGTATTAAAAGAGGTCATGCTGAAAGGATTTTAGAGTCCCAATCTGAAAAGGATGAACCTATATGTTTGTTTTTGGCAACATACACATTTACTAACTCTGAAATTGAGTTTTCCAAAGAAAATAAAATATGATCAACACACTGCTTTTCCTTCCTAAAAATGGTTTTATTTTTTGCCCACCATATAGACCACAATACAAAAGCAGGTATCACTTCCCAAATGTAGGAGAAAAAGGATGATAGATAAAGTTGGGGCCAACTAGAAAATAAATCCCATATGGTATTTGGCAAGGCTGTTTGCAATTTTAATCTTGACAAGACAAATTGCCAACAACTTTGTGCTACTGGACATAAAAGAAAAAGGTGATTGACATCTTCTAGCGCTTGATCACAAAGCACACATTTGAAAGGAACATAAATTTTGAATTTTCATAATTTGTCACTTGTTAAGATTTTATTTTGAATTGCTAACAAACCAAAACAACCTGCCTTAGGTAAGACTTTTGAATTCCAACAAAATTTATATGCTCTTTGTGCAGGATTTTGTGAATCAGTTTTAGAAAGAGAGAGATACCCTTCTTTGACTGAATAGCTACCATTATGAGATTTTTCCCAAACTAACCTATCTGAACAAGAGGAGACATAGAATATTCTTTCCCTCAAAATTGATGCAATGATAGCCTTGTGATTATTATCAATTGATTCTTTAGAAAAATCTTTCCATTTGAATTTTCCTGTTAAAGTATCCACATAATCAAAGTATTGATAGACGTATAAACCAATTTTTTGAGATAAGTAAAGTATTCAAGATTCCAAATTATATCTTTTTAATTTCTTATACCCATTCCATGAATCTTCCCAAAAAATATCTTATTTACCATCATTGATTTCCCATGATAAATGTGGTAGAATTATTTTCCTACAAAACAAAAGAAAATTCCAAATTGCAGATATAATAAAAATATTGAATGTAACATTAGTAACATAAAAATTAAAGAAAAATAGAGACAACATGTAGATTTTTTACCACTCAAAAACCAAA
The DNA here is from genome assembly GCA_007115665.2 of Sequoiadendron giganteum. Taxonomy (NCBI): domain Eukaryota; kingdom Viridiplantae; phylum Streptophyta; class Pinopsida; order Cupressales; family Cupressaceae; genus Sequoiadendron; species Sequoiadendron giganteum. Next base: position 574,440,834 of record CM021101.1, read on the forward strand.
TCAAATAGATCCAATTTGTCACAAAATTACAATAAAGTAATCATAGTTTAGGAATCCAATAAGAAAAAACTATAAAAAATTACACTAATAGAGAGCATACCAACACTTTCACATTTAAGAACCTGCTAGAAAAAAAATTCTAAAACCATGATCCCAACATAAACACTTCATATGGTATTCAACATAGCTACTAGTGTTTACCCATATGACTATGGGACCAAAAGAAGACTTCCAACATGAACACTCTCACACAATATATTTATAGAGTAAAAGAACACAACCACCATGTCATAGGGTAGTTAAATACTTTAATGTAACTGATAAATGGGGAAAGTGTGATTGTAGGACTTCACCTTAGGATTTTACAAGGGTCACAAGGATGATTTAAGGAATTTATAGGCAAAATGAATTTTTAAAGTTGTACTAGATGTTTTGAATTGCATATGATGCACTAAGTTTGTGGAGTTGAACAAATAAAATGAAAGATTCTTGAACTTAAGAAATTGGAACATAAACTAGGTTTTGTAAATTTCATATTTATGATCTAAGATTCAACAAATTAAATTGAAGATTCAAGTGAACTTAAGAAGAATTCCCTATCCAACATAAAATTACAATTGGAAATAGATGATTTAAAGGAATTTTGGAAGAATGTTCAATTTTTTTTAAAGTCACTAGGTTTTGTATCAAGCATATATATGATCTAACATATTTAAGTGGAGTTTCAAATGTAAATTATGAAATCAAAGATTCTTGAACTAAATTAAGAATTCCACATGGAATAAATTTAAATAAAATTAGAAATAAATGACCACGCCTTTGAAAAAACCCATTCTAAATCATGTCACATGTCCAATCAATTTAGATATAGATAGATCTATAAAATTTTTGAGTACATATATATATATATCCAATTATACATGTACTTATATCCAAAAAATAACTTAAAGCTCCTGATACATATAATTTGGATCCTCTCTATCTTTAATTATCTCTAAAATATTTGCACAATCTTCAATAGGTAACCTCCACTTTTGTTTGGCACATCCTCTTTTAGGTAAAGTTTCTATTTTTTTTTTGCTATAACTAAGTGAATATAATGTAGAACCTTTTGTCTTGGCATATAATCAACAAATATAATACCATTTTTATCTATCTTTATTTGTTGATAATATGTGCCTTCAATAATGATTGATCTAATGGGATACTCTTGTCAATCACCATCTATCATCGATTCCGCCAATTTGATTTTTGGTGGTGTACATCTTAGTAAATAGTAATCTACACCTTCCACATTGTCAAGATCTACAACAACAACAAAAATATCTCCTATACACACACCATGTAAAGTTTACAAAAGTTATAAATACATTTTTAATATATAAATTTTTATATAAACATACTTGAAACTTACATAGAATATATAAATAAATTTTAAGTTAATCAATTTACATACCTGTAACAACTAAATCAGATACATGTTTGTAATCAACTGAATATAGAGGATCGTAGACATCGACATTGTCATTTTCTTCAAAAGGAGGCACTGATATTAATTGTTTCAATTCCCATCGTGAAACATACCCATATCTAATATTCTCACATTGAACAATATTTGCATTGTCCTCAATGCAATCAACACAAAAACATGATTTTTCTCACATTAATTGCATAGGCCTGCTACCTCCCATTGTCATGATTTGATGCAAACTTCTAAGACCATTAATTGTTTGACAATTATAAGGATTTTATTGATAAATATTTATAAATTACAAACATCCAAGTGATTAATTTAAGTGAATATATATAATTCAAAAATTCAATTAAATCATGTACACACACATTGAAATTCAATTTTTTTTTTTTTGACTATATGTACTTGTAATTTCTCAAAAATATCATGTGTTGTATGTTGAGTCGTGCGCAAAAAAATGACTTTTGCACCATTCAACAATCTCATTTGCATTCCATATGGCATTACCTGCAAGTACACATGTTGGAAAAATTTCTCACCTGTTACTTTCAAGGTTTAATAATTTAATTTAGTTTAAATATATCTATTTTTTAAAATAAATATCGAGCTAGATTCCATAAATATATGGTGAACTACCTACAAGTTCATGTTGAAAAAGTGCACACTTTACACATGGTCTTGCTCCATCATGCTATCCTTTTCCATTTATACTCATAAAAGTTCCACAAATTTTTTGTGTTGCATCTATCATGTTGATGGCTTAACCAAACAAAAGCTTTTGCAAACTTAAATTTTCTTATGAAGTTACAAATAATTACACTCAAACCAAATTAACTTAAAAAAAATAGATATACATGTACATGCATGTATATATATGTACATGTACATACATGTGTACAATACATATTATATATAAGTAATTGAACAATTTAAGTCTCAAAGTTAAAAGTAAAAAAATTTTAAAAAATAAATAAATAATGTACTTACCAACACATCCATCATACCATATCTAGTGTTGTTCGACATTTATGCCACATTGTCTCAGGTCTTCAAAAAATATTCTGAAATAATGAGCTACATAGTTTCTATCATTACCTGTATCATCAGTGATATAAAAGTGAATCTCTTTGATGATGATTTGATCATCTTTGATACTTTGTATACCATCTACCTGAAACTCGACATCCTATAGCAAACTTGCACAAATATTATTTTCTCTAAATGATAATATTGACTTAATTTGAGTTTGAGGACTAAATGTATAGTTCTCAAAGAAATCTACAATAGAGAGAAGACAACCTGGCGGAAATAAATTCTTTGAATCATGAAATTTCTTATCTTGCCATCTTGCACCATGACAATGCTCGATATGTTGATATATGATATTGTGAAGTTTATTCATAAATTCATTGTAAGGCAATCCATTCTCTTTGAGAACTTTTTTTTTGGCCTTGACTCCTAACCTCGTTAAGTATGTCTCATATTTAAATCTCTTCCAAATAAATCATTTCAATATTGTCAAATTGTAACAGATTCTCCAAATTTCCACAATCATTACATATATTTTTTATACACTGAACATTGAATTCATTTGAATCTTCTATTTTTTGCACACAAGAGACTTCACAAATTGTGTTGTGCTTCTAGGGATGGCTATATTTCGATCAATTACTGCCATATCTTTTTATATGATTGTAGGTGTAGATCAAATTCAACATTATTTCAACAACAAGTTTCACGTACTTTATTCATAGATATAAATAATGGTCATAGTGTCTCAAAAATCCTTTGACAAATCTTCACATTTAAAAATTCTTGCTTGAATGCTTCAAAAAGTTCACTTTGTGTTGTATCTATAAAAAAATTTGGATGAGAAATTTTTGTACCATATTCACCTATTATTTGTATAGTATCCCTTCTATTGGAAGAAACACAAGAGTGGTTGGTCCAATATTCAACCACCTGTTTCTTTAAATCTTTTGAAATTATATCCTTTCAGGGAACCCTACAAATATTTACCTAAATTTTCTCAAATTTTTCATCTATTTTATTTCTCTTTTCAATATACCTTTGAACAATTCTCCTAGAAACATTTAGTAATTCAAAAATTGCTTGAACTTGTCTTCTATGTGATAATTTCTTACTAGATATTACAATCATCAATGATCTACGTGCAACACTTGGATCACTAGCTCGACTCTTGTTTTCAATACAATTCAATGCTTCTTGCAAGTTTTTAAAAAATTCTTGTTTTAATGAACCTGATGAATTTTTCCTATTATCAACCCCTAACAACTCCAAAACAGGGTTCATTTTGTTGAAAAATGAAGGTAAAAATGTAGATTAAAATTTGTAAATCTTGTGTAATTGTAGATTCAATTTTAGTATTCTTTGTCACAGTCTCTTATGTATGATCAATCTTGAATTAGATCAATTTTAATGTTGTATAAAGTAGACAAAAGATTGATAGAATAAATATAAGACAAAATAGAAAGGACACAACATGTACGTGGAGAAAACCCTTTCGGGTAAAAACTCCACCATAATTATTCTTGCTTGTATTATTTAACCTTTGAATGAGTTATAATAATACCGATTCATTTATCCTTGATGTGCTTCTTTGTTCTTCAACAAATCTTCTTCACAACCTGCAATATTTTCTCACAAAACTCTCTCATACAATTGCTGCAATAATAGACAATATTCTTGCTTACAAACTCATAAGAGTTAACAAACATATAATCACAAAGTCAAACAAGAGTCTCCCTCAAAGTTGGTGCCCAACACTAAAGTGTTAACCTCGTAGTTATCAAAAATAGCTCATTTAAGCTCATCCTCAAAGTAGGTGCCCAAACTAGGTCCCACTTAACTGATCATTGAAAATATATTTTCCATGCAGTAGTTGTAACTCAAAGATACCAACTTGGGTGCCCAAGGTGGGCCAAGTTAATCTTTGTTAACTGAAACACATCTGTCACCGATTCATGCAAAACAATGTGCATGCACGATCCTCCATCTGTTAACTAAATGTATCAACCTATTATATGTCCATGCAACTCAAGTCAACTAAGATTAACTAACATGCAACTGAAGATAGCTGAAACATAACTGAACTGAGTTGAACTAAACTGGATTGGACTGAACTAGATTGAACTAAATTGAACAAAACCTCCCATTTTATAGGACCTCAACCTGCATAAATCAAAATCCCTATTTTGTAGGAACCTAAGATGCATTTATGAAGTGTACTCAAGTCACCAACCAATTAACTGAACCAAGGTGGATCCCACCTCCCATGTGGGTGCCTATGTGCTCCTATTTGGTAGGAGCCCACTCCAAGACATCCCCACATGCTCCTAACACTTAGAAATAACTACAAATGTCAAATTAAATGTTTATTTCACTCCAAATTAATCTCTTCCTAATCCTAGTGTTGTGCAACACATTCCAAAGACTTAGGAGATACATGAAATATGTTTTAGAATGCAATTAAATGGCATTCTATTCCCAACAGATTTATTTTCATCTAAATAAATTTGCAACTAACTGTGCTCTTCCAGTTAGATATTTTTCTTCAAAAAATTCATCCCATATTCTTTTAGAGTGTAATTTTACTGTTCTTTCTAATAACATATCGTCCGATGAAATATTATTGAAAAGAGAATCCTCATTCATCTCCATCATATTTTCCATACCATAGAAAAATATCTATTACTAGGTTCAGTTTGTTCTCATACCTATACATCACCTTGGTCATCATTATTTTCCATGGGTTGTTCTTCAGTAGATGTTCCTTCACCCACTTTTCTCTTCCTCTCTCTTGTTTGATCATACTTACTTGATCTATTCCTTGAATTTGCCATCATAAATTGCACTCAAATTTGAATTCACCTGCATACAAACGCACATACATGCTTTCAATGAATGTACAATTAATATTCCATAAATATAACACTAAATAAATTGTTCATTTGTTAAAGCCAAAGTAAGAAAAAAGCATTCAAATTACAAACATATCATGAGAAAATTTGGTATTGTCAGCATATTTGGTGTATATCACTTGAAAAAAGGTTCATCAGTTAAAATTTATTTAAATACATAAATTACAAACATATCATGAGCATATTTGGTATATATCACTTGAAAATATTTAAAATGTAAGTAGATGTACATGCTAGATCATGATATCACTTACTATATCACCACTAAATGTGCATAAATATGTGGATCTTTTAATAAAATGAGTACTATAAAAAATAAAAAGAGAAACATCATGAGCTCAATATATACCTAAATGTGTAGATCACCAAGTATAATGTGTACATGTAATCAATTCAAGTGAACCTAAGACATGTGCCAACCTAATGCAAGAGCATGGGAAAACTTGGACAACATGTAAGAAATTTAATTAACAATTAAAAAGGAAATAGACTTGGATATGTTGATGTTAGAACAACTTCGGGCCTTATCCTTCTAGCCATGACTTTGAAGGAATAAATTCAATATATCCTATCGACTATTTAATTTATTTAAGTTGATATTAATGTGAAGAAGTGCTTCACTTGCAAACATAATAAATGATTAATTATTGTTAATAATTAGTTGTGGCCGACTTTGTTTGTTCACCACCCTTGGAGACATATCGATTCATATTGAAGGTCGACATTATGCATTGAAGAGGCTCGATCTTTCTCTCTCTCGTGCATTTATATGAGTTGTTGATTTCTCATTCTATCATCTATTACATTCATTCATTCACAAGTGTGAGTTCATAGACAAGTGTGAATTGGTTCAAGAGCATATCAAAGTTCTTCAAAAAGGCTGAATTCGATATCTAGAAAGAGCAAGATAATAATCTATTATTGCATCAAGTTGTGGTGCTGATATTTGGCCTTGTAATTGACCTCATTGTAAAGACCATTGTTGTTTGATATTCAATATATAAGTGATATATTGTTAGTGGGTTTTTCTCCCTCAAGTTGGAGGCTTTTCCCAGGGTATATGCTATGTCTAGTCATTTGAATTTAAAAATAAAATCTTCTTTTCATATATGATCATAAAAATAACATGGCATTGTAGCATAGTTTAGAAAGATCGTGATTAAATTTCTATAAGCAATGTTATCTTCCACTCTTTCTCTCATTTTCTTGTGTCTATCTTATCTTTAAAATGGTGAATGGGCTCAAGATTGAAGATATAATTGAAGGTGCTTCAAACGTCACCTCTTGGAAGTTTAGAGTATTGCTTGTATTCGAAGAAAATGAGATTGCTGAGTTCATAGAGAACGAAGTTCCCGAACCTTCCGATGAAAATGAGAAATCTTAATGGAAGAAGAATGGCACTAAGGAAAATAATATTTTGGTTGATTCTATGAAGGACCACCTTGTTCCGATTATCTCCAAGTTGAAGACAACAAGAGAAGTATTCAAGACCTTGGATGAAATGTATGAGATTAATAATACAAGTAGATCTCTTGCATTGAGGCAACAAATTTATCATATCAAGATGGCGAGACGAGATCCCGTCATCTCATTCTTCATGAAGATCACCGAATTGAGAGATCAAATTTCCACCATTGGGCATATGATTGATCATAAGGATTTGGTTATGTTGGCGCTTAATGGAATTCCTCAATCATGGGAGCCATTTATCCAAGGAATCAATGGGAGATCAAAACTACCTAAGTTTGGTCACTTGAGGGCAGATTGCATTCAAGAAGAATCAATATTAACAATGAGAGGCAATGTGAAAAGTTCTACCAATGAAGATATTCATGTACTTGCCACTCAATATTCTAAGAAGAAAGGAAGAGAAGGGAAGAAAGGAAACTTAAAGAGGAACAAAGATAGAAGATCAGATGTTGCTCCTACATCTAAGAAGAAGAAAGATCTTTCCCACTTACAGTGCTTTAGATGTGACAAGTTTGGTCACTATGCAAAAGATTGTCCAACTAGACCTAAGAAATATGCTTCAATTACGAATGCGGGTGAGATCTCTCCTCAGAAGGAGTCAAGTGGATTTCTATTCTATTCTGCCTTATCAAGCAATGTTCCAACAGATAGAAACACTTAGTTGATTGATAGTGGTGCCTCCCATCACATTACTAGATTTAGAGAACATCTTTCATATTTGGTGGAGAGAGATACAAGTATTCAAGTCATAATTGGAGATGATGCATGCCACTCAGTGAAAGGTGTTGGAACCTCCTCTCTTGACTTAGATTCTAGCATCTGCTCTTTAGTTGAGTGATGTACTATTCATACCAAGAATCAAGAGGAACCTTGTCTCTATTTCAGCCTTGGAAGATAAGGGATATCAAGTTGCATTCTCTGAAGGAAAAGTTCTTGCATGGCTAAAGAAATCTAGCATCAAGTCAACCCAAGTGATTGGTGTTCAACAAGAATGTCTCTACAGACTTTGAAATCATCTACTACAAGCTTTGTTGCATAATTCATCAAGTTCGTGTGACCTTTGGCATAGAATAATTTCTCACCTTCACTTTAGAGCACTTCCAACCATGGAGAAGATGGTCACTCACATTCCTAAACTTAGCCAGGAGCATGAAGGTAGTTGCTGAGGATGTGCTTTGGGTAAGAATACTAAAGGACCTTTTCATAGTAGTGAAAGTAGATCCAAATGCATTCTTGATCTTGTTCATTATGATTTGTGTGGTCCAATGTCTGCTGCTTCTTTGAGTGTTTCTTGTACTATGTAATTTTCATTGATGACTACTCTAGAAAGACTTGGATTTATTTCTTAAAGACTAAAGAATCTGAGGAAGTACTTGAGAAATTCAAGGAATTTAAAGCTCAAGTAGAGAACTTCTCCGAGAAGAGGATCAAAGTTCTGAGATCTAACAATGAAGGAGAATACATCTTTGGAAGCTTTCGTAACTTTTGTGTTGAGTAGGAATTAAGAGGGAGTTTTGTGTCCCCTACAATCCACAACAAAATAGTGTAGTAGAAAGGAAGAATAGATCCATAGTAGAAGCAACTAGATCCATGATCCATGATCAAGATCTACAAACCTTCCTTTGGGCCAAGGCATCTAGGACAACTATGTATGTTCTAAATCAGTGCCCTCATCGTATCTTGGAGAAGATGATTCCTGAAGAAGCGTTCATAGGTGTGAAGCCTGAAGTTAGCCATTTGAGAATCTTTGGTTGTCCTATGTATGTTTATGTGCCTAAAGATAAAAGGACTAAATTGGAACCATCTAGAAAGAAGGGAATATTTGTGGGCTACAATGAGTATTTAAAAGCCTACAAGATTTAAATTCCATGGTAGAAACTAATAGAGATCAACAGGGATGTTACATTTGAAGAGGATGATGCATTCAAGAGATCTAAAGGCTCTCTCATGGAGATAGATAATGATGACCATGAGACTCCTCAGGACATGGAAGTTGACCATACTCTTGAGATTCAGAGGGAGTCTCCTGAGCCATAGAAGATGGTGACCCAATTGAGCCTTTGGAACCTACTAATGCACTTGAAGACATTGCTATTGGTTGAAAGAGACCTCTATGGTCTAGGCATACAATGTAGGAGTCAAAAAAGTTTGCAGCCCCTAGAGGAACATAAAAAGAAAGAAAAATACCTCAAAATTTTTCAAGCTATGTTGCATTGATGAGCCAAATGATTGAATCTGAGCCTTCCAATGTTGAGGAAGCTTAAATTCAGCAAGTATGGAGAGATGCTATAACTGAAGAGTATCAATCTATCCTCAAGAACGATGTTTGGGATATAGCACCTAGACCAAAAGGAAAATATGTTGTATCTTCTAAGTGGCTATTCAAGATCAAGCATGCGGTTGATGGGAGAATTAAGAAGTACAAGGATAGATTTGTGGCTAGGGGGTTCTCTCAAAAAGAGGGAATAGACTATGATGAATTTTTTTCTCCAATTGCTTGTTATACCTCCATCAAGACTATAATTGCTATTGCAGCGGCTAAAGGATGGAAGTTACACCAGATGGACATGAAGAAAACATTTATAAATGGTATAATTAAAGAAGAGGTATACATTGAGCAACATGATGGATTTGAGGTTCATGGGAAGGAGTCTATTGTTGTGCATTGAAGAAGGCTTTGTATGGCCTTAAGTAGGATCCTTGTGCTTGGGATGAGAGGATTGATCGATACCTGCTGAGCTTGAGATTCTCCAAGAATGATGCTGATTCAAACTTGTACTTCAAGGTAATTGATGGTGAAGCATTGATCTTGGTCCTTTATGTTGATGATCTATTTATTATTGGAGAAGAACACCTCATTATCAAATGCAAGAAAGAGTTGGCTTCTGAATTTCAAATGAAGGATCTTAATTACATGCATTACTTCCTTGGTCTAGAAGTATGGCAAAGGCCTAATGTGATCATTCTGAGTCAAGGGAAGTATATAATAAACATCTTGAAGAGATTTGGTATGATATATTACAAATCCATGTCTACACCTATGGAAACCATTTTTTAGAAGCTTAAGGAGGTTGCAACTAGTTCAGATCTTGTGGATCCTACTATTTACAGGAAGTTGATTGGATCATTGATGTATCTAGTTAATACTAGACCAGATATTTTCTATGCAATGAGTGCACTTAGTCAATTCATGTGTGAACCAAGGAAAATATATCTAGTTGCAGTGAATCATGTCCTAAGATACTTGCATGGCATAGCTGGGTATGGCTTGAGATATTCTTCAGGCGTAGACTTGAATCTGCATGGATATTCTGATTCTGATTAGGCAAGATGTGTTGCTGATCGAAAGAGCACCTTTGGATGTTGTTTCAGTTTGGGGTCTGCGATGATCTCTTGGTGTAGCAGGAAGCAGTCTTCAGTGGCACTGAGCACCATAGAGGCCGAGTATATTGTAGCTTGTGTGGTAGCTCGAGAAGCAGTATGGCTTCGAAAGCTCCTTGTAGGATTATATGGACAATCATTAGAGCCAACTATCATTCATTGTGATAATCAAAGATGTTTGAAGGTTTCTATCAATCTAATGTTTCATGATAGAACAAAACATGTTGAGATCAAATACCACTATATCAGAGATATGGTATTGAGGAAAGCTATCCAGTTGAAGGACATTAGCACTGATGAGAAGACAACCGACATTCTCACCAAGCCTCTCTCCAGAGTAAAGTTTGTGTACTTTAGAGACAAGCTTGGAATTATGGAGAATGAAGCCCTAACTGAGAGGGAAACTCAACTTCAATGATCTTCTGTGATTTTCTCTAATGCATTTTTCTCTGTGAGAGAAATTTGAGATGTAAGCCCTTGTTTAATGCTTCTTTCTCTGTGAGAGAAATTTGAGGCGAAAACCCTTGTTTCCACCCTTTGGGAGTAGCCATGGTGGATTTCATGTTGAGTGACTCCATGAAAACATCATACGAGAGAGTGCATGATGATTTTTCTTGTACTTGTGTTTATTCACCCTCTAGGAGTAGCCATGATGAATGTCATGATGAGATGATGACATAACGTTGAGTGATTCCATGATGGGCACTTGTGCACATATGCTTTACCATACATGGGATTAGCCATGATGGTTGATATCACATTGAGTGACTCCATGATGAGCTCCTTTCACATTTGGGTGTAGCCATTGTGGATTTCATTTCATGACATTGGTTAGCTGGAAGCATTCCTCCCTAGCTCAAAGGGAGTGTTGATGTTAGAACAGCTTCGGGCCTTATCCTTCCAACCATGAATTTGAAGGAATAAATTCAATATAGCCTATCGACTATTTCATTTATTTAAGTCAGTATTAATGTGAAGAGGCACTTCACTTGCAAACATAAACAAAAGATTAATTATTGTTAATAATTACTTGTGGCTGACTTTGTTTGTTCACCACCCTTGGAGACATATCGTTCATATTGAAGGTCGACATTATGCATTGAAGAGGCACAATCTTTATCTCTCCCATGTATTTATGATTTGTTGATTTTTCATTCTATCATCTATTACACTCATTCATTCACAAGTGCGAGTTCATAGAGAAGTGCGAATTGGTTCAAGAGAAAATCAAAGTTCTTCAAGGAGGCTAAATTCGATATCTAGAAAGAACAAGATAATAATATGTTATTGCATCAAGTTGGGGTGCTGCTATTTGGCCTTGTAAATAGCCTAATTGTAAAGACCATTGTTGTTTGATATTCAATATATAAGTGATATATTATTTTTGGGTTTTTCTCCCTCAATTTGGAGGCTTTTCCCAGGGTGTATGCTGTGTCTACTTGTTTGAATTTAAAAATAATATTGACTTTTCATATTTGATCATAAAACTAACAAGATAGAGGCTCAATTAGTGTACATGCCATTTATGTGAGGTTGCAGAAAAACATTTAATGGAAAAAACATAAATTAATCATGCAAAGTATGAGAGTCTAGGGAAGGATGAGATAATCTTGATGAACTTTGAATCTAGCATGAAACTACCACTTCATCTCATTTTTTCAAATATTGGATTCATGTGTATATTATTTCACACCTAAGGAGTTTGATGTAGGGGCACAATAGGTTGGATAACCTGAACATTATATAAAAGGATCTAGGGTGAACACATGTGAGTAGATCATCTTACAAGGAAGGAGTTAAATGGACAAGAACAAGGGATCAAACCCACACATGAGAAATAAATGAAAAGTAGAGAAGATAAGAGGTGCAAGGGAAAACATGATTGTGCACATGTATAAATCTAGTTTTCCCTATATGGTTAGGATAGTATAATGAAACTCAAGAGGGGGGAAAGACATGATGCCTCTAATTTAAATATATCGTAATAAAAGACATATGGTGTGAAAGAGAGAAAACATGATATATCTCCTATGAAAAGGTATATAGAAATGAAATGATAAGATTACAAAGGGGAAGGTATGATTCCTTAAATGCAAGGATGTGACAAATAAAATCACACTATGTTAAGGAGGAAGGATTAATGACCTAAAATGTAAGGATATAACCATATAAGCATAAAATGTAAAGGGATATAGACATGATTCCCATAATATTAAGATGCAACATGATGAAGGTATATGATGTAATGGAATACATGATTCCCTCTAATCTACGTGGTAACTCTAAAAGTATGAGATGGACATATATAGGATCAAATAAAATAATCAATAATCAAAGAATAATGTGGAAAAACATGAGAAAAGTATTACAATATGCATGAAAATGGAAAATTTAATGAGGAAACATGAGAAACCAAAATTATAAGGCAAGGATCGTAAAATCTTGAGTACTAAAAAAAGGTCTAATAAAAATAATCATGCAAAACATAAAATAGAAAAATAATATATGTAAAAAGATAAGTCAAAGTTGGAAATAAAAGTATAGGTAAATGTAAATAAAACATAGGCATAAGGGGGATGTACACAAGAACAGGGGGACATATTTCAGGACAATAAATTGGAAACTAAAATGACTCCACGTAGGGGAGATAAGAATGTCCAACCAAATATAAAAGATAAAATAAGTGTGATAATCACAACAAACAAGGTGTATTAAAAAAATAAAAATATAAAGAAATAAAAGGTATATGGAAGAATGGGTGAGGGGGGTCACAATATACATGACATAGAAAAAATTTAAAAGTGAAAATGATACCAAGAAGAAGTAACATAAAAATCATAACACATGTTTAAATTTGTTTGTGTCAAAATATAAGACCAAAGGTGCCTTTGCATCATCCCCATGATAACTAGGAATGTGAAAATGTTCATAAAGCCAAGAAAAAGAATGGAAGAACATAAAATTGGTGATAAATAATAATGAAATCTAATAATTTAATTCATATATCTCATATTAGGTGTGTATACACCTAAAATTGGTCTGGAGAATTCCGATTAATTAAATAAAAATTATTTAATTGATTATCCTAATTTCCTCTACTATTGAATAAATAGAAATATTTATTTATATAGTTCACATTTAAATTCATCTAAATTAAATACTTTGTTTGATTTAATCATCAAATCCCTATTTTATTCTATCACATCGATCCTAAATTAATTAAATAAAGATCAAAACACTTTATTGATTAATTGCCATATTCTTCTGTTTAATTTAATAAACAACTTTTATAGTTCCTTTTATTAAATTATTTATTCCTCTTTTTCTAATTTAAATAAATCAAAATATTTGAATTAAGGCATAAAGAATACTCCATCTATATTCTCTCAAAAATGAATTAGATATCCTATGTCTAATTTATGTCTAAAATATGTCACAATTAATCCTTTGGAACTTCATGAGAAGTTTTGGAGACAAATTGGAGACAGATTCCAAAATCTTCTCTCAATCCTTCCTCTTCTCTTGCCTGGTGTTTTTATGGGTAGAGACAATCACCATATTTCTCTCAATTTCCTCCATCTTTCACCATTCAATTCTCCAGATTGAATCCAAGCCTCTCAATGTCTTCCCTGTGCATTTCTACAATCAGGAACTCTATAAATACAACCTCATTGAACCAAGAAAAAAGATCCAGATAATCTAGCTTATGTACTCTTACTCTGCAGGAATTCAAGCATCAAGCATCCAATATCCAGCAATCAAGCTTTCATACCATGGCTACCACCTGTAGCTACAATTCATGCTAGTTTAATCCATTTAACTCCATATCATTGCATTATCATCCATCTCATTCTTTGAATTGTCATTTTAACAATCATAGTGCACTCACGATCTGAGAGCAATAGTGGTTTAATAAATCTTTGAGAATAGAGAACAATATGACACTTTCAATTGATTATTGCTTTGAATTAGTTCAATTTGTTTGATCTTTGATATAATGTCGTATTAAGAAGTGTTTTAGCGCTTTCATCAAATACTATAGCGCTTCCGTGGAAAACTACAATGCTTCCGTGCTCTGTTTTTGGTGCTTTCGTGTTACTATAGCGCTTCCGTCAAAAAATTCATTACTTTCAACTTTAGCGCTTCCGCCAACTGTTTCAGCACATCCATGATTTAGCGCTTCCATGGCAAATTTCGGTGCTTTGGTGTCCTGTTTCGACGATTTTGTGTTTTAGCGTATCAGGTAATAGTTATAGCGCTTCGGTGGACTGTTCCAATACTTTTTTAATTTCAGTTTGGATCCAATGCGGCCACGACCAGTTTTAATTTTTTTCACAGTTGGACTAAAATTTATCAATCTTAGGATAGTCACTTCTGGTTTTCTAAAATTTATCAATCCTAGGATAGTCATTTCTTGGTTTCTAAAATATATCAATCCTAAGGTAGCCACTTTTTATTTTCTTAAAAGAAAATTTATCAATCCTAGGATAGTCACCGCATTTTTACAGTACAAGTTAAAAAGAACAAGCATGATTTCCGTGAAGCAACACCTTCACATAGATTAGAAAATTTCTTTTTGGGCTTAAAACATAACAACTTATATGTTGTACCTGTGGTGATTAGGCTTATGCTCTCCCCTTAACTGGGTGACCAAAGTGCCAGATTCAATTTTACTTCATGCTATTTATGTTTTATTAAATTCTTTAGAAGGCCTGCCGTAGTGGGAAAAAGTACTCACCCTACGGGAACAACCTAAGTGGGAACAACTAAAGCCAAGGATTCCAACCCACTATAATAAAAATGCAAGTTGTTGATGAAAGTCCAACTTGACGGTAGTGAGCAAGATAACCATCCCAAAAATCTTTGTTCTAAAGATTGGGAGGTCTCCTGAGGGACTTTATCAATTTTCGCACCGCACGGAAGCCCTATCTACGAACCAGAGTAGTATCTCGCTGAGTCACTATCCATACATTATCATACTCATAGTGCAAGGGGAGGGAAGAATTTACCCCCAAGACACTCACCATATATTTTCCATAGAAAGTTTGCTCAGGGGACAAGAAATCCAACTCTGAGTACGCACCTAGAAATGACAAAAACATGGGCGCACTCTAGGGGGTGACAAGGATGTGTGCATCAATGCAATTCAAGATGTGAGATATGAGTATAATGATGACCTACTTGTCATTAAGTGTGAGTCTAATGATGACCTACTTGTCAAAATCAATAAGAATCATTTGTGATTCTTGAACATACTCGATCTATTCATTAAAACAATTATTCACAATTGCTTGCTGTATTTTCACAAATTCATTAAAATCAAATTTAAGATCATCCTGAAAACAAAAAAGTCAAGTTAGGTAAGAAAATCCATGGTACGAAAGTGGATGTCCACCATGTTTTCCAAGAGGAAAATCAAAATCACAAAACCCAAGAAACCTTTCTGTTATCGAGATAAATTGAGAAGACAATGTTTTCTATATCAAAATCGAAAACTCTTTTTACAACATTGAACATTCATCCACATATATCATGATTTTTCTAGGGGTCACACTTTAGATTACGCAGTAGAACCACTCTATTAACGAGCCTTCTTCCAAAGAAGAGCTCTCACTCAGTATCACAACCGTAGTCAGCGCATATATCCTTCTTATCTTCCACAATCCATAATATAGTATGTCACAAGGCCAGATCAAATTTTACAATAGAGTCCTAAAGTCCTATTTTTAGCACTCTGGAATCCTATTTCAATGCTTCGAGTCACTGTTTTAGCGCTTTCGTGAAATAGCACTTTCGAGCACTGTTTCAACATTTACAGTCTATATTTCAGCACTTTCATTAAAACAACGCTTCCATCAAATTCTACATCGCTTTCATGCACTTTTTCAGTGCTTTTGTCAAGATAGCGCTCCCATCAAAATCTACAACACTTTCATACACTGTTTTAGCGCTTCTGTAAAGTAGTGCTTCCATCACTTTCTGCAATGCTTTTGAGCACAATTTTAGCACTTTTGTTAATATAGCACTTCTGTCGCCTGTTTCAGCGCTTCAAAACTCTGTTCTAATGCTTTTGTGAAATAATGCCTCTATCCTCTATTTTAGCGCTTTCAAAACAAAGAGTTCAAATTTTTACCAGTCAATCAGTCTGTCATTTTATCCACAATTTTCATTAGAACCAAGTTTCTTTTTATCAGAATCACTGTCTAAAGACTGAAAACAAATAGGTTTATACAAACTTCCAATCTTATCAACTGAAACAAGATCTTGCAAATCACAAGTGTCAAAATAAAATACACAATCAATTACTACACTGAAGTTTCATCATCAGGATATTATCATCCTCCATCACGAAACCAAGTATAGTAATCAAATTTTTCACATAGTCTCATCAATAAGATCAGTCATCTTATTCGACTTTCTTAAAAGTTCAATTGACATTTTCTGAGCATATAAGATCAAAATTTCGGAAGAAAGGGTAAGAATTTGTATTTCAATCTTCATTAGGTCCCAAAAATAGAGACTCTTAGAGCAAGAACTTGAAACATCTTGAACAATGGCAAAAGAAAATACTTGGAACAATCTGAACCACAACGAGAAGAATGAAATAACTCCAGAGGATATAGAAACAACTCAACAAGATCCCAAGTTTCATAAATTTATGGAGAAAATCTTAGAACAAGATATGGAGAAGTATCTTTTGATGTTAGCTGAATTAGGTGCCAAAATTCCCAAGGACTTTGATGTCAATTGTTTGAAGGAAGCACCTGGAACAAGTGAGGTTGAAACATTGCAACCCACATAAACAACATATCCAGTTACTGCTTTGACATCCCAAATGCAACTATTACAACAACAGATACAGGATATGATGAAAGGAAGTACTAAAAGATATGCGATACAAGACATTTGTCCTTATCCTTTCGACACAACAGTTGGCCTAATACCTTTTCCAAGACACTGCGAATTCCCAAAGTACGACAAGTACAATGGAATAACAGATCCAATAGATCATATTCAGGAGTTCAAAACAATGAGCCTTGAGTTTTCCCAAGAGGAAACTTACTTAATGAGGTTATTTCCAAGAAGTTTGGGAGGTACATGTATGGAGTGGTTCTCAAAACTACAACCAGGGATCAAGACTTTTGAAGAACTTGTCAACAAGTTCATCTCCCAATACTCATTTAACATCCAACATGATGTTACAATAAAGGATCTTTACAACTTAAAACAAAACAAATGGGAAATGTTCTTATCCTTTTTGCAAAGATGGCAACGACTATTTTCCAGATATCCTAGATCCATTCTTGAGGAAGAAAAGATGGAGTTGTTCATTGACAACTTAACGGAGGAAATGAGTTATAGACTGGAATTACAATGTCCTCCCATGTTCGAGAAAGTAATAGAAAATGGTCTTAAAATTGAGGAAGCATTAGTCAAAAGAGGAGTTATCAAACATTTCAATGATAAAACAAATAACACAAATAACTCCTCCAATCAATACTCAAACAACGACAAGCCAAAATTTTGGCAAAAGAATCGAAACACAACTACCACTGAAACAATGAATGATTCCCAGAATGTCAAACCAGTTTTTAACTTAATGACATCTACATCAAGGAATCAAAGCAATGACAAAACTATCAAGTCAAATGCTGTGCAAAGTAATGAGATCGTGAAAAAATAGTCATATCAAAAACCCTCAAATCGGTGAAGGTTCACACCTTTAGGCCAAACGATAGAATCAACAATGAAAGAATTGGTCACCAGTGGCCTTATCACTGCATGGGAAGCCCGATTCTGGGATCCAAAGGTCAAACCACCATGGTGGAATGATGTAGATTACTGCAACTTCCATAATAACAAAGCTCACAAAACTAACGATTGTATGGAGTTGAAACACTCAATACAAGACTTGATCGAGAACAACAAAGCATATGTGGAAACAACCCAAAACAATAATGATCACTCGACCTTCAAAAACCATTTTCCAAACTATGACAAAGGAGCATCATCATCCTCAAACTACGAAGGTAAGAACATCAATCATGTATATGACAAAACAATCCTTTGTTTGTTTGAAGTAAAGAGTGATCATACCATTGGTCACAACATTGACGAACCCAAAATCAACAACACTACTCCGTTGGACTTGCTCCCAAACATATCAAACTCTGATAATAAAATCAATGTCTTAAAAATCAGAGACCATCAAGAGCATCAACCAATAAATGTAATGACTAGGGGGCAAGCCAAGGTCATGTTAAAAGGAGTTGGATCTACACATGCAGTTCCACCTCCATCTCACTATAACATCATCGATCAACTGCAAAACATTCCTACTTAGATATCGATACTAGAGCTCATTAAAATATCACCATCACATAAGGAGGTTCTTGAACAAGATTTAGTTGCCACTACGGTACCAAAGAATCTAGATGTTTGTCAATTTTAAGCTATGGTGGGACATTTGACTACCCCACATTGTCTATCATTCTTCGAATAGGATGATATCTCGCTAAACCATCCCCATAATACTGCACTCCATATTGAAGAGTTAATCCACAATCACCATGTCAAGAGAGTCTTAATAGATGGGGGAGCTGGTCTGAACATTTTCACTCTCAAGTTAATCCGTGCACTAGGATATTCAGATGATGCTATTGATTCTCGCAGAAAAATGACTATCAAAGCATATGATGAGGAAGAAAGATCGTCTAAAGGCTTGATTGTGCTACCCATTCAAGTGGGGCCCATGATGAAACATATAGCATGTCAAGTGTTGGAGAAAGAGTTAACATACAAAATTCTCTTAGGACAACCATGGATCCATGAAATGTAGGTTGTACCTTCGACATATCATCAATGTTTGAAGTTCCCAATAAATGGATGAGAGGTGACTATATCTGTTGATTATAATCATCCTCAACATTGTGACACCATTAGGATCTCTCAAGATACCTTTGTACCACAATATAGGGAAGCATCATGTTCACAACCATCCAAAGAAGAAAAACGTCCAAGTATCACTACTAAATGGGTAGAGAAGAAGGGTAAAGAAAAAGAGACAAGTCTTGCTAAAATTCAATGAACAGATAATCCAGATCAACAAACTTCTTTATCACACAAGTTCCAAGATCAAGTTCAACTGACAGACAAAGGAATGGGAACATACTCTATAGATCAATCACTTAACCTATCACAGTTAATGCCATCTCCTAGGACATATGGTCAACCATCTATGATCAAATCTCAAACATCATTACCAGTCATAGCTCTTGACAAAATTTTTGTCAAAAAAGGTACAATAGAGGATGAAACAAACAACAAAGCAATCTTGGATTGGCTATACAAAGATGAGGAACCCTGTACATTGGATATCAGTATCAAAAAATTAACACCGATAAATATGGAAAAGGAAAAGCTATTTTAGAAAAAATGGGGTATGAAGGACAAGGACCCGTTGGATTAAGAAAAGATGGAATCACAAAGCATATTCAACCCCTCACTCTCCACACAAAAGAGAAGCCATGACTAGGATACTCTGAAGAAGAGAAGCAAGAGCTAACAAGGATGACTGTATAAAATATCCTTTAGTTTAGAGATAGCTCTGAAATAGACTCAAATGAATATGAGTGGGCGTTGTATTCCGATTTATCTTTCATTGATATTCAAGTTGATGTATTTCAACAATATGCACCTATGTGTGAGGAGGGCCAAGGTTCTGGTTCTAGACCACTTGTGGCAGGGTCACTAGATATCGATGATTCAAGTGGGGACGAGCAGACTTTGAGTGGACTAGATGATCTTGAAGAAAATACCATCATGGACCTCAATATTCCAATAAAAAACTATGACAAAATGGTTGTCCAAACCCTTACATCCATCACCTTGAATGAATTTGATAACCTCATGCCATTAATCCATCCTGAACTCATTGACTGGGAACTCGTCGAACCTTTGAATATACCAATATTTACAAACGATGATGCCATCATAAAATTCCTATGTCATACTGAACTTGGTACAAATTTTGTCTATAATACTCATAACAACATGACTCGACAAGAGGGTGTAAAATCCTCCAGTTGCAAAAATAACAACAAGGAAAATAGATCTAATGGTGAAAACCATTCTATGGCAGCATTAGATCTGGAAAAAGTGAAAATAAAGAATGCATCTAATGGTGAAAACCTTTCTGAGGCACTAAAGGATAGAAAATTTGACACTCTTCCAAAACCTTACCATGAGCGATCATCAGTCTTGGTGGAACCAACACAGTCTGTGAATATCAACACTGAAGATAAGGCAAAAATTCTACATCTGGCAGAATCTATGACAGAACAAGAAAGATCGGAATTCATCAAATTATTTAAAGAAAGAAGCATCAACTTCGCTTGGTCATATTCTGATATGCCAGGCTTAGAATCAAATATGCTCATGCATCACTTGTCTTTTCCCGCAGGAATCAAGCCTGTCAAGCAAAAATTAAGAAAAATGCATCCCCATATTGCATTGATGGTAAAGACAGAGCTAAAGAAATTGTTGGATGTTGGATTCATATGGTCTATAGACTATGCCGAATGGATATCAAACCTTGTACCTATTTCAAAACTAGACAATAGCATCAGAATATGTACAGATTTTAGGGACCTAAATAAAGCATGCCCAAAGGATGATTTTTCACTACCAAATATCGACATCATTACGGACTTAATGGCTGGGCATGCCATGTTGTCAATCATGGATGGTTTCTTTGGATACGATCAAATAAAAATAGCTCCAAAAGATCAGGAAAAGATAGCTTTCACATGTCCATGGGGAACCTTCTGCTAGAACGTCATGCCATTTGGTCTAAAGAACGCAGGAGCCACTTAGCAAAGAGCAATGACGAAATCTTCCATGATATGATGCACAACTTCATGGAGGATTACATGGATGAAATCTTGGAAAAATGTACTACTAGGGAAGGAAATCTGCATATCCTAGACAAAATATTCACACGGATGGAGAAATTCAATGTCAGGTTAAACCCCAAGAAGTGTGTCTTCGGGGTCACATCAACAAAACTATTAGGGTACATTGTCTCAAAAAAAGGCATTGAGGTGGATCCAACAAAGCTCAAAGAAATTATGGAGATGCCACCTCCTAAGAATATAAGTCAACTCAAGTCACTACAGGGAAGGCTCCAATCGATCAAAAGATTCATCTCCCAGCTGGCGGACAAAAGTCATCCTTTCAATCATCTATTACATAAGAATATAGTTTTCAAGTGGGATGAGGGGTGTGAAACAACATTCAATCAAATCAAGAAATATCTAATGTCACCACCCATTCTCATTCCACCAACAAAAGGAAGGCCTCTCATATTGTACATTGCCACAACATATATCTCTTTGGGGGCACTATTAGCGCAAGAGGATTATGAAGGAAAAGAACATGCTATCTACTATATCAACTAGACTTTAAATGGATATGAAATCGATTACACTTTCATAGAGAAATCTTGCTTGATAGTGGTATTCGCTACTCAATAGCTGAGACACTACATGCTGACTCATACAATCAAGCTAATAGCAAAGATCGATCCTTTAAAATATCTGCTTAGTAAGGCTGCCTTAAAAGGTAGACCAACAAAGTGGGTCATGCTATTAAGTGAATTTGACATTCAGTATGTAGAGAGAAAGGCAATCAAGGGATAGGAAATCGCTGAACAATTAGCAGAGGCTTCTTTTCCAGATGATCGACCAATGACCATGGAGTTTCCAGATGCAGACATTCTAACAGGGATGCCCCAACAATGGGTATTATATTTTTATGGATCATATACACAGTGAGGATCAGGAGCAGGAATTTTGTTCATTTCTCCACAAGGACACACAATTCCAAAATCATATAGATTAATGTTTCAGTGTACAAATAATGTGGCAAAATATAAGCATTAATCATTGGGGTCAAAATAGCAATTCAATGGAAAATCACGGACTTATAAGTATCTGAGGATTCTCAACTAGTCATTTATCAAGTAAATGATGAGTATCAAACAAAAGATGAAAAGTTGATGCCCTACAAGCAACAATTAGATAATCTGAAAAAAAAGTTTGTCAGTATCAAGTTTGATCAAATTCCAAGAGTTGAGAAGAAAGCTGCGGACACTATGGCTACAATTGCTTCATTACTACAATTGCCTGAGAAGTGTGTTTTTTATGAGATTATGGTAGAAAAATTATCATATCCTTCCCATAATAATCTAGAATCTGCTACCATCTGCCATGTAGAAACCACTGAGACATCCATCTATGAAATGACCTATGCTTACCTGAAAAACAATATTCTTCCTCTTGATCTATCCAGGAATAAAAAATGAAACTTCATCCGCCAATCCATACGACATACTTTAAATGCCAACGTACTTTATCATCGAGGTCTTGATGGTAATTTACTCCGATTTATAGAACACAATGAATCTGAAACGACCCTACAAGAGGTTTATGAGGGTATTTCTGGCACTTACTCGAGTGGGATAACTCTAGATAAGAAACTACTCTGTTTGGGATACTATTGGCCATGCATGGAGAAAGAATCCTGTCAGATTCACAACAATCTGATTCATGCACCAGCACAAGAATTGCATCCCTTCACATCGACATGGCCTTTTTGTCAATGGGGCCTAGATTTGGTAGGAAAAATAAATCCATCTTCATCTAATGGACACAAGTTCATTATAATAGCTACATAATATTTTACAAAATGGATTGAAGCAGTACCTCTTACAACCATCACTGGGAAGCAAATTTCCTCTTTTATCTTGAACTACATAATATGTCGGTATGGAATCCCTCAATCCATAATCACTGATAATGGATGAACTTTCAAGAATCAAGATGTCCAAAAGCTATGTGATAAATTTCATATCCAACATCGGTTTTCAACACCATACTTGCCTCAAGGGAATGGCCAAGTAGAGGCCTCAAATAAAACAATACTCAAAATTCTCAAAAAAATGGTTAACAATGTTGGACGTGATTGGCATGTTCAACTCAATCTTGCATTATGGGCCTATAGAACAAGTATCAGAACACCAACAGGAGCTACACCATATGCCTTGGTATATGGATCAGAAGCCATATTTCCCATTGAAGTTGAAATTCCATCCCTTCGTGTATCACTCAGAGGTATCATTTCAGATGAAGACTATAGGATATCTAGACTGCAAGAACTGGAATTGTTGGATGAGCGTCGTCAACAAGCTGTTAATCATCTAACGGCTTATCAACAAAGGATGTGAAGAAGTTACAACCACAGGGTAAAACCGAGGGTCTTTTAGGTTGGTGGCTTGGTACTAAAGGAAAACCCTAGGAATTAGCAAGACAGGGAGAAGAAAGGAAAATTTGAGCCTAACTAGCTTGGTCCCTTTGTCATCATATCACTATATGGATTATGAGCATATCAACTATTAACATCAAAAGGGGATTTTTTTGATGAACCTATCAACAATATCCATCTCAGAAAATTCTATGCTTGAATCTCCTAGTGCACGCATCAAACTTTTGAAAAATGGTTTCCTTGATGAAAACCTGGCAAACAGGCATCTTGGCAACACAAAAATACAAAAAAAAATAGAAACTACAAAAAAAAAAGAAAAATAAGAAAAATACAAAAACACAAAGAGTGAAATCAAAACATATGGTGAAAACCTGGAAATAGGCGTTGTATGTGATTCTAAGATCAGCTATCCCATCTATTTTGATATATATCAGGATCATTAATCTGGTAGTCAGTATCATTTCATATCATGTCAGTAGTCTTGCCATCTTTACATCCATATCAAAATCATTTTCAAATAGTCAAGTATCACTCCAAAGCTCGAGGGAAACATCACGATATCACTAGGGGCAACAAGAACATCAGTTCACCAAAGGACAACAACCGTATAGCAGAAAACCAAAACAAAAATCAAAGTGTAACATCAATCATCGTCAGAGGTATCAACCATCCATATCATATCGAAAATCTAAAAACATGTTAAAAAGTTAAGTCTGAAAAAGAAAAATCCAAAAACATAGGTCGGTGTCAGTCAAATTACATGGTCTCTACATGTGTAATGTAGGCAAGGCTAATCTTTGATCAGCCCCCGAGATCCCTAGGATAGGTTGGTAGGTTAGGTCTTTGGTCAAAATCTCAAAAATCCAAAAACATCAAAAAAATCAGGAGGGATGATCTAAAATATGAATAATGAACGAAACATTCTAAGTCAACAATGAATAAATTATATTTTTGATTATCATTTCTTTGGAGTAACTCAATGATGTATTGAACTAGAGGAACAAGGAAGAAAAATGCTGTATTTATTATCTGCTATCTGTAAGTCAATCATATAAATGTATGAATTATTGGGGGATGTGCTATGCAAATGTATCACCGATGACATTCAGAATTCACACATTGAAATGATTAACCATTTCCTGTTTATGCAATGAATTCTCAGGTCATCTCGGTTAAGTCATACCTAGATGCTTGTGTTCGCTTGCAATATCAAAAATCATGAAAGAAGTACTCAGGTCGTCATTGGTCTAAAACATACTATTGACACTTGTATTCACTTTCAACATCCAATAAAGCTCTATGATGACAAAAAGCACAAAAGTACTATTAAAATGACAATTGTTTTGCATATAGTTGCATGTTAAAGATTAGATTGCGTTCATCATATTCATTATCTATAGAGTATTTTTTGCATAAAGGATTCTAATAAATGATTATCTAATCTACAAATAAGATTGAGTATACTTGACATAATTCCAAAAATCATCAAAAACATGTAGGAGTCATCATCTCATCATTTAAATTCATCATTTCATCATTCATGCATCAAATAAATTATGAATTAAATTGTACCATAAGTACATCATGTTCATTTTTACCATAAAAACATTCATTACATTATCATCCATCCAAATCATATGCATACATCATTTTCATCCACACATTTTATCACATACAAAATAAATTCAAATCATGTCATTATTCTCATTACATCCATCCATTATCATTCATCATAAGATCATCATTTATCATCATCACGTTTAAAAATAAAAAACATTTATCCATCCATCCATACATTTACATCACATCATACATCCATGTATCATATGTTCCACATGTACATTTATCATCGAATCATTACATGAAATAAAAAACATTTATCATTACATCATCACATATCGAAATAAAATCATTCATATAGATCATCACAAATTGCATAAATCACATAATAAATGCATCCATCACATAGAAATCATAAATCACCATAAAATTACATCAACTGCATCTCATATATACATATCATCACATGTCAACTATACAATGAAGTCTGAAATAAAGATACATCATAAAAAATGAGGTACATCGTAATATACATCATGGCTCAAAAAAAGATAATCACAATAGCATCTACGATCTACTATTGCCAGAATGTGTGGGCCCAACAGGACCAATACGATCACCACCCCTGAAAGGACCAGTACCACCACCACCCTTGAAAGAACCAGGATCTTTGGGATCTCTGTGTGGAGGCTATGTCACTCCCTCACTAACTGTCCATGTGTGCGTCCACCCAAATCTCGATGTGGCGTAGCTGACTCTATGCTCAATAGGCACAACATCATGATACCTGCCTCTGTAAAACTCTACCTCTCAGCCAGCTCGCACAACCTCTCTCATGTAGTCCCCCACTGAGGTACCATCAACCACTCTCTTGAGGGTCTCCGCTGTCTCCTGTGCCCTCTCAACAATCTACCGAGCACTGTCTCGCTCAACTATCAAAGTGGCCATCTGTATCTATACAACTACCAACTATCCCTGAACCAGCGCTAATGCCTGAGCATGAGCCTGCACCTGGGCCTACATCTGAGTCTGGGTCTGAATGATCAAACCCTGAGCCTGTACCAACTACCCCTGTAGTGTTTGAACTTGTGCATGCAGGCCTGCAATCTGTCTTTGCTGGTCCACAGGTGGCACTATCACTAATCGCCTCTTGCGATGCCTACTAGATGATGAACCACTGATAATTGGCCCTACCCCTCTGTCTCCTCCACTGTCGCCATCACTTTCATCACTGCTACTATCATCACTACCACTCTCTGTGCTATTGATTGCTGGAGTATCACCCTCACTCTCTGTAGACCCCTCTGCCACATCCTCCTCTACTGGTAGTGGTACTGGCTCATCTGGGATAGTAATGTGAGGATGTGGAACCAAGGCTAGGAATACGACATACTCTGCGGTGATGGTTGCCTCTATAATGTCTCTTCGCATGTCCCAGGGTGATGGTTGCAATGCCTTGTATCCCTCTACTAGAGAATCATATGATAAACAAGGCCCCCAATCAGGAATATCCATCTGTCGCCTAGCATAGTGGGCTACCCCCTGTGGCATACATTGAACAATGCGATACTATCTATATACATGGTGCAACAAAAATCTCTCTAAAATGAAAGGTGTCCGATCGATGAGATACATGGAATCACAGAGAAATCCCAACACTGCCTCATCCTCGTCCCATTTCTCATAATCAAGGTACAAACGCTAGGTAATAGTCTTGGTGTCGTCAAAAACTCACCTCCAGTACTCTAACTTACCCATACAGGCCTGTGTAAGCCGACCTCTGTATCTAAACACGTAGGGTTTGCCAACTAGTCTATCTGCAACTGGAAATGTCCAAGTAATAGCAAAATGCTCCCATGCCCACACCTATAACAGGGTCATCCTTATTGATAAGCTGTGTGCCCCTAGGTACACAACTGAATGAAGATCATGATATAGATGTGCTAGCATGCACATCCCCCATGCATATCTGGTACCATGTACCATCATACTCTCTAATGTCCTACCCAGCCAACGAGGAATGCCTTTGAGCTACAATCAGGGCAAAGGAAACCTCCAATAAAGCCAACAAGCACTGTTGGTAGTGTCGCGTACGAATCAATGATCCTCCTCCATCGGACGCTCGAACCAGCAATATCCTGATCTTGGAATACTCTACGAAGAGCATCTCTACCGCTGGTCCCATGGGAATCATATACTACGATCTCCCCCATGAATGGAATGTGAAGAATCCACCACACATCCTCGGGTGTGACCGTCATCTCACCTATGGGTAGATGAAAGGTGTTGTGGTCACTGTGCCACCTCAGCCAAAGCAGTCAACAGATGTTGATTAATCCTAATCTGGGGCATATCAAGCAAACTGGTCAAGTCGCACCGACCTATAACCTGAAGCTCATCTGGTGACAGATGAGGAATCAAGTCTATGGTCCATGGAAACCTCTCTCACATCTGGAGAGTACCCAGACGCTCCTATCATCACAATGAAAAATCCACAATCAGTGAACTATGTCAAGAAATTAAATGTCATTCTATTATCAAGTCTATTCCAAAAATTTGGTATGAATTTTCGATCAAAATTCATGGGCGAACATCAAAAAACCTCATCTATCATGAGGTTCATCAAATAGTATCTAATCTCACCTATCATGAGATTTATCGGATATTGAATCATTTCCTCGCCTACCATGAGGATCATCACAAATAGGATTTTCTTCTTGCCTATCATGAGAATGAGTCTTATTTAAATCATCAAAATCCTACATCGAGAATTTGGATTATCAATCATACCAATCCGAAGAATGGACATGATCAGAATTGAAAAAATTAGGGTTTACTATGTCAAAATCTTCAATTCTAACATAAAAGCGCTAAATCAAGCTTCTAAAGCACTAAATCCCAAAAGCGCTACTTTATCAGTCAAAAGCGTTAAATCAGGCACCCGAAGCGCTAAATCTCGAAAGCGCTATTTCAAAACTCTGATGCACTATATTAGGTGTCTAAAGCACTAAAAGTCCCTAAGCACTACTTTATCACATCAAAACGCTACAACATTCCGTTGAAGCGCCGCTTTACCAGAAGTGCTGGAACAGACCATGAAAGTGATAATCAACCAAATCAAAGTGCTAGAAGTCTCTAAGCACTAAAATCTGGCATCATTGCACTAAAATTCACTATCTAAGCGCTATATCAACGAAAGCGCTACATTATCCTATGGAAGTGCTATAGTTTTTAACGCAAGCGCTAAAACTCAAAGCGCTACAACGCGGCTTGAAAGAGCTAAATTAGGAAAAAAACGTGGAAACATTTAAAATTCATAAAAAACAAAATTTCATGAATTACGAGGAGGTTAAGGGGTACATACCGGAGGTCCATACGTGGTCGGCCGTCGGTGACGTCGAACGCGCTCGAAACAGTGAGTGTGGCAAGGGATAGGCATCCTGCTCTAGCTGGCTGAAATGCCTCTATCACAAGGTTTTTAAACCCAAACAGTGCAAATGACTTTAAAAATGACCTTTTGGACTATATATAATATTTGAAAAGGTATTTTTTGGTGGGTTTTATTATATTTTGATTAATTTTATCCAGGAAATTAATTAAAACTCATCTACTGGCTAGATTTCTTCATCATTTGTCGGGAGATAAATTATTTCATAAATTGTTGAAATAAACCCTCTTTTGTGAAAATAAGTCTTCTAAATTGTTGAAATAAACCTTCTTTTGTCAAAATAAGTCTTCTAAATCTTCAAAATAAACCTTCTTTTGTTGAAATAAGTCTTCCAAATTGTCAAATAAACCTTCATTTGTCGAAATAACCCTTGCTTTGTCAAAATATGCCTTCCTTTGTATTTTATTGAATTTTCTTGAGTTGAAAAAAAATAAAAAATTATATGGACAATTTTCGGCTGAGCTCAGTCGAACAATTTTTGGCTGAGCATGTTCCGGTTGAGAGGGTTTCAATTGAAACCTGCTCGATAGAACATATCTAGTTGGCTGCCTACTTGGTAGCCAACTCACCTTTTTTTAGATTTTTTTTGAAACATTCAACTTTAACAAAGTATTTCTTCAATTATAATGATTTTTTTGTAAACACGAAAAATACTCTTTTGTAGAGCTCAGGTAGGTATTCAACACACCTTTTATTAGAGTTTTCTGAAACATTTAACTTTAACATAGTATTTTTTCAGTTAGAATGATTTTTTTGTAAAAAAGAAAAATACCCTTTTGTAGAGCACGTAGTGGTGAATCCAAGTATGCAATTTTTTTAATATTTTGATGTTTTAATATATTTTATTTTTAAAATAATACAAGTAGGTTGTTGAAGTTAAAAAAGAGGCTGATTAGATATTAAAAAAAAAATTAAACATATTTAAAAAAAAATAAAAAATATATGGTGCACTAGAGGAGAGAGTCCTCTTCAAAAGGGTATAATTTGTTTTTTTAAAAATGATTAAAAAAATATACAATAGTTGACGTCCCATGAAAATTATCAAATTCTGACAAGTTTGACTTTAAAACGTTATTACGAGAAAAATATACATCAAAATTTGATTTTTTTCCATGCACTAGATATTGAAGCTACCTATTTGGAGAAAAAAATTCAAGGAGAAATGAAGTTTTTTTCAATTTGTTTCTTGATGTCCCATGTACGTCACTTTTTCTAAAATTTTTAGCATTCCAAAATCTGTTCTTAAGTTGATAAAAAAATAATGATTTTTTTTTTTTTTAAAACTCTAAAAAACTACATGAATAAACTCATCAAAAGTTCTACATTTCATTAGTTTACATCATTTTGGAATTGAAAACATAAAGACCACTTTTATGTGGTCAAAGTTTAGAATTTTTGTTGCTGTTGGCTAGTTCCTTTATAAAGTGTGATACAAGTTTGTGCTTTTACCCAATATCTTCCTCCATGTTTGAGAGAATATTGCTTAGCTCTACCTTTGAGACTCCAGTGGTTGATTTGTTGATAGAAGATGTCTTATCTCATCTAACCCTCTTGGTGAAAGACCTTGAATAGTTCCTACATGCTTTGCAGATTTCCTCAAATGGTGCCTGTGAGATGTCTCCTACCCCAATGAGGTTAAGTGCATCCATGCAATCCTCATTAACTCCTCTCAAGAATATCTTTATGGATTCATCAAAGAGTTTGTTTTGGTGGGATTTATTAAAGTAGAACTGAAACCTCTTGTGAATGCTCTTCCTATACTTGCTCAAACATGAACAAACAAGTGATGATTAGTAAATAAACAACTAAGAACTAAGCATTCCCTATGGAATTCATCTTAACATAGGAACACAGTAGAATATCACATAAACTACTAATGAAATGCTATTCTAATACTCAAACCAACATCCCATAGGGGGATTAGTGCTCCTTTGGTGTGGAAAGAAGCCCTTTCCTAACCCCTTGATAAACTTGATGATGGATTTGTGATGAACAAGTATGAAATTGCCTATAATATTGCTAAAATGGATGAAAAAGATGAAATGCTATGAACTCAAATCCCTTTAGTGATTATGCTCTTAGTTTATGGATCAATATTGTGAGAATGGTGCCTCTATTTATAGAAGCCAAGGATTGAAGAGTGAAGAAGATTGATGAATGTGGGATTAAAGAATAGACCAATAACATAATGCCACTTGTCAACATGCTAATGAATCTTGGAGGATATGTGCTCACACATGTGAGAACACTTTGGGAGATGTGATATGTAAGAAGAATAAATGTCAAGGTGGCTTGTGTAAGAACTCTTTAATGCCAAGGTGGCTCAAGAAAGAGGACAAAATTCCTTTGGGAGGGCAAAGTCAAATGGGTGGAATATTCTAGGAATATGCCTTTTTGAAAGAAAATAAGGTAATTAGTAAATCAGATAAATTGATTTGCATGTGCAACTTGATCAAGCTTGACTTACCTTAGGGTGGAGTTAAAAGCTAGAGGAATGGAGGATTAGTGTTAGTAGTTAATTAATTTAGGATTAATTAACTTAGATGAAATTAGTTAATCTGTGACATTTAATTTAAATGTTTGGGTTTATTTAAATCAAATGAGAGGATATTAGAACTTTAGGATTTTAATTAAATAAGATTGATTTATTTAATTAAAAGAAGAAAATTAGGATTTTAATTAAATAAAATTGATTTATTTATTTTAAAGAAGAACATTAGGATTTTAATTAAATAAAATTAATTTATTTAATTAAAGGAAGAACATTAGGAGATGAGGACATAAATCTGATAAATTGTATTATCTGATTTAAGGAGGAGATTCAATTAATTAAATAAGGATTATTAAATTAATTGGTTATTGTGGAAATGATTAGGGAAGAATCAGTGTTAGTAAATCAAGATCAAATGCATGATATCAATCAGGATATTTTGAGTGTCTACATTTTTCCTCTCTTTGAAGCAATGTACTTGCTGCATTGGTTGAAAGAAAAATAATGGTGAGATGAAAATATTTTTGTTTTGTTTTTTTGGATGCCATAGTGCTGCCCCAACGAGAAGAATTACATTGGTATATTTCCCCCTAAAGAGATCAAACCCTAATTTTCATGCTTAAATAGGCTTGGAGGGGTCACTTTCCATTCATTTATGCATTCACACTTTAGAAATTCCATTCTTTTGAACTCTAACTGTTCTGTGAGATGCACAACAAGTGCTTCCTTAACACATATCTGAGCGAGTTCGCGTGTTATAGAGACCTCCAGGTGTAGGACCATCGATATGTGACTTAAAACCAACTTTGAATTTTGATTTTTTAGTGTATTTATTATGCGTCAAAGAGTCAAAGTCCTTAGCATTGCTATATAGCTGTCAAACACTCATTCAACGACACTGGAAAGTCAAACATCGTTGCTAATGAAAATGGCGACGCAAATCACGATTTGACTTTAGAGTCTAAATTCTCAAACAACGACGCTTTTGTTAAAAGTGACGCTTGGCTCGATTTGGGATTAGGGTTTATCAGTCAAAGGGTGAGCTTGTGTAAATGGTGACACTTGAGCTGATTTAGCATTTCCAAAGAGCTCAATGTCGCTATTTGGAGTTTGACAAATGGCGACGCTTTTGCAAAAAATGACACGTTCATTGTTCTAGGGTCAAAAATTCTAAATGAGATTAGATATTTTTATGAATTTTGACATTGTGCGCTTCATGGGTGCAGGAGGTGATACAACCTATATTTTTGCATGAGCATCAACCCTCAGTTCTAAGAAAATTGGGCACTTTGTTTAAGATCTAACAAAAGCATTTAGGGGAGATTGGTCTTTGGTATATATTGTATGCACCCATTGTCCAGACCCACCTTGCAATGATGATTGCGTTGTGTGAGAGATGGCACAATGAGACCTCATCCTTTCACCTTCCAATTGGTGAGGCGACCGTGACACTAGAGGATGTCTGGCAGATCCTACGGTTGTTGATACATGGTGCCTGTGTGATTTATGATATAGATGCCGACGTCGATGCATGCCATGATGCCATGGGTTTTGAGGAACTTATACTAAATGAGAGTCATATTGATTTAGAGTTCTACAAGGGTTGGGTGCCACTTTTTAGCTTGATTATTTCTGTCATTATATCCAACTTAGTGGCCCTAGATTGACAAGGCGGGTTTTTCAATCCAAGATGGGGTTTGGACTGGGAGAGCATGCTGAGGCAAAGGACCTTGTTTTCTTGGGGGATAGTGATGCTGACATGATTATACCATGATTTACATGATTTTGCATACTGTGATGGTCAAGCGATTGGTACCGGGGTGACATTGTTGCACATTTGGTCTTGGGAGCATATTGTCATGCTCCGACTGATTGTCACCTTGGTTGACATAGAGCCTGACGATTCTATGGTTTGGAGATATGGGGGCGGGATTACCTTGCAACATACGGGATAGATTGGTCTTCCTTACTAGCACTGCATCATCGATGATCTTATAGTTTTTACCTGGCGGCCATGGCTACAAGTACCTGCCTGGTATGATGATGTACAATAGTTGTTTTATGCTCATTAGAATCGATTGATGTAGGGGTGAGAGCATACCATTATAGAGCAATACCTTCTAGATAGGGTGGCCTGTCAGTTTGGAGAGGTTCAGGACATGCCTAATGTTGGATATATTTCTTTTTTTTCTAGATCAAATAGAGAGATTGCATGAGGGTGGACGATCCCAACGTCCGATATAGTCGATTCTTTCAGATAGTTAGTCGCTAGGCCATGGGCCTATGGTCAGGGGACATAAAATCCAAGGGTTACATGGGCCTATGTAGAGTGGTTCAGACCTCCACTATGACTGATAGATCCAACAACACTTCCACAGGGGAGGCCTAGGGGGAGGAGTGCTCTAAGAGCATAGGCATGAGCAAGGGGACATGATCCAGGGGTATCAACCAAATATGGAAAACCTCCACACCAACCAAATCAAACACCGCATCAAGCACAGTATCCCCATCAAGCACAACAGCCACACCAGACACATGATCCATAGATACAACAACTCCAACATAGGTGGATGGCTTACAAGCTTAGATACAAGTAGTTACAGGTGAGTGGGACCATGCCCACTAGCAGGTTCAAGCCATCACACTAGAGAGAGATCAGGTCAGATTGTAGGTCCAGACACTCACTATTGAGAGAGATCATGAGCGACAAAAAAGACAAGCCCTAGAGCTACAATTAGCTCAAGAGGTTGGCCACATACAACATCTAGAGAGCATGGCAACCTCATCCTCGGGGAGGAAAGTATCAACATGGATGTACAGTAAGGCTTTCACGGAGATAAAGTATTACAGGTTCCACTACCATCAACCAGTGCCTGCAACTCTTAGATAGCCAGACTATTCCCAAAAAAGAAGGGCTCACTAGATAGATGATCATCCTAAGAGAAAAGTAGGCGAGGGGAGCAACCATCAGGGCTAGAAATTTTTGATATACACTCACAAGCTTTATTTTTGATAGCCCTGTGGGTTTTTTTATTGTGATTGATGTGCATACACTTGAGTCCGATTTTGTATCATGACAGTTATGAATTTTTGATATATATATGATATGGGTTCAATTAATTTATGATGTGACATGTTCAGTTTATTTATGCCTTATGTATGGATGCACGTGATGTTTATGAAATGCGATTCATTTTATTTTTATGAGATATTATGTGATGGATGATTATGACATGTAGACCTTCATGGATGTAATGTTATGGATGCATTTTCTTTTTGTATATTTTCTATGCATTTTTATGATAATGTATGTAGTATGGATGCAAATGTTTATAGTATGCAAATGATTTATAAGATGCTCAGAATAACAAATCTTTATTATGTCTTAAATGATAATGCAAAATGGATGATGTGGTATGTTACGATTTATGAGATGCATGTGATGTTATGATATGATATGCTTAATGTGAATGCAATATTTTTGTATCTTTTCAATGCACATTTTATGATGATGTTGTATGGATATATGGATGTGAGTGCTCATGGTATGAAAATTATTTCTAAGATACTCAAAATAAAAAATCTATATCATTCTTCATAAATTAAATGATAATAAAAAATGTATGATGAGATATGCAATGACTATGATATGCAAAAATTTAAGATAATCAGAATAAGGAATCTCTATTGTTCTTCATAACTTAAATGATAATGAAAAATGTATGATGTGATGTGAATGGATGCTTTATGTTTTGAATATGAGATGTATGTATGCTGATGATCTGTGGATGCAGGATGAATGCATTGGTGATGTTTTTTGGCTGACTATCATGATACCATGTTAGTGCAGAGGGAAGAAGGAAGAAAGATGATGGAAGGAGGATCCAACAAGTTTATGATCTGCCGAGACTTTATTGGAGATAATGATGAGAGGTGATGATGTTTTTCTTATCAAAGATTAGGGACATAAGGGAATTTCTTTCCTTATGTTTGATAACACACATAGATATGATGCATCAAGGTATAAATAACTAGGATGGAATTGTACCTAGTGTGGTGGACTTTGACTCAACAATCAAATATGAGTATTCCTGTTTATACCTGACATACAAAAACCTTACTAAGATGTACTTTAGATATTTTAACATCTCAGACCAAAACATAAAGAGGCAAAACCTAACAATATAATAATCAACAAGCTGTCCAAAACATCTTCCATACATACCTAATAAAGCAACTATTCACCAAGGTTATATTACAAGAGTATCCAACAAGCATAGTAGACAAAAATAAAGATCCATGCCCAATTTATTTCTCTCTAAATCATTTGATTAGACATCATTGAGAGGTCATTAGAATAAGCGTAATAAGATAAAGAAAAATAAAAGATCAAGTAAACAAACAAGCTAATGTTATTCATACTGTTAGCCAAGACTAAACTATGGTGATGCCCAATGTTGATGTCCATTGTAGGAAGGATTCATCCTAGGACATGATATTATCAGATGATGGTGAGATTGACTGGATGATAAGCTATTGATACTCAGAGTTGACCAACTTGTTTA
The DNA here is from genome assembly GCA_007115665.2 of Sequoiadendron giganteum. Classification (NCBI taxonomy): domain Eukaryota; kingdom Viridiplantae; phylum Streptophyta; class Pinopsida; order Cupressales; family Cupressaceae; genus Sequoiadendron; species Sequoiadendron giganteum. The sequence continues at coordinate 574,476,487 of CM021101.1, forward strand.
CCTACTGACTTAGACTTAAGACCCTCATGTTGGAGAACACACTTTCGACTACTAAGCTTGCTTTCAATTATTTTTCCAAAGGATGAAAGTGATGATTGAATTATTATGAGTGGATGCTTATTGCTAGTGAATGTTGAAATGGGACAAATGCACTTTTTTGGGTTTTTTCAAGATTGTTTTACAAATATTTTAATTTTCAAATTTTCAATTTTTTTTGATTTTTTCTAAAATTTTGACCAAGAATCTAACCTAAAGACCTATCCTAGGGGTCTTGGGGGCTTATCAAATATTAGAATTGACTACGTTATACATGCTAATACCACATAGTTCGAATGACATAGACTCATTTATTGATGAGATATGAACATGTGGATTGCCAGTTTATTATGATAGACTCCTAAAGGACTGACCTAGGGTGTCTCAAGGGCCGATAAAAAATTAGCCTTGCCTACGTTCAAGATCATAGATGATGTAGTTTGAAATGATGACTCTATTTTTTCTTTTTAATTTTTTGACCTATTTTTGGATTTTTGATATGATTTGGATGTTTTGATTTTATGAATGTTTTTTGATTTTTTGATTTTAGGAAGATCTTAATAATATACATGAATCCAATCTGATGTAGGTATGAGAATGTGTCCCTAGTGTGATACAATAGACTACTCTGATATAGGAAGAAAAAAATACCTTAGGAATGTGCCAAGTAGTTATAGGGTGGAACATGATACAAAAATAGGATCAAGCTATGATGCAGACATGGATGGGTGTTGGAAGGATCAATGGAATGTGATGGAAGATGTAGAACCAGCCATAGAGATCATGGTGGATAGAGTGCTTATTTAAATAAGGCACCTTTTTTCCAAGATTTCACCAAGGTACTTGCCCAAAGTGCCACCGAAGTGGTTTTCACTAGAGGACGATTTTTATCTTTATTGTTTTCATTCCTTTTTTTTTTCTTTAATATATTTTTAGTTATTTTGGATTTATACTTTGAAAATTAGGCATAATTTTTTTTGAGATGAGAGATATTGATAGGCTCCTATAGAGGCTCACCCTTAGGTGTTGATAATTGATATGATCCTGATTTATAGCTTGCAATGAATACAAAAGGTCACAACCAGTTGGGTTCAAACTTGCCCTTGCTATCTAGATTTGACACATTTTTTTGATTTTCTTTCATTACAAGATTTCCAACTTGAAAGGACTAATTCCATATTTTCTTATTGTAGCTCCCCTTTAGATGGTTTTGGTAGACTTGTAGGTGGTTCAGAGCATCCATGTGCCACTCATCCAATAGCTCCAAATTATTCAATCGTGACACTCGATATTCTTCACTTGTTATGAGGTTTTTCAAGGATATTATTAGGTATGGGAGCTTGATCTCAATGGGGAGGATGGCTTTTGATTCATAGACCAGGGAGAATGAGGGTGCACCTATTGGTGTGTGGATAATTTTTTGGTAGGCCCATAGGGTAGGGTTCAACTGCAAGTTCTAGTCATGACCAACTTCATTGACTGTCTTTTTGAGGATTCTTAGGATGGATTTATTTGTAGCCTTAGCTTGGTTGTTACCCTGGGGGTATTATGGAGTAAAATAGCAATGTTGGATATTGAATTTTTGGCATAGGTCTCAAACATCCTTGTTTTTAAAAGGTGTCCCATTATATGAGATAATGGCCTGTGGAACATTGTAACAACAAATGAGGAAATTCAAGATGAATTTTTCAATCTGATTTCCAATGATATAGGTCATAGGAATGGCCTCTACCCACTTTGTGAAGTATTCTGTAGCAGTGATAATGAACTTGTGTCCATTAGATGAGGTGGGGGTGATTTTGTCAATGAGATTGAGCCCCACTGTGAAAAGGGCCAAGGTGTTACAATCGGGTGGAGCTCTTGAGCTGGTGCATGGATGAGGTCCCCATACTATTGATTTTATAAGCACTTCTTGACGTATTCATGAGCTTCTTTCTCCATTATCAGCCAATAGTATCGTGTTCTTAGCAGCTTCTTGGCCAAGGTCATACTACACGAATGTGAACCACAAATACCATCGTGTACCTCAGTTAAAGGAGTCAAGGCTTCCTCAACATTTAGGCATTGTAAAAGGGTTCCTTCAATACTCCTACGGTACAGGGTGTCGCCTAAGATAAAAAAGCAAGATGATTTATTGACAAAGGCTCTTTTAAGGTTTAGGGTGATATCGATAGGGAGGAATCCTATTCTCAGGTAGGTGTATATGTCATGATACCATGGGTTACTGGGACCAATGATTTCACACATAAATTCAGACTCTGGTACCTTAGAAGTTGGTATGAGAAGCTTCTCTACCAGAAATTCATGCTTAAGCATGTTGCATAGGATATCCAGTAGTGATCCAGTCATTTTCATGGCATTCACCACTCTATTGTTTTCCCTTGGTATTTTCTCAAACGTGATGTTAATAAAGAATTCCTTGAGGTCTTCCAATAGTTTCTTGTATGGATTCAATTTTTCATCCTTTTTTTGGTACTTGTTGTTAACTTGGTTGATGATTAGTTGAGAGTCTTCATAAAATTTAAGAGCCATGATATGCAATTTTACTACTATTCCGAGTCCAATCACAAGGGCTTCATATTTGGCGATGTTGTTAGTGTAAGCGAAAGATAACCTGTAGGATTTAGGAATACAATCCCCTTGCATTGTGATGAAGAAAACACCTGCTCCTGATCCATGCTGTGTATATGACCCATCAAAATAAACCTTCCAATGATTGGCGACATTGAGGTTGAACATATATTTGTCTAGGAATTCTAATATAAGTGGGTTCTCTGAACATATGGGCGCTTCTGATAATTTATCTGTAATCACTTGTCCCTTGATAGCTTTTCTTTCCACATATTCAATGTCATATTCTAAGAGGATCATGACCCACTTAGCCATCCACCCCGTAAGTGTCGCCTTGGAAAGTAAATACTTTTGGGGGTCTATTTTGGCGATGAGTTTAATTTGATGGGCTAGCATGTAGTGCCTGAATTTCTGTGAGGCAAACATTACTACTAGGCAAGCCTTTTCAATGAATGTATAGCTTAACTCATGCCCTACCATGGTTCAACTGATATAGTATATGGCTCTCTCCTTTCTTGTCTCATCATGCTATGCTATAAGAGTTCCACGTACTATTATTGTTCCTGATATGTACAAGATCAATGGTTTATTCTGGATCAGTGGCATGAGTACTGTTGGTGTTAACAAGTATTCTTTGATTTTGTTGAATGATTGGTCACACCTATCATCCCACTTTACTACTACCCACTTGTGGAGTAGATGAGAATATGGGATAGCCTTGTTTACAAGGAGTCTTCCTTGTAAAACCCATAACTGTTTCAATATTTTTGGCACCTCCATTTCAATAATTTCTTTGAATTTGGCTGGGTCTATCTCGATCCCTCTCATTGACACTATATACCCCAAAAATTTCCTGATTGTACACCAAAGACACATTTCTTAGGGTTGAGCCTTACCTTCTATTTCTCCAATCTATTAAAGATGGAGCTTAGTGTCGCTATGCAACCTCATTGCTTTCTTGATTTGTCCATTATGTCATCCACATAGTCCTTTATGAACTTATGAATTGTGTCATGAAAAATGAGTGTCATGGACCTTTGATAGGTGGATCCAACATTTTTCAATCCAAACAACATCATGTTCCAATAGTATGTACCCCATGGATAGGTAAAGGTTGTCTTATGTTGATCATATTTTTCTATCATTATCTGATTGTACCCTAAAAACCCATCCATTAGTGACAACATTTCATGCTCGGCTGTTTTATCTACAATCATGTCAATGTTAGGAAGGGGGAAATCATCCCTAGGGAACACTTTGTTTAGGTCCCTGAAGTTAGTGCAGATCCGAATGCCCCCAATGGGCTTAGTGACTGGTACCAAGTTTGAAACATTCAGGATAATTGATGGATCTTATGAAGCCGACATCTAGGAGTTTTTGTAACTCAAGCTTGACTAACAGTGTGATTTGTGGATGCATCTTTCTTAGTTTATGCTTCATTGGCTTTGCCTTTAGATATATTGCAAGATGATGAACCAAAACCTTTGGGTCGAGTCCTGACATGTCAGTGTAGGTCCATGAAAAGTTTACCTTTCTTTCTCTTAGAAAGACAACTAGAAGTTCTTGTTCTTTAGTCAAAAGTGATTCCGCATAGAAGGTTATGTGTGGTGTCTCTTCAGTCCCCAGGTTGATGGGGTTACACTTCTTTTCCAATACTGCTAATTTTTCTTGATGAATAGAACTAGGGGGAAGATTGAATCCCCCATCCTTTGACGCCTTAGAGAGGTTTTCACCATCAAATGCATCCTTTGTTTTTACTATTTTTGGGTCAGAAAGTGCCATAATGTGGTTTTCACTTAAAGACCTAGAGATTAATCTTAAATTTTCACTTTTGCGAATAAGGGACGAGAAATCATTTCCCCATAGTATGCGTGTGTGTCTAGGTCGATGCCAAATCCTTCCTTGTGGTCTCCACATGCTATGTTATCCTGAGTCCCATGAACTCTGAGAGAGCTTCATCATTTTTGAATGTGTCCAAAACCGGTGGTCCTCGTTGGTCATAGTCTATTAGCTGGGGATAAACTAGATTTAATTCATGGGTTTTATTGTTTGAATCAAGACACAGTGGGAATCATGACAAGGAAGAGTCCTCAAATAACATGGGTAGGTCAGTGAGGGGATCCTCATTACTCTCACTAGTTATATTGAAGGTATAGTTATCTAAGGGCAAACCTGTGGGTACTAGTAACTAAGGAGGAGATTTGACTGTCTTAACAAGGCTACTTCTGCCATGTATGGCTATCTTTAGAGGGGTACATCCAAGGCCAAGATTCTTTATACGCTTCTCGACAATGATGGGTTCTAATAGGCCGTTGTCATTTTTCCTGAGTTTCTTGTTCTTATTGTAGCCCATGCCAAGCATTAACTGTAGCCCTTTGTTATCATCATCCATTGGAAGAGCCAATACATGTCTTTCATCTTGATATAGCAAGCTTGATATGTATTTTTTATCTACCACTTCTTGGCTTAGGTCCCCCCAAAATTTGAACCTGGAGGATTCTGCTCTGAATGTTTGAGATACTGTGTCACCTGGTTGTGGTTATCCACAAGACCTAGGAGATTGGGGTAACTCTCCCATTACAAAGGTACTCTTCTTCATCTTGTAGTCTCCACATTTGTTTTCTTGGATAATGACTTTAATATCAGAAATGTCGGGAATGGAAGGTGTCTTTGTCCCAGAAGTGGAGGCTAGGGTGGATGGATCTACATATGGAGTCGTAAGGTCTTCATCATTCTTGAGAACTTGTGGGATTTTTTAATATTTGGCTTCCAGGTTCTTGCAATAAGCAAAGGGCTTTGGGTCACCATGAATTGTGACCTCTTGGTTTTCATAGGGGAATTTAATACATTGGTGAAATGTGGATGGAACGTATTTCATCCCATGGATCCATGTGCACCCCAAAAGAATGTTATAAGGGAGGTTGAGATCAAAGACTTGGCAAGTAGTTTCCATGATGGTCGTTCCTACTTGGATAGGAAGTTGAATGGTGCCTTGAGACACTCTTTCTTGATCATAAGCTTGGATTGTGATTCCTTTTCCCTTTTAAATCACATCTTCAGAGAATCCCAAATTCTTTATTAGCATGAGAGAACAAATGTTCAAATTCGCACCTCCATCCACCAAGACTCTTTTGACTTTATTTTTATGGATGAAGACTTTGAGATGAAGTGAACGATTATGAGATGGCTGGGTTGGTAGATCCTATTTAGAGAATGTAAGGATATGCGGTGTGGTGATGTGTCCGACCATAGCTTGGAACTAGTGTGCATCAAGATTTGTGGGTATGAAAGACACAACTAGTGCCTTTTCTAGAATTTCCCTAGGTACAGGTGAGATTTTCAGCAACTCTATGATGGAGATCTGGGTGGGGACCTTCTTCAATTGTTCTAAGACATTGTAACCCTTGGTAACTGACTTTGAGTTTGTAGGGGGTGCTTTAGCTTGCATGGATGGTCAAGGGATAGTGATTTCACCACCTCGTGTGGTGACTCCACACTCGGATTTAGAACCTATGATACAGATAAAACCTACCCACTCATCTAAAGATGTGACAATATGGTCATAAACATAGTTGACACAGCCATACTTTTTGCCTTTTCCATTGTTGTTTGCTTTATTGTGATTCAACATTAGATTTGTGTATATTTTGAGGTCTTGATTTTCAGCTGTATGCACTTAAAAATGGTCTGAGCATGAATTAATTAAGTACTTGTTATTTAATTAATAAAAAATCTTAAATCCTCTACTTATAAATAAATTGCAAAATTTATTTGTATAGTTCATTTCTAAATATTATTCTTATCCAAAATCATTTTCTTCTTAATTTTATTAAATGCACAAATAAACAAAATTTTCATTTAATTAGTTTTCCCTCTTGCACTAAAATTTTAATTTTAATTCAAATTGGTCTCTAAAATCATTTTCCTCTTAAATCGGTTAAATGCACAAATAAACTAATTTGTCATTTTTTCTAATTTCCCCTCTCCATTTAAATTGAAGTTTTAATTCAATTTGGCACATTTATACATATTCTTCTAACTACCTTCCTTCTCACCTACCACCTCACCATGTGTCACATGAAATTGAATTTTCTAAATTGAAAAATGTGGATTTTCCATCAACAAACTTGTAACCAATTTGAAACCTCCTAGACACATGGCTTCTTCTTTCCTCCGATTCCCTTCAACACTTGGAATTTTTTTTTCTTGCAGGGAACCACCTTCTTGATTATCTCTAACCTCTTTGTGCTTAACTGTTGATGCCACAGGATCACAATCTCGACTGTTCATCGCTGCCACATCATTCCTAGCTTGGAAAATTCTATAAATATAACTCATTTCTATAGCTTTTAAACAAGTAGAATTGGACAAGTTTGCTGCAAAAATCTCATTGTAGTTTGAAATAATTTGAAGAGCATTGTAGTTGCATTTTAGTGTTTTTAGTTTGTTTTAGCATTATCATGGCATTTCAATTCTAGTAATAGTTTATTGCATCTTTTATACAACATTATCTTTAGCTTTGCATCATTAGCTTTAGCATCATATCAACAACAATCTCTCATCATAGATTCATTCAACAAATTACTTTCAAAAACACAAAAATATAAGCATGTAGGCATTATAGTTTGCATTACGAAGTAGTTGCTCATTTCTTAGGTTGCCATTCTATACATTCATGTGCAACAAAATATTCTGAGAGCATAAGTTGAGGAATCACCGAGAATAAAGGACGATGAGATGAGTTCGAATGTAGGGTTGTAATAATTACTTTTATCACTTTCCCTTCATTAGATGTAATACATTTCATTTCTAAATGTATGCACTAAAAAATGGTCTGAGCACAGATTAATTAAATACTTTTTATTTAATTAATAAAAAATATTAAATCCTCTACTTATAAATAAATTGCAAAATTTATTTGTATAGTTCATTTCTAAATATTCTTCTTATCCAAAATCATTCTCTTCTTAAATTAATTAAATGCACAAATAAAGAAAATTGTCATTTAATTAGTTTTCCCTCTTGCACTTAAATTTGAATTTGAATTCAAATTGGCCTCTAAAATAATTTTCCTCTTAATTTGATTAAATGCGCAAATAAACTAATTTATCATTTTTGATAATTTCCCCTCTCCATTTAAATTGAATTTTTAATTCAATTTGGCACATTTCTACATATTCTTCTAACTACCTTCCACCTCACCCACCACCTCACCATGTGTCACATGAAATTTAATTTTCTAAATTGAAAAATATGGATTTTCCATCAACAAACTTATAACCAATTTGTAACCTCCTAGACACATGGCTTCTTGTTTCCTCTGATTCCCTTCAACACTTGGCAAATTGTTTTCTTGCAGGGAACCACCTCCTTGATTCTCTTTAACCTATTCGTGCTCAACCATTGATGCCACAGGATCACAATCTCAATCGTTCATCGTTGCCACATCATTCCTAGCTTGGAAAGTTCTATAAATATAACTCATTTCTACAAATTTTCAACAAGTAGAACTGGACAAGTTTATGCTACATAAATCTCATTGTAGTTTGAAATAAATTGAAGAGAATTGTAGTTGAATTTTAGTATTTTTAGTTTGTTTTAGCATTATCATGGCATTTAAATTCTAGTACTTAGTTTCTTGCATCTTTTATACAACATTATCTTTAGCTTTGCATCATTAGCTTTAGCATCATATCAACAAAAATATCTCATCATAGATTCATTAAATAAATTACTTTCAAAAACACAAAAATATAAGCATGTAGGCATTATAGTTTGCATTGTGAAGTAGCTACTCGTTTCTTAGGTTTCCATTCCATACATTCATGTGCAAAAAAATATTCTGAGAGCATGAGTTGAGGAATCACCGAGAATAGAGGATGATGAGATGAGTTCAAATGCAGGATTATAATTATTAGTTTTATCACTTTCCCTTCATTAGATGTAATAAATTTCATTGCTTGTGTGTTGTTTAGTTATGATTATTACTCTCACTAACACATTTAAATAACCACATAAATTTTAGCACCCACTGTGGGGCCTAGCCCCATATTTTAATATGTTTTCTATCAAGTTTTTCTTTGCAGGTTCCTTCAAAATTACCAAAATGGTGCATACAAATTTTTCTCCAGCGCATTTGGTTTCTGGTTCGATGCATTGAGTTTCTATTTTGGCGCATCTGGCTATTCTTTCGGTGAATTAGGTTCTTGTTTTGACACATTTGGAATTTCTTTCAGCGCATTTAGATTCTATTTTGGTGCATCAAGGAGTTTTAATTCTATCATTTTCTAGTTAGCACATTTAGTCTATCATTCAATGCATTTAGTCGCTCTTTTGACACATTCAGTAGTTTAGCGCATTTGGTCTAATTTTTAGCGCATTCGGTCTTTGTAATGGCGCATAGAAACTCTATTTTAGTGTGTTCAACCAAAATTGATGATTTTGATAGATTCTTCCTAGATTTTAATGATTGATGATCACGTCAGTCAATGATAGGTTGATGATTGTCCTCATGATAGGCGAGAAATGATGATAAGATAGATAACATTGATTGATTGATTGATTGATGATCATCCTCATGACTGGTGAAGAACAATGACAAGTTGATTGATGTTGATTGATCTCATGACAAATGAGAGTTGAGTGATAGGATAAATTCTCCTCGAGATTTGATCAAAATCTCATGTGAGATGATTTGGTTAAATGATATGTTGATTGATAGGCTGATTTGATTGATTTTCTGACTTGATGCTTTAATTTTATTCTAGAAGGGTGGCTTGGGGAACCTACAGGTTCAAGAGCACTTTCCGAGGAAATAAGACATGATCCCACAACTAACTTCAGAAGATATTGCCATCATTAACCAGTGCAGTTTGAATTCCTTGATAGATATGCCCCAGTACTAGATCAACCAAGGGCTACTGACGACACTTGTAGAGTGGTGGCACAATGACCACAAAACCTTCCATCTACCTACCAGAGAGATGGCAGTGATTCCTGAGAATGTTTATTGCATTTTGAGGATACCGGTCATGGGGGAGTTAGTGGTATATGATCATGAGGAGCAGGGGACATATGCTATTTGAAATTTTTTCCATGATGATTAGTTCATTGGGTATGAGATTCTATGGAGGGAGTTGATTGCATCCAGGTGGGCCTTGCCATGTGTACTTGCAAGATTTATTGGAGGATTTCTCTACTTTGACCGTAGGTTGAAGCAATTTTCAGGGGATGGATTTTGGATAGCATAATCACCCATGGTACGAGGTATGCTTGGGGTTCATGCATGTTGACACATTTATATCATGATTTGCACTAGGTGGCTTATCTTTAGGTGAGCAGTCTCGTAGTAGATTGTACCTTATTGTAGCTCTGGGCCTGAGAACACATAGCTATTACACAGTCAATGGGAGGTAGAGCTTGGCCAATAGGACGACCATATGTTTTTGGATACACAAGACCACTTGTCCAACATAAGTTGGGCAAGTTGGAGTATTGGAGGCGAGTCCTCAATGATCTAGACACAGTTATCTAGCGATCCTATCTTGATTGTGAGGCCTGGGCAGAGGATGATGCAAAGATGCCTTACATGTTTTGCAACTGATATTTGATTGGCAAGATGCCATACATTCTTGAGTAGTTTTTTTTGGTAGGGTTCACAAACAATATGGCTGTATTCAGGGTATGCCACAGGGAATGACACATTATGCCAGGCACAAACATGACATTCTAGAGTGGGGGCCAACCCTTGAATATGATGTAGCGTGCACCGAGTACTATGAATTACAAATGATTTTCTGGCAGTACCTTAGAGAGATAGTGGATGGGTAGATGATGAAAAATTATGATGAGTACTTTCATACGTACCCCTTTAAAGGAATTTCAAGTCCAGATGAGCTTGCACCCATTTTGGAGGTCGGGAGGAGAGTAGGGCCAACAATGCAAAGGTGAGGGGATGGAGGTGAGGAGGAGGTAGAGGAGGAGGTTGGGGATGATGGGGGTGATGATGGACGAGATGGAGGTAGGAGTGGACATGGCAGAGGGGGATAGAGGGATGCCCTAGATTTTGGGATCATCCCTAAGAGGAGGAGGTCAAAACCAGGTGGACAACGACCAGTGATTCTTAGGATGTCCTCCCATAGGCAACAAAATCAGATAGGTGGATTACAAGCTCAGGTGTAGACACTCCAGGGCCAAATTCAGACATTACAGGCACAACTTGCCTAGTCATAGGCCTAAATATAGATACATGCTCCAACATAGTTACAGGTTCAGGGGCAGATGGTGCAGTTGTAGGCCCTGATAGCCACTCTTACTCCTAAGAGAGATGTCACCAGTAGACAGGGGGAGCAAGCTGGGGTAGTGGCCGACAGGATATAGATAGTAGCCCAGGGGACTAGTACAGGTGACCTTGTTAGAGAGATCAAAGAGTTTGCCAAGGAGGAAAAGTACTATAGGGGCAGGTACTATGAGGTAGTGCCACCTGCATAGAGGGTTAGTTATGCTAGATCCAGATTTGGTCATTCCTAGTCCCATACCAACACTAGAGGGGTTACACAACCACTTCCAGGGGGACCACTAGGCAGACCTCCATCAAGGGCAGGAACATCAAGGGAAAGTGGTGTTGGGTAGAGGCCTCCGACCTCAAGTGACAACACTATAGGATCACACAGTCATGTTTGATATATCATACTTTGATTGAGAGAGCTGACTTTTGCCACATTTTTGATGTACCATTTCTCAATTCTTTGATATCATTGTATACTTGACATATGATTATTTTGAGGTTATATGATATGCAATGACATTTGATGATCTATGTTTTGATACATTTACTATGGATGGATGCATTTAATTTATGTTCTATGTGATTATGATATGTATGGATGCATGTATGGATGCCTTAATGAGATGTTGATGTTATGTGATTATAAATGATGTATTTATGAGATGAATGATGTTATGCAAATGATATGAGATGCATTTGTATTATTTTTTTTTTGTAATTTTGATTTTTCACATGTATATATTGATGGATGGATGCAAATATGAATGCATAAATTATTAATGTTATGGAATGTAAAAGTATGATTAATAATATGGATGGTTTTTTTGTATGAATGTGATTGATTTATGGATTCCAAATGTATGAATGAATAGATTTTGGATATGATACATGCAAATGTATGGATTTACGATAATGCTCTCTTTTTGGATTTTCGTGAGGCAAATAAATGGCCTAGATGTATGGATAATTATGCAAATAAATTATGATCATGAATGATGCTTATGTATAGATGGATGATGAATGCAAATGCAAGTATGATTTTATGTTATGCCACTATGTGATGTTGATCATGTTCCCATGTGTAATGAATGTTATAATGTAAATGAAATGTAATGTAATTTTTTGTATTTTTGGTATTTCCTATGCAAATATGAGACCTAAATGCATGAATGCAAATGGATTATGAATGGACTTATGATGTTATTATGAATGATGAATGTATATATAATTGGATTATGCATGAATGAAAGAATTTATTTATTATGACCTTGATGTATGGTATGGATCATGATGGTATTTTGAAAATGCTTTATATTTGGAAAATTTTCATGATGTAAATATTATAATGAGTGAATGCATGAATGAATGATGTAGAAATGTATGGATGTATGATAATGATTTATAATGATATGGAATGTAAATGTAAATGTAAATGAATGATTTTTTTGGTATGTCAAGTGTACTCAATCTTGTTTTGAGAAATAACATCATGTTGAGAGTTACTAGCTTGAAAAATCTATAATGAAAATTCATAACTAAAATGAATGCAAGCCTATCTATGCAATGTTTCCATTTGATTCATTGTGCTTATTATCATTAGTGAGAATTTTATTATGTTGAAAGTTGGTACAAAAATTGATGGTATAATTAAACCATGATGACTTGAGTACAACTTCCATACAACTTCCATTGAGATTTGATAATTCAAGATAAAACAAGCATCTAGGTATAAGTAGACCAAGATGACCTGATTATCACTTATATAAACAAACAAGAGTGAATCATGTTCCTATGCAAATTCAAAATGTCATCAATGATACTTTGTAGAGCATGTCTCCTGACAATTTTCACAGTAATAATGATTGACTCACAAACAACAGACAAAGAAAAATATCATTCTTTTTCATAGCCCCTCTAGTTCGTGACATCACTGAGGTACTCTAGAGAAATGATTACAACAATCTAGATAACATCAATTAAAAATTTATGTTAAAGTGATCCAACCATGATTCAAAAGATGATCCATTAGTGATGATTGATTTGATTTGATTTGCATGATTGATTGCTTGATTTATGTTTGATGTTCAACTTTTGATAGTTATCGCATTTGTTGTTTTTTTTTTTGCCAAGAGTGTGTTTGCTGTTTGCTTGCCTATTGATTTTTAAGCTCAACGGTGATTTTCCCTTAGTGAGATTAGGATTTTTCCCCCATTGAGAACAAACCAAATTTTATTATGGATATGTACAATGACAACCAAGCCAAGGTGGGACACGAACACAACAACTGGATATGGACATGAAGCTCGTTATATGATAGGCATGAATGTGTAGTGGTAGTGAAAATTAGATGGTCAACATGCTCAAATAGACGAAGAAGCCGAATTATCACAAATAGCACCTGTTTACTAGGTTTTCACCATTCGTTTTTATTGCACTTTTTCATATTTTATGATTTTTTTGCTCTTTTTGCTCTTTTTATTTTATTTTTTGATTTTTTTTTATTTTTATGCAATCACCGAGACACCTGTTTGCCAGGTTTTTATCCAAACGACCACTTTTTCAAGGATTTTTCTTCTTTTTATAATTTTTTCAGGACTTTTTCTACTTTTTATAATTTTTTTAGGACTTTTTCTACTTTTTGTAAATTTTTCAAGACTTTTTTTTCTTTTTAGAAAATTTTCAAGACCTTTTTGCTTTTTAGGATTTATTCAGGACTTTTTAAACATGTACTGGATGCATCATGTATATAATTTATTTAGATGAAGGCTATTCATTGGTTCTTCAAATAGATCCCCTTTTAGCGTAGACAATTGATATGCCCCCGATCCAAAGACTGAAACAACAACAAAAGGACCTATCCAATTGGGCTCAAATTTTCCTTTCCTTTCTCATTCTTACTGATTATGGGGATTTTATTTCTATACTAGATCACCTACTTGAAATGCCCTAGGTTTGAATTTGTGATTGTAGATTCGGGACATTCTCTGATGATATAATTTCACGTGATCTACTGCCAGTTGATGACGTTCATCTAGTAATTCTAGCTCCTATAGTCTAGCCACATGGTAATCTTCATATGAAAGGATACCTTTCAAGGACGCACAAAGGGATGGTATCTCAACTTCAATGGGCAAGATGAATTTAGATCCATAGACGAGGGCATATGGTGTGGCTCTCGTGGGTGTTTAGATGCTTGTATGATAGACCCACAAAGCAGGGTTCAGTTGAACATGCCAATCACATCCAAAATCATTGATGATTTTCTTTAAGATTTTCAGGATAGTTTTATTTAAGGCCTCAGCTTGTCCATTCCCTTGAGGTTAATAGGGCGTAGAAAACTAATGCTAGATATGAAACTTGTCACAGAGTTATTGCATGCCTTGATTCTTGAAAGGTATTCCATTGTCAGTAACAATGGATTGAGGGATACCATATCGACAGATGATGTAGTTCAAGATGAATGATGGAATCTGCTTCCTTGTGATGGTGATTAGAGGTACAAATTCAACCCACTTTATAAAGTACTCTATGGTTGTGATAATGAACTTGTGTCCATTAGATGAAGATGGGTGAATTTTACCCACAAGATCCAACCCCCATTGACAAAATGGCCATGTTGATGCAAAGGGCTACAAATTATTTCCTGGTGCATGAATAAGATTACTGTGAATTTGGCATTTTTGACATGTCTTAAAAAATTGGAAGGCTTATCTCTCCATATTCGGCTAGTAATATCCAAAATGGAGGAGTTTCTTGGAAAGGGTTAGACCACTTTAATGAGTATCACAAATACCCTCATGGACTTCTCGCAAAGCTATTTCAGACTCATCACTTTCTAGGCATTGCAAAAGAGTTCCATCAAGACTTCAATGATAAAGTTTATCTACTATAAGGGTATGAAAGGAAGCTTGGAAGATGAAGTTTTGTTTATGGTTTCAGGAGAGATCGAGGGGTAGGGTATTATCTTTCAAGTAAGTGTATATTTTCTCATAGATGGAGGTATCAACATCGTCTAGGTGGAAAATGAGTTGGGACTCAAAGTCATCGTAAGCAGGGGTAAACAATTGCTCCACTATGAAGTCATAGTGGCCACATTGTTCTGGAATCTGCAACAAAGAAGCAGTTTTAGTCATAGCATCAACAAATTTGTTGTCACTCCTTGGAATTTGACCAAATTTGATGTCAACAAAATAATTCTTGTAGTCATCAATCATTCTCTTGTAGGGAATCAGTTTATCATCCTTGGTTTGATAATCATCTTTGACCTGATTGATGACTAGTTGAGAATCCCCATACACTTGTAGCTCCTTAATTTTCCATCCATAGCTATCTTGATTCTAATGATAAGTGCTTCATATTTGGCTGTGTTGTTGGTGCAAGGAAACATCAAGTGATAGGACTTTGGAATGGTGTGCCCTAGTGGAGTGATGAATATGATTCCTGCTCCTAATCCATGCTGAGTATAAGAACCATCAAAATATAACACCCATTGCTTTCTTGTTACTATTAGGACATCTGCATCTGGAAATACAACATGTAGGGGATGATTGTCATGAATTGGTGCCTTAGCTGATTGATCGGTGATGGATTTCCCTTTGATTTATTTTCTGTCAACATATTGGATGTTGAATTCACTAAGTACCATTACCCATTTGGTCAGTCATCCTATAAAATATGCTTTTCTTAGGAGATACTTGAAGGGATCTATCCTATCTATGGGCTTGACTGTATGAGCCAACATATAGTGCCACAATTGTTGAGTAGAAAACACTATATCTAAATAGGTTTTCTCGATGGATGTATAATTGCTCTCATAACCATTTAAAGTTCTACTGATTTAATAAATTTCTCTCTCCTTCCCTGTTGAATCTTCATGTCCCAACAAGGCTCCCAATGTTCATTTAGTAGTGGTGATGTATGATAAAAGAGGATTTCCTTCTGCTGGAGGTGATAAAATAGGTGGAATTGTTAGGTATTATTTTATTTGGTTGAAAGATGCTTCACACTTCTCATCCCATCAAAAGGAAATATTCTTATGCAACAAATGAGTGAAAGGATGGGTCTTGTTAGCTAGTTGTGATATGAACCTTTTGATTGGCTGGAATCTGCCTTGGAGGGACCTTAATTGACAAATGTATTTTTAGGGTGGCATCTCCATGATGGCTTTCACTTTTGTAAGGTCTACTTCGATACCTTTCTTCGACACTATATACCCAAGTAGCTTTGCTAACGTTACCCCAAACACATATTTCTTTGGATTGAGGTGAAAATTGAACTTCTCCAAGCGAGTGAATAGTTTGTCCAATATCTCCAAATGTATTTCTCTAGTGTAGGATTTTTCCAACAAGTCGTCCACATAGTCTTCCATGAAAGTATGCATCATGTCATGGAAGATGGTTGTCATAGCTCTTTGGTATGTGGCCCCCATATTTTTCAACTCGAAGGGCATGATGTTCCAACAAAAAATTCCCCATGGCGAAGTGAAGGTTGTCTTATCTTGGTCTTCAGGAGCTATTTTTAGTTGGTTATAGCCAAAAAAATGTCCGTTAGTGACAACATGCAATGACTTGCTATCAAGTCCACAATGATATCAATGTTTGGCAGGGGGAATCATCTTTTGGGAAAGCCTTGTTGAGATCTCTGAAGTCAGTGCAAATCCGTATGCTGCCATTAGGTTTCAAAATAGGCACAATTTTGGATATCCACTTTGCATAGTCAATGGGTCTGATGAATCCTACATCCAATAAATTCTTTAGTTCAACCTTCACCAATAGGGCAATGTGTAGATGCATTTTTCTCAATTTTTGTTTGACTGGTTTGAATCCTGAAGGAAGGGATAAATGGTGCATGATGAGGTCTGGATCTATCTATGGCATGTTAGCATAGGACTAGGCAAAGTTGACTTGTCTCTCTTCAAAGAACTTGATAAATTTGGGCTTTTCCAATTTTGTCAATGATTCTGCCAGGTGAAGAGTTTTTACTATTTATGTATTGCTGAAATTGATGGACTACGTTAACTCGATCAAGACTTTGGATCTCTCTTGGAAGTTCTCTAGGAAAGTGTCAAATTTCCCATCCTTCAGTGCCTCAAAAAGGTTTTCACCATCAAATGCGCTCTTTATTTTTACTCTTTCTTGATCTGATACTACCATGGAATGGTTTTCACCATTAGATCTTTCTTTTGTTTCATTTATTTTGCAGTTGGGAAATTTTGGCAGTCTCCTGTTGTGAAGCTTTGCTATGATGTTCAATGGTGGAAACTATATCAAGATTAACAACATAGAGGAAGTTAATGATGGCCTCATCATTTGAAAAGGTGGGGATATTGACAGATTCAGTTTGGTCACAATCTATGAGTTCAGGATGTAGCAACGGTAGGGGGTTGTCAGATGGGTTTAGATCAAATTCCATAAGGGTTCTAATGGCAATGTTGTCGTAAAATAATACTTTGGCCACGTCAAGGTTTATGATGTTTCTCTCTTTCGAGTGATCCGTCTCGCTAAGAGTTTGATTGTCTTCACTTGAGTCATCAATATTTTGTGATCCTAATTCAAGTGGTCTTAGTCCTGAGCTTTATCCCTTCTCAAGTGTGGGAGTGTACTTGTGTATCACATTGATGCCCTTATCATGAAATGATTCTTCTAACAATGAATCCAACTCATAATCATTGGAATTTATTTCATAAAGGTTACTTGCTTGTAGTTGTAGGATCCATTCAACAACCTTCTGATTTAGGTCCTCCTTTGTTTCTTCATCCTTTTGATGTTCTTTATAACCCAACCCTGTTTTATCTTTTGGATTTATTATGACAGGTTGGATAGGTTCTATGATACCCTCTTTCCTTTTTCCAACATTTTCTTGTCCCTCATATCCCATCTTCTCCAAGATTGAGAATCCTTTACCACACTGAGTGGTTTGGACATTAGCCATTGTTGTTTGAGAATCAATTTCATCCTTGTAGAGCCAGTTCAAAATGCCTTTGTCATCAAATTCCTCTACTTGGGTGCTTGATTTTATGAATCGACCATCCAAAATTGTGATTGGTTGTGAGGATGGTTGACCATAGGGATTTGGTGACATTAACTGCGAGAGGCAAAGAGATTGTTCAATGGAGTATTCACCCACACCTTTGTCTTTAACTTGGACTTTCTTTTCAAACTGTTTGGCCAGAGTATTAAGATGGGCTTCAAAATTGGTAGATCCAAAGGGGATAGGTTCTTCCTTTTTCTTGAGCTATTGGGATCATGAACTTGAATAAATTACTTCATTGGAGGATATGGCTAGCAACTTGGACAAAGGATTTTATTGGCTTGAATTGTTGGGGATATTAGGGGCAAAATCAGGAGCTTCGTGGTTATGAGGAAAAATACATCTTGGATAGCCTTAAGGGTATTGCAATGTTGGGGACTATTTGAATAAGTATGAATGGTAATTTCTTGGCCATTCCAAGGAAATTTTAGACATTGATGATATGTTGAAGGTATAGCCTACATTTCACGGGTCCAGGGATGACCCAAGAGTATATTATATGTCAAATCCTTATCCAAAACTTGACAAACCACCTCTTTTTGAACTGGCCCTACCTGAATTGGTAATACAATCAATCCTTTTGAAGCTCTTTCTTCATCATCATATGCTTTGATGGTAATGTTCTTCCTTGCATCTATTGCATTTTCAAAGAACCCTAGTGTAGACACCGAAAATTGGTCTAGGCCTCCAAGCACCACTTTTGACATAATTCTCTATTATCCATGGTCATGATTAAATAATG
Source organism: Sequoiadendron giganteum (assembly GCA_007115665.2). NCBI lineage: Eukaryota > Viridiplantae > Streptophyta > Pinopsida > Cupressales > Cupressaceae > Sequoiadendron > Sequoiadendron giganteum. Next base: position 574,495,152 of record CM021101.1, read on the forward strand.
TTTATTATTTAATTATATTTCTAACAAATATTTCCTCTATTAATTAAATACCCCTTTTTAATTAATTCACTAATTCATTTATTCAACCTTGATTAATTAAATAAATCATATTTATTTAATTATGTCGCTAGCAAATTAATTCTTCTTTCTAAATTAAATATTAATTATTCATAATTAAACCCCCTTTATCTATAATTAAATATTTATCATTTAATTACTCAATTTAACCAGTTCAACTATAATTAAATATTTATTATTTAATTATTCAATTTATCCTTTTCAACAGTCAATTAAATAAATTATTTAGTTAAATTCATTTCAATTTCGAATGTTGAATTAAATTAACATTTAATTCATTATTAATTCTTGATGTCATATTCTTCTATCATTGAGTTATCTAATCATTCACTCACATTTTTAATCAAGATCTATTTTCAATCCACTAGTTATCTTCAGATTCAATATCTAATTGTCTCTGCGAGATGACTCTCTGTCACAACTAGTCAGTTAACTAGTTCTCACTCATATGCATGAAAGCGTTTATTAATTAAATATCTTTAATTAATTAATTAATTCATGTGTGCATTCAAATTATTTATTCTTCGAGTTCTAACTTTGTCTTTGACATTCAAAGTCTATTTCTTCTATTTTCGAAGACTCTTAACTGGAAAAAAAATTGTTTATTTAATCTAGAACTCTTGTTCTTTCTATTTTCGAATAGTCTTGCCACAAGATTAAGTTATCGTTCTAATTTAATCTTTATATTGCAGAATTTCCTAACTCACGTTCTATATGACACATAACTCACATTGCATGACATTCATCAATCTCATTCGTCGATCTCTCTTTGAATTTGAGTCGATCATTCAAAAACCCAAAAGCTATAAAATGGCCTGTCATTATCATTATTCCTCCTCCCAAAATCAATACTTTTGAGAAGAAACTTAATCTTTGATATTTTGTTTAGACATTCAACAAGTTTATGCTTGCATCGATACTGAAAATCTGGGCAAGTATATTGATACAACAAAATGGAAAAGGGCAATCGAGATAATTCAAAGGAGTGGACGCATATTTAGTGAGTTCTTTTCAATTATTTGTTTTGATTGTTTTATGTTCATTTACTCATTCTTTGTTGTTTTTATTTAGATTATTTGTTAGATTTGATTATCTTAATCAGTTTGCAGAACAATCTTCGGAAAATCTATGTTACATTTGGTGAACCTAACATGAATCATGCTTCAAATTCATGCAATACTTTCCATTTTCGATCTTTTATTTTGTAGGTTATCGTACGACACACTGCATCCTCTCAAATAAATAACGCATTCGTATTCGCGAACCACATCTGATCCATCCTGCACCACATCCATTACACTTTTCACTGCATTCGACTGCCAACATTTCATGCCGTGTCTGTCTGTCAACATGAACCACATCCGCCTGTCAACATCGCGCCGCATCTGTGGCTCAAAAAGCTGCATCTGCCTGGTAATAGTTTTGCACTTTTTTATTCACTTCCATACATTCGCGTTTTCAATTTTTCATTTTTTCGCTAATGTTTGTTTGCAGTTGTGATTAGAGGAGTAACGTAGTTTTTGCAGGATGAAGCATAGAAGACCAAATAAAACCAAAAATAATGTTTTCTATAGGAAGAAAGCTGAAGACACAAAATGAACTACTAATCAAATTGCATGTAGGATTTAATGAATTTGTTAATTTTATTTGAAATTTTTTCTGTTTGGTAGATAAATAATTGTCATTTGGATTAAAAAGAATCAATGTTTGCTTTGTTTGGTGTAAAAGCACATTTTGTAACCCTTTACAATTCGGTATATCGAAGTATCCTCTCCCCTTACACAGTCATGCGATCTTGGGTGTAAGAGAAATAGTTATTGACTCTAGAACTTGGGCCTACCTTGGTGGGAAAAATTACTCATCCCAAGATGACTCAGATCGGTAACACGCTTTAGCCAACAACTTCCACCCGGTATATAAAAATGGATTTTTGGGAGAAACCCCAAAAATCATGCTCACTGTTCCGACGAGAAGGGCATAAATGGTCTCTCACCATACTGGATGGTGCCCCACGAACATAATTCCCTTACTTAAAACCATGTTGTAGTTTTGCCAAAATCCTATCTATTTGTTGGTGCAGCAGGTTCAAACCTATGAAGCCGTCTTACATTCTTACGGTTCATGTGTGGAGATGAGATGTATGCCATGGGAGTTTCATGGGTACAGTAGCTTGGATGCCATGTATAAGTGAGTGCCATGGAGGGGAGCCAGTGGGGTCAAGCTACTAGTCATCCTCCTTGAATATGCGTAGCTGGATTTATCCAAGTAAGAACTCAACAAGTATTGTCCAAAAAAGCCTAGGTTGTAAATGTTTTTTGATTTTAACAGATCTATCACCACAAACTGAAAACACATTGAATTCTGTGATTTTTTTTGCTGTATTCATCAAAATACTTGATCATCAAACGAAGTTAGTCGAAAAATCATCTTCAAAAAATTGCATCTGTTCTAGCGAGTCACAATTGTCATTTTAATCACCGCTTGTGTCTGTCAACAAAGTCCAGTTTCATAGACTTTAAATACTACAACACAACTGCCAAATCTTGAGTCACATGTGTATTTCTGAGCCACATTTTTCAAACAAAAAACCACAACTGTCTATCAACAAGTTTAGGTTCACAAAATCCATATTCCAAGTCACAATTATTACAGTGAGTCGCATCTGTCACAAGTCAAAATTACAAGTCGACATTCAAAACTTATTTTTAGTCAAATCACCTTATCGAAAAACTTAAACGCATTTTTCAAATGTAGAACAACATCTGATAGGTGAACTGCATTTGACAGTCAACAAAAAATTGAGAAAACTACAAACCAAGTCTGAATGCATAACTGCCATTTTTGATTCTGTTTCTCAATATCAACCTTGGATAGAAATTGGAATTTTTTTTCTCAAAACCTTGCATCATTATATGTCATATATGTCTTGGTCATAGTCATCCTAATTTTCATGCATATAGATACTTCCTAGGAAATTGCATATCGTAGAATAGATAACTTTCCTCATCATTGAACCTAGTCACTTTGGTCCTATTATTGAATCTTTCCAACTCAACAGTCTAGTTTGGGAAATTCACCTTGTCAATAGTCTTTGTCCTACAATTAGGTTCCTTGGTCAACTCAAATCATTGCATGCATTTATTCCATCAGTGGTCGGTTATACCCATTTAAGAATCATTTACCGTCATAGTCTACTCAAGATTTTGCATATTGTGCATCCTACCATACGTCATCTTAGTATACACCATTTTAGAAGTCTTTAGCAACATCCTTTATTGTCAACAAATCCAAAAAAGATAGAAATAGGACATACTAGTTTTTAGACATAGTTTTCATTACCCCTTTTTGAGCAACTTTTCATGGTCGAAACAAGGTCTCAAAATAAACAAAAAGCAATGTTGGACCCTAACAAATTTGTCAATCCTTTCACAAATCAACCATCAGGGAAATAAATACCACACAAACCTTTGCTTGAAAAACATGTCACTAGAGACACACATGGACAAATTTATATTGAAGACATAGACGCTGCAGTACAAGATCCTAAATTTGCATCCTTTATGGATGAGTGTTTGGCAAATGATCCCCAATGATATCTAGCAAAGTTGCTAGTAGAAGGTGCCACACTACCACTAGGATTTGATATTCATACTTTGAAAACACTGTCTACTCAACCAATATAAACTGTGATGTCAAGTGTTTCTATTTCCCAAACCATCGCAACCCCTTTCAACATAATACAAGATTTACTATTTACTGTAGGAGCAACTTCATCAAACCCCTTTGGCACCAACACGACTGGAAAGAGATCCAAAGTTGGCATGAATATTCCTATACCAAATTAGAACATTCAGATAGGAAATATTCCTACATCAGATCAGAACATTCAAATAGGGAAAATTCCTATACCAGATCAGAACATTCAGATAGGACATATCCCCATACCAAATCATAACATTCTAAGGGGATATATTCCCTAGACAAATCATAACCCGTCATAGAACACAACATTTCAGAACACCTACATTGATCCAAACTACATGAAAAACATGTCCTTGACACAAGTAGATGTACTCCAAAACCAAATGCAAATGCTTCAACAACAGATGGACAACATGTCTATGTCAGGAAAATGAACTATCTCAGTGCAAGATCTATGTCCATGTCCATTTGACAAAGTGCTTTACATGATACCATTGCCCCATGGATACATTACACCAGATATGCTGGAGTATAATGGGAGGAAGAATCCATTGGAACACATTAGATAATTCTCAACAACATGCATGGACATATCATATGACCCCACATACTTGATGAGACTATTTCTACAAACCCTTATCAGGATAGCACTGGAATGGTTTTCTAAATTACCATATGGTATACGATCTTGTGGTGAATTAGTTGAGAAGTTTTTTGAACACTTTGCCTTTAACATAGACAACGAAGTAACAATATCTACCTTGTGTCACACAACACAAGAAGATGGTGAAACTTTCACCACTTTCTTCTAGAGATTGAGAAGTCTAGCTAGTAGATGTCAAGTTGAAATACCCAAAAAATAGAAGGTCACGATATTACTTGAAAACATCAATCCAAAACTTAGAGGTGACTTAAGGGTACATTGTTGTACTTAATTCCTAGACTTGGTACAAAAGGGCATCATCCTTGAGAAAGGCCTTATTGAGAAAGGATAAATTAAGGTACGAGGCAAAAACCCCGTGGTTCAACATCAAAACGCACCCAATGACAAAAACAAATTATGGGCTCGAAACAAAAATGTTACAAATGATGGCATTGTTAATGCTAAAACCATACATACGGGACCAATTATCACACTTAGAGGTTACAACCCCAATCAAGACATGACGAATAGTCCAGATGAAACATAAAATTTTGTCCAAAATTCACAACAAGAACGACCACAAAGGAGATTTCCTACACATGAATTTATCCCTTTGGGGCAGCCAATTGAGACAATTTTCAAAGAGTTGATTAAACATGATCTCATTAAACCTTTGGAACCAAGAGAATATGATCCTGGAAAGTTAAAACCTTCATGGTGGGACGACAACACCTATTGTGACTATCATCAAACAAAAGGACACAACCTACAACAATGTCGACAACTGAAGAATATTATACAAGACTTTGTTGAAAATGGAACTATAGAGGTCAATGGGAAGAAAAATACCAAGAATAGTGATCATAAGGTCTTCATAGACCCATTAAATGACCACACAAAAGGAAAGGCCTCCAGTTCAGGAACCAAGAATAATCCATCAGCCAATTATACCAATAACAAGTATGACTATGGTAAAGGACCAATTATAAATCACCTTCGAGCTGCGAATGAAAACATCCATACCATCATCATTAAGAAGCATCCAGAATGTGCTGTAAATATGCGTAAAACTAAGATAATTCTTCCAGGTCCTTCTTCTAAGCCACCTACATAGTCTTCCAAGTCTAAATACAATCTCCTTGATCATCTAAGAAAACCCCCACATAGATATCCATTTTGGAATTATTGACTTTATCACCTAAGCATCGAGCCATTCTTGACAAAGATTTATAGAACACGACTATTCCTACAGACCTAGATGCCAATTGTTTTGAAGAAATGGTGGGATATTTAACAAACTCACATCATGCCACATTTTCCCAACAAGATTACTCAACCAAAAAGTCTGATCATAATGACCCATTACATCTTGAAGTCACAGTCCATCAAACCAAAGTCAGAAGAGTCTTGGTAGATGGAGGAGTAGGTTTGAGTCTGTGTACCCTAAAATTGGTTAAGGCATTAGGATTCTAAGAAGAATGCGTAGACACCTCTAAGAGTATAGTCATCAAGGCTTATGATGATGAGGAAAGATCATCCAAAGGAGTTGTCACACTCCCTATCAGAATTGGCCCAACAATTATGAACACCATCTTCCAAGTCTTGGATCTACCCTTTCGTATAACCTATTGTTAGGTAGACCTTGGATACATGAAATAAAATCCGTACCTTCCACATATCACCAATGTCTTAAATTCTCCTATAATGGCACCGAGATCATGATTGATGGTGATCCATATCCTTTTCAATATTGTACAAGCCTAAGGGAAATTCCACAATGACATATACTAGTTAATCAAGAAGCTTCATCATCCACTTTATCCCTATATGTTGACCCATCACATCTTACCAAGTCCATTTCATTCAAACCACAATCATCCACTCCTAAGGTTGAGATCCAAGACAAGGGCTATGGAGAATATTACATGAAGGCATCATACTATGTCAGTCACCTAGTTCCACCTAAGGCATATGGCTTACCCATGGCAGATGGAAGACAGTTAGTAGTCACATTTCATGTTCCCCCTACAATGACATTGACCAATGGGGAGAGTTAAGTGAATAAATTGTGGATCAAGGTGATATTACCTCCTGGTTGTATTAAGAAGACAATGAATACCCCTCGCCGTCTATTCAAATAACTAAGGACCAATATGGAAAAGGCTTTAAGATAATGAAAAGCAAAGGCTATGACGGGCATAGTGGGTTATGACCACCAAAATGGAAGGACGAAACCGATCACTGTCTTACCATGACCGAAATACCTAGGACTAGGGTTTCAACCGCTTAGAATTGGTTTTCCTAGTACTTCATCACCATTTCAAGGGGAAGTGAGTTCTTATGCAGACATTGAGATATCTCACAAACCACTTCCCCCAGTTTATGATGAATCTCATGAACCACTTCCCCCAGTTTACGATGAATCTCTCGACTCAAGCGATGGTGAATGGGATTCCCTTTCCTCTACTAGTACCATGAACATAGATACTCTATTTGGAGAATTGGACCTAATGATAAAACCCTTACCAAAACCATCTAGTCCCTGTCATAGGAACTACTTGTCTAAAGAAGAATGACATAAGCATTATTATTGGGAAACCCTTGATCATGCATCTTGGAACTTGACAAACCATCTTCTAATGACTCAACCCTTACAATAGTCCCACATCAGAGTTTAAATACCCATAGGAAAAATAACAAGGAGTTAGTCCAAAAATTCTATGACCATGTCAACCATTCTATATTCACCTTGTCACCTTCCACCGTTGATAACTCTGATGATGACATGCCTCTCATATATCCTAAAATTATCGACTGAGATCAACAAGGTACACCCATCATAAACACATTCTAGAATGATGAAGCAATAGATGAGTTCATGGGACTTCGATAAGGCATACCAAGAGGGGATCATAAAGCTGGTTTTACCATAGACTTGGATGGAAAAGCATATTTTGGGGAGTCTATTTACACCAATAGTCACAAAAATTAAAATAAAAAGAAAAAAGATGAAAATGAGAAAAATGACAAGTCCCTAGGGTGAAAACCAAAATGCACCTTTGGACAAAGAAACAATAAAAATAAAGGACGTATCCGAGGGAAAAAACCTCTCTGAGGCACCCAAGGATGGAGGTTTAAATATTCTCCCTGTTGAATAGGAAAAGTCACCAATGCTAGTAGAAGAGTCCATTGAAGTCAACATAAACACAGAAGAACACCCTCGACACATATACTTTGCAACATCATTGACGAAGATAGAACAACTCGAGTTTAAGGAATTCTTCGCAAAGAGATAGATAAACTTTGCATGGTCATACACTGACATGCTTGGGATGGATCCAGACCTTATATTGCACCATCTACCATTACAACCAAGTATTAAGCTAGTCAAACAAAAGTTAAGGAAAATGCATCCACATATTACTCTACTTGTCAAAGCAGAACTTAAGAAACTCTTGGATGTTGGATTTATAAGAACTATAGACTATGTAGATTGGATTTCAAATCTTGTACCAGTGACTAAATCAACTGGGGGTATCTGCATTTGCATAGACTTTAGAGACATAAAAAAGGCATGTCCTAAAGATGACTTCCCTTTGCTGAACATAAACATGATAGTAGATCTTATAGCAAGATACGTGATGCTATCCCTCATGGATGGTTTCTATGGATATAACCAAATCAAAATCATAGCTGAAGACCAACACAAGATAACTTTCACGTGTCCATGGGGCACATACCATTGGAATGTTATGCCTTTTGGGCTTAAGAATGCAGGAGCTACCTATCAACGGGCAATGACTACTATTTTCCATGAATTTATACATACTCTCATGGAAGATTATGTAGATGAAATTATAGCTAAATTAGAAACAAGGGTAGATCATTTGAAGGTTCTAGACAAGATATTCCAGAGGCTACAAAATTACAATGTCAGGCTAAATCCAAAGAAATGTGTCATTGGAGTGAAATCAGGGAAACTTCTAGGGTATATCATTTCCAGAAGAGGCATTGGAGTAGATCTAGAGAAGGTAAGAGCTATCATAGAAATGCCTCCTCCAGTCAACATTGGTCAACTAAGAATACTACAAGGAATATTATAGTCCATCAGGCATTTCATTGTACAACTGGCAAAAAAAATACACCCATTTCAACATTTACTCAAGAAAGGAGTACGATTTGTGTGGACACCTAAATTTCAAGAAGACTTCCAAAAAATCAAGGATTATTTTCTCACTCCACCTATATTAATGCCACCAATAGATGGAAAACCATTGATACTATACATTTCAGCAACTCAGTCAGCATTAGGAGCTCTTCTTGCATAAAACAATGATCAAGGTCATGAGAGAGTAGTGTACTACATCGGTCGTATCTTGGTAGGATATGAATTAAATTAAAACAACGTAGAATGTGCCTGTCTTGCGGTAGTCTTTGCTAATCAAAAAATTTGACACTATATGCTCAATTGCCAAACAATGTTGGTTGCAAAGATTGATCCCCTAAAATATCTCCTAAGTAAAGCAACATTAACAAGCCGATTGGATAAATGGGTTATGATAATTAATGATTATGACATCCAATATGTGGAGAGGAAGGATATAAAAGGACAAGTGATTGCAGACCAGTTAGAAGATGCACCCATGAAGGAAGACCATCCTTTAGTGGCAAATTTTCTTGATGAATTTATCTTCACAGTTGACATTAGAACCAAATGGAAATTATTCTTTGACAGGTCACATACACATCGTGGTTCAGGAGCAGGTATTTTATTTGTTACACCTCAAGGCGATACCATTCCTAAATCATTCAAGATTTCTTTCCCTTGCACCAACAACATAGCAGAGTATGAAGCCTTAGTGACAGGATTAAAAATGGTAGCCCAGTGGAAGATTAAGAGTCTACATGTTTTTGGCGATTCTCAGCTAGTAGTCCGACAAGTAAATGATGATTATGAGACTAAGGATGAGAAAATTGCCCCCTACAAGCACATGGTTGATAGTTTCAAGCAGTAATTTGATGACATTACCTTTCAACAAATACCACATATTTAGAACACGGCTACAGATGCTATGGCAACCATGGGTTCCTTATTGGATATTCTGAGCAACGTGCCTAAGTTTGAGTTTTTGGTTGAACAGTTGTTGGTCCCTTCCTATGATGTCCCCGATTGTGTGATGGTGTGTACAATTGTTGGTCCTACTTCCCCTTGGTATAAAGACGTATACAATTATCTAAATGACTAAACCTTACCTCTAGACCTATCAAATAACCAACACAAAAAATTTATCCGTAAGTCAGCTAAATACACCATCATCGGAGATACCATGTATATACATACCTTAGATAACACCCTAATGAGATGTCTTGATGCTGAAGAAGCACATACAACTTTGTGAGCGGTGCACGAGGAAATATGCGGATCCCATTTGAGCAGTCCTACTTTAGCCCATAAGATTATGATATTAGGTTATTATTGACCTACAATGGAAAAGGACTCATATATCTTTGTAAAGAAATGTAGACAGTGTCAGATACACAAAGATTTGATAAGAGCACCAACATAGGAGCTTCATCCGATTACATCACCATGGCCCTTTGCTCAATGGGGACTTGACCTCATAGGTAAGATACACCCTCCATCATCCAATGACCGTAAATTCATCATAACTACCATCAAATACTTCACCAAATGGATCGAAGCTATTCCCATGACCTACATCACTGAAACACAAATATCCAAGTTTATCTTAAACTATATCATTTATCGGTATGGTGTACCCCAATCCATTATCATAGACAATGGCCACCCATTCAAAAAGAAAGAAGTATGCCATTTATGTGAAGAGTTCCATATCAAACATCATTTTTCCACCCCATATTACCCACAAGGTAATGGACAAGACGAGGAATCTAGTAAAACTATTGTCAGAATCCTAAATAAGACTACCAATGATGCTAGTCATGACTGGCACCTACAACTAAATCTTGCCTTATGGGCTTATCGCACAAGCATCCGTACTCCCACTAGCACCACCCCATATGCCCTAGTATTCAAATCTGAAGCTATCTTACCTATTGAGGTTGAAATTCCTTCCCTGAGGGTATACTTGAAAGGTCACATTGACGATGAAGAATATCGTGTATCCAAATTACAAGAGCTAGAATTACTAGATGAACAAAGAAAAAAAGCACTAGAACATTTGCTAGAATACCACAATCATCTTCATCGTAGCTATAATAGGAAGGTTTTAAATAGACACTTTGACATTGGTGACCTGGTTTTAATGGAGAATCCCAAGAATCAAGCTGAACAAGAAAAGCTAGGTAAGTTTGAACCTAACTGGTTAGGGCCTTATATTGTCACAACAGCTTTTGGATCAAGAGCACACAAAATATCTACCCCTGAGGGAGAGCCACTTTTGTCACCAATCAATAACCTACATTTGAAGAGGTTCTATGTGTAGCTTCTGAGAGTCTTTGTCTTAATCTAAAAAATACGAAAAAACAAAAAAACAAAAAAATGGTTACCCTGATGAAAACCTAGCAAATAGACATCTTTGTAACATCAAAAAAATTAGAAAACCAATAAAATAGTAAAGAGAAATAATCCATCCAATAGTGAAAACTACTTCAATGGTGCTATGGATAAGTAGCATGGTGAAAACCTAGCAAATAGGCACCATGTGTAGTCAAACTCGCTCTTTCGTCCACCATCATTCCATTAAGAAAATTCACCATCCCTCATAATAAATGGTTGTCCTATCTATTATTTGGATTGAGTGACATCAAGTCCATTCTGTCACATTCCCCACTCCATCACACAAGTCTTATTCCCGACTGGGGGAAAATCCTTGTTCCGTGCCATGAGGACCTGTTGTTTGGTGTTTTTGCACATCAACAACTCAGACAGAATAAAAGTTATCCTATCTCTCTTGAAAGGTTGATCTCTATGAACATAGAGATAACCCCAAGGTCTCTTGGGTGTCAGGTCATAAAAATATAGTAGAACAAACTCAATGATAAAATGTGAATATGTTGGTAATCACAAGGGATCTTATGTACAAGGTTGGAATTCTAAACTCATCAGATTTTAAGATATAGTGATGCTTTAACTTAGTTTCTAACCATCTAATAAAAGAAACAACAAAAGATAAGGGTTTCAGAAGTTCTAATTTTAACATTACTTCTAAGATTAACCAAACAAATGATGAAAGACCTAGAATGGATCAATCCTTTAAACTAATTTCTAGTCGACCCAGGTTATACCTACAATCTTGCAGAAAATAGTGCAATCTTCTAAGGTGTTAAAGATTTTCAGACTGAAGCCATTCATTCAATGAGACTGAATGAATACATACTGTTGAACTAAGCACATGAATATAAGGTACAAGTTGACCTTTTACAACATTCCCATAGTCAAGAAACTGCCCAAGATATGAACCAGGGATCGCTACAACACTTTAGATATTAGATCATCAACCACTATGAAATAAATTTAATCTACATCCAAACATTTCCAAGTCATTTGAAAGATAGAACAAGAAACATGCAAGACTACTCAATGCAAAGGAGGCACCAGTCATAACACAATGTTTGCACTTTGTATTAAATCATCATATTCACAACATTTCCGATCTGTTACAACATTTCCAATCTGTTACAACATTTCCTTGAAATATGAAAGCTACCTCTAATATGCTAACATGCTACTCTATTGATTACAAATCTTCTGACTTAGTCTACTTGATCGACTAGTGGGAAAGAGCCCAACTAACCAACCCTTACAAAAGAGGAAGAATTCCATACTTATAGAAAATTGATTGTGTGAAACAAAGCTAGGGTTACGAACAACTCGACCCCCAACCAAATCGGCCTCAACAGACAAAAATAACTCACTGCTCAGTCATGAATGCAACAAGGGACACCATCAAATCAACCTGGGATCACATGAAGTCAAGGAATAGGCCCTTAGGCCACACCCAAAAATAAATGAACACCCATGTGAACAGAGAAACAACATTGTGCACGAAAACTAGGAGGAACATGAGCCACCAATCCCATCCAGAATAGGGAAAACACACGGTCCAGATCGAACAAAACCCGATCGAAACCACCAACCAAGTTTGTCCATCATTAATGGTTCACCGAATGCGATGACCTAGCATGCACTAATGGGCTCCGTGACTGCAGTCCTAAAAAATGTACTCCATTGCACTCGCAAATCACACCCAAATCTTCAAAGTAAATCCTGCAAATCCCAACAACACCCAGCTCGATCCGACCTGCACCTAAAAATGCCACCATTAATACGCCAAATACACCATCAACATCAAAGCAATTCAAAAATTTCCTAAAGTAAGAGAATCCAGTGAAAGAAACCCAAGCAGAGGCAGAGACAAAGACAGGTGGAAGCGAAGGCAAAAAGGAGAGGGAAACAGGCGAAACAAAACCAAAACCCACCCCGATGGACCCAAAGGTGGAATAGGAAAGGGAAAAGGGAACCTAAAAGAAATAGGCAAAGGTGGAAAGGGAACCAAAGCGCAAACCAAAGAGAAGTCCAATGGAACTAGAGACAAAAGAGGAATGGAACCAACGTGGCAAAAATAAGCACATCGACGGGACCGAAAACGAACAACACACACAACAGAGGCGGACCCGGAACCAAAATTGAACTAGGAACTTTGGAAAATTTCTCAGTCTGGTTTCATTTTGCTCTCGACTTTGGAAAAAGCCGGTGGAGAAAAAATGAAATGAACATGGGGAGGCACTAGGGCCAAATGATTGAAAAACCAGACAACCGAAGAAAAGACCAACCCGATGGGGGCACACCTAGAACTGAAACTGGATCAGGACTGGGAACTTTGGAAAAGTTCCCCAAAGTTCCCAGTTCTGATCCATTTCGAGCCTGAATCTGCCAAAAGCAAATGAAGGGAGAGCAGAACAAACCGCCATCGAGACAAAAGCAAACAAAGCAACAACAACAAAGACAACAAGGTGGGAGGTGGAGCTAGAAAGGGAATGAAAACCAGACTGGGAACTTTTGAAATGTTTGAAGTCAGATTCCATCTTGGTTTCATCTCCAACAAACGAAGGAAAGAGAAAACCAAGAAAAACCCAAGGGAGGAAAACCAACCCTTGGGTCGAAAATAAACGAAGCAGTGAAGAAAATGAGGAGGCAAGAAGCGGAGCTGGAGTCGAAATGGGAATGAAAACTGGACCATGAATTTAGCAAAAGTTCAGAATCTAGTTCCATCCTGGTCCCGCCTCCGATAAACCAAAGAAAACAAGGAAAAAAAGAAAAAGCCAAGGGAGGAAACCAACCCTTAGGACCCAAACAAAAACACCAAAGAAGAGAACAAAAAGAAAAAGAGAACCATCTTGAAGAGGACATCTGCAAGACTCCAAGACCACTAGGAACTCAATCACAAAGGAAACCAAAACCTCAATATTTTCAAAGATAAACACAAAGAGGGGCGAGCCATAGGAATAGGCCAAAGGATCAAGTCAAAAGAGAGGGTCCCCAATTTTAGAGGGGCATGCGTGCAACACTGCACAACAAATGGTGACTTGAGTGGGGAAATTCTCCAGAGTATTTCGATGACAAACTGTCATCATGAACCCAAAATATCTGGTTTCGATTCAAGCATCAGGTTACAAATAGAAAAGGTTGCATAAATCACAAGCAAGCAAACCTTTCCTGTACTAGGGTCAAAGTGTGTGCATATTCATTCATTTTCCTTTCCTAAGTTGTAACAAGGACCGAACTTAGTCTGATAGGGCTACAAAAGGATTATAACTCCAAAAGCAACTTGGATAGAGCCTCACTGCCAGTCAAGAATCCATAGCCCTGGTGAGGTTATCACTGTGGCCCTCCCTAACATAGCTCTACTACCAGCTAGATGTCCATAACCCTGGTAGAGATAATAGGATACCCTTGAAAAGGTGAACATTTTTATTTTTAATATTTTCAATATTTTCTTTCTTTTCTATATTCTCTTTTGAGATTTTCTTTTAAAGATTTACTTTTCACCTTGCAGGCAATGAATCCTGCACTCAAGGATGAGAGCCACTTCGACACTGGAGTAGAATTTAAGATTTTTCACCCAGTCAGACCTCCTAAAGACCACATGAAACCTCAGAATTCTTAAGATTTGTGTGAAGATATAAGACAAAAATATATTCCAGAATTTAACTTAGTCAAGTGACTCCAATTCCTAGCCCATGCAACATCTGATGAAGGAAACCTACCATTTTGAACGACTCTAAAAGGATGATAAGAGTTTGTAAAAGATATCTCAGAGCAGCCCTAGAAACACAACCATTCACACAAATTCAACAAGCCCAAAGGAAAACAAGACAACCCTCAATGCAACAACAGGAGAAGTTGATCCAAGCATACCAAAGAGAACCAAAACCAAAGCAACAGTCTAGCAGAGAAAAACCCAAAGACACCCAACATAAAACAAAGCAAAAAAACACAAAAAAAAGGAAACCTAATCTAATAATATACAAGGATAGAGCTGAGAGCAGCTCAAGACTGAAAAAAATGCTTTAGATACTACCCATTGATAGGCAGTGGGACATATCCTTCAGTGAGGGTTTTCAAATGGAAGGCATTATCTCCCAGAATCTCTGCAATTTGATTAGGACCGAGCCAAAGTCTGTCAAATTTTCCATGCCCCCCTTTCTTGTCATGGGCCTTATCCTAGCAGAGAACCAAGTTAGTGATTCTAAAGGATTTCACCTTGGCTCTCCTATCAAACCATATTTTCACAATACCCCGATGCTTGGAAAAGTTTTCTAGGGATTCATCTCTTCTCTCTTCAAAGTGTAGCAATTCAGCCAAGCAGGCTTCACGTTTATTTTCCCCATCATAATATTCGTTGATGAATTGCAGGGTAGGGATCTTCAGCTGGATGGGAAAGACAGGTTCCAAACCATATACCAAGTGATAAGGAGAGGTTCCTAAGGATGTCTTTTATCTAGTGCGGTCTGCCCAAAGAGCAAATCAGAGCTGGGTATGCTAGTCCTTGGGGTTTTTATCTAATAGTTTTTGGATGAACGTCAAAAGGTTCTTATTGGAAGACTTAGCCAAACCATTCCCTTGTGGATAGTAATTGGATGCAAAATTTATGGCAATCCCATGGTCATAAGCCTAGTTAGAAAACTTTAAAGATGCAAATGCAGAACCATTGTCACAAACTACAACTAATGGACAAACAAAATGATTGATGATACCCGATTCCATGAAATTAATTACTACTTCAGAAGTAAATTGTTTGCATGCAAGAGATTCAGTCCACCTCGTGAAAAAATCAGTTATGGTAAGAATATACCTATGGCCTATAGATGAAGGTGGGTTGATTGGACCAATAAAGTCCATTCCCCACTGTGCAAATGGCTTTACCTCTATGATATGGGAAAGTGGAAGAGCTGCACACCTCTCCTTGTTTACTGCAGTTTGACACACATGGCAAGTTCTCACATGGTTGTGTGTGGTTTTGAACAAGGTAGGCCAATAATAGCCTATCCTCAAGATCTTATTTTTTTGTGGAAGGTGCTGAACCATGGCCTGTGCCATATTTGTCATGAAATTCAATCATCACTCTCCCTGCCTCTTCTTTCCCTAGGCATCTCAGGTAGACGCCTTCATGATTTCTCTTGTATAAGACAACTCCCTTCATCATAAAGCTGCCACTCTTTAGGTGTAGGGCTCTCCTTTGCACTGAATTAAGGTGTTTGGGACACTGTCGATTCAATAAATAGTAGATAGTTATCATACCAACTCCCCAGGGAAACGTCTTCAAGATTACAATGTTGGGAAACAAGGTTAGGGCCCATTTTTTCGATTGTCTTGGTTAGTCCCTGCCCTCTTACCAACTTGATGGGTTGGATTTTAATATCATATTCTTGTAGCATAGTCACCCACTTGGATCTATGTTCTCCCAACTCATTTTGCATCAACAATAACTTGATTGCTGGATAAGGGACTATAGCAAAGACCTTGTTTCTAAGTATATAGTGCCTAAACTTCTTCACAGTTTAGGTCAAGGCATAAGTATTCTTTTCAATGCTAGAATATCTCAATTCTACATCCTTCAAAGGTGCACTCATGAATGATATGGGGTGTTCGTTACCCTGATCAGAATTTTGTATCAACAAGCCCACATAAGAGTGATCAGAAGCAAACAAATAGATGTAGAATGGTTTAGCATAATCGAGACTTATCAAAACAGGGGCCTCAACAATAGCTCTCTTGATTTCCACAAATGATTCCTTGGCCTCAAAATTCCATTCAACTTTCACTTCTTGCTTCAACATGACATTTAAGGGCTTGACTATTTCTGCAAATCTAGTGATAAATTTTCTAACAAACTTAATTTTCCCAAAAATGACTTCATTTCCTTCTTGCTTGCAGGGGGTTGAATTTTCAGTATTGCTTCCACTCGTTCGGGATCAATGGCAATACCTTGCTCTAAAATAACATGTCCTAAGAAATTTCGCTCAGTAACTCCAAAGATCCACTTCCTTGGATTAAGTCAAATACCAAATTCCTTGCACTTCTGGAATACTTTGCACAAATCTGCAACATGATCACTTCTCTTCTTGGAAAAGACTGTCAAATCATCCATGTAAATGATTATTCACTTGCCAATGATGTCCTTGAAGGAAATATACATTTCTCTTTGGAATGTAGCTCCAACATTGATTAATCCAAAGGGCATTCTTTTGTAAGCAAAGGTTCCCCATTTTGTAGTGAAGGTAGTTTTGTGCCTATCCTCATATTGAGCCATGACCTGGTTATATCCATAGCACCGTTCCAAAAAGGAAATCATTTGAGATCCATTGACAACCTGAAACACCTCATACAGTGAAGGAACTTGATAATTATCCTTTTCTGATGCTCTATTTAGGTTTCTGAAATCGACACATAGCTTGATTTCTCCTTTCTTCTTCCTAACTAGAACTAAGTTTGCAACCCATGTTGAATGTCTTACTGGGAATATGATTAATTCTGAAAGTAACTTCTACACATCCTTCTGAATAATGGGCTCCAACAAAGCATTGATTGGTCTTTGTCTTTGCCTGAATGACCTAACATTTTTCTTGAGGGGAATTGTGTGTGTGATGACTGAAGTGTCATATGTCCTCAAGTCGTCATAGCTCCAGGATATTACATCCTGATATGTGTGCAAGGCATCAATAATTCCTTGTATCTCCTTCTGAGTGCACACCTTACCAATAGATACATTTTTGATATTACCTTGGGTCCCCATGTTATACATTTCACATTGACAGCTTGCAGACTCCCTTTTTGTTTTCTACTCCTGATCTCTTATCCTATCCAGATCGAAGATCCTTTCTAATTGCACCATGCCTCTTGGGATGGTGTTAGTCTTTAGACTGAGGACTCCTTCTAAATAAATTTTGGCCTCTCGAGGTTCATTCTCATCAATTAATTGGGAAGAAAATACATCAGAGCTAGTAATAAAATCAAGGATGTGCTTATCATCTTCAAATACTTGAAAATTGGTGACATTGTTAGGCTCTGAGGGAACTGGAACAAGTTCCACAATGAATTTCTTTAAGCTTGAGAGTGATAGGGGCTATAGGGTACTTGCTGCTTGTGACAGAGAATCAATAGTCTAATTCTTACTCTAGGGTATCGTTTGAATGTTGAAGGCATCAAATCCCTGAATAAGGTCCCAAATTCTGTGTCTATAATTGGCCATTCTTCTGTCATGACATGAGTATTGTTTTCTCACCTGCTTGACCACTAACTCGGAATCTCCAAATACTTGCAAGATTTTAACTTTCTTTCTCAATGCCATTAATAGCCCATGAACTAGGGCTTCATACTCAGCTACATTGTTGGTGCATTGGAATTGGAGTCTGTGAGCAAAAAAGTAGGTTTTACCTTTAGGACTAATCAGCTCCAATCCTACTCCAGCACCTTCATTGGATTTGGATCCATCAAACCTCAATGTCCAGTAGCCATTAGTTCATGCTGTGTTTGGGATGTATATATCCTTATTGTCACCCAGAGGTTCAACTGGAGGTTTTGGATCCTTCCCCTTTTAACTATTTTGAATGATCTTTATGCTTGACCCAACAATTGGGGTTGTGTTGGTGTGCCTTTGTGTCTACTCTATTGTAGTTTGACACAAAAAAATTCTAGTTCAGAATGAGGAGCATCATGGATTCAACACCAATTAGGAAGAAGCAATTATTCAAAGTTCATATTTCTACCAAGTTGAATATGATCTTCCACATATTTCTGGATAAACTCTTGGAAGTTATCCAACAAGTTGAGTTGTCTTTCTTCCTGGTCACTAAACTCCTCACGCATCGCCGATTCCTTTGTTTGGTTACATGGTGTCTCAAAACTGATGGTTTCTGATGTAGATTCACAAGAAGAGATTTTCAACATCAATATTTCTTCCGAGTTCGAAGCAAGGGAGGCTAGGACATAGTTTCCCATAATGAATTTTGATATCAGTACCTCATTTGAGGTATTTTGATATTCGGTGATGACATACTTCATCCTTGGTTCTTTCTCAATCCTGATCTGATTTGGGACTCCTTTCCAGGGGAGCCACATGTGGGAATGATCTGTGGATGTGTACCCATTTAGTGCCTTGGTAAAAACCCTACCCAAGATCAGACCATAGGTGTCAGGAATATCAGCCACCTGAATATTGAGCACTTGTTGCACTCTAGGGTCTGAGGCAACTTGCATGGAAATCATATTTAGTTCTCCTACAATGTTCACCTCTGTTTTGTCTAATTGGGTGACTTTATTTTGAGAAGCTGCAGGGGTAATACAAAGAGCCCTGTAAACAAAAAATGGCATAACATTCATGGACACCCCTAAATCCAACAGGCAGTTGTGTAGGTTCTTACCAAATATATGAATGGAAATCAGGAAAGGAGGGGTTTCCACCTTGCCTTGAAATAAACTCAACTGTGAGTCAGCTTGGGAAACGTGACTTATCCTTTTCTATACCCTTGTCCCTGGGTTGTGATGGACTAGGACCTTTGGGTGTCTGTGAACTAGGAGGCCTTGTGATTACCTCATTGGTTGCTACTCCTAGTGTTGCTATATTTGAATTAAAGGACCCAAGGACTACATTTCTGATTTCAGGAAGTCTTAATAGTTCAAAAGAAGAGAGACTCACCTTTACTTATCTGAGTTCCTCGGTGACATATTATCCTAGCTGTTCCACCTTCAGGTTAGTGTGGATCTCCCTTGAATGAATGAATTTCTTATTCTTGGTTGCATAAAAAAGGCTTACTTTGGAAACGTTGGGTTTTCCTTCCTTCATGAGGTATTGTGTCAGCACTTGAGGGTAGGATGGATTGTTATTGGCATGCGGATCTAGTGGAGTAGTAAAATTGTGTGGAGGGGCAGATGTAGTGAATGGTCCCCCAACTTGGGGATTCCTGTGGGGCTTGCTCCTCAAATCATAATTTCTGATCGGTTGCTAAAAAATTTGCACTTCCTCAACACTTGCCTCTTCTTCATCCGATGGGCCATTGCCATTCTCAGTTTCTTCATTAAATAACTGAGAGATTTCATCTTCATTGAGTACTTGTTCAACTTCTCCATTTTGGCTGCTTGATCCCCCCTCCGGTTCATTCTCCTCACCCCTAGGGAATGAAGCATGATTCAATACTAATACTGGGGAATCATAGGGATTCAAGGGCACCAACTCCTGGCCGGTGGAATTGTTTTCAACTTCAAATTGAAAGATGGAAGCAACAATTTGAAATTGAGGGAAATCAAGCTCAGAATGTTGATTTGTCTCATGAAGTCTGCACCATCTAGACAAAGCAACGTCTGCCAAGTACACACCACTTGGAAATTTTTCTCGATTGGGAGGCTGATCAAGTGGAGTGGGAACTCCTCCATTGTTGGGCCTAGTGTTCCATGGCCGATTCTTCCTAGGTAGTTGTCTTCTTTCAAATCTTTGTCCATGCTACTAATTTCTATCAAAGTTCTGACCAAAACCTTGTCCTCTTTCAAAGTTCTAACTTCTGTCATAGTGTTTTTCTCTATTTTAGCTTGATTCATGTTTTTCTGAGTAGCATGGAGCTGGTTGTTCTGGTTCCTTAGGTAGGTTACCTCCATGTTTAGCTTCTTTACTTGTTCAGTCAGTTGATCTAACATTTCTTTATCCAGATTGTTATAAGGGACCAGACTCACAGTGTTTTGGGGGGATCCTAACACTCCTCCAGAGCCATTGGATTGATTCAAAACTTCTGAGTTTTGCAAATATGTAGGGAAGCTAGCCTATGGCTGAGAGTGGAGGGGATGGTTAGCAATTTGCTGGGGATAACCAGGCATTGGTTGAACTTGGTTTATTGGATGACCCGGGTGAGTAACCAAAGGCAAGTGTGGAGTAGGATTCATGAGGGGAGTGTGATTAGTCAGGGCCTAGTTGAGAGATTGGACTTGGCTCGGGTGAGCAGCAAGTCCCAGAGATGGCAAAGGTCCTGACAAGTGTTGTCTCAGATTGGTGTTGACTTTAACAACCTCTGTGTATGCAGTGAGAAAGGTAGTGGGAGGGTTATTTATCCACTTGAGGAAGGTGGAGGTGAGACTATCAAGGGCTTCAAAATAGACCTCTAGGGTAGTGGCCTCATTTCCACTATAAGGTGCTTGCAATTAGGTGTATGCTTAGTGGAACCTATTGTTGAATGATCCTATAGGCTCGTTGATTTCTTTTTTAACTCCAGTAAACTATATATATAGCTCATTAGCACTAATGGGAATATTAAATTTGAGCAGGAATGCAGCCTCAAGCTCTACCCAATTATGGATAGAAGCAACAGGGAAGTGGTTATACCAATAAAAGGCCTCTTCTCCTAGAAAATAGGGGAAGAGCCTACATGCAAAATCTTCATGGTTAATCCCTCTATCCCTCACATAGGTCTGAAAGATCCTGATATGTTCTTTTGCTGTCCTATTTGGGTTATTCATATGAAACTTAGAGCAGAAGTGCTTAGGATTCTTGCTTATGACATTGTAGTTGTTGAAGGTCAAGGGTGATGGGTTATTTGCCAAGAAAGCCATCGATGGAGGTGGTAATGGTTGATGAATGACTGGTTGGGGTTGTGAAATGGAACCAATCTTAGAATTAGATGAGGATGGAGTGGGTGGTGATGAAGATGATGAAAATGTTGGATTAGATGATGATTCCTCCCTCCTTTTGGTCCTTCTTGACCTAGTTGAAGGTGGAAATTCTTGAAACTCTTCTTCTTCTCTTGTTACGGATCTAGTTATCCTTCTGAGCCTCTTAGGAGAAATGGCATTTAGAAAATGCTCTAGATTTCTTGTTGGGGTCATCCTTCTAGTGCCAATCCTATTGTTTGCTATTTCTACACATCAACAACTTAGACAAAATAAAAGTTATCCTATCTCTCTTGAAAGGTTGATCTCTATGAAAAAAGAGATAACCCCAAGGTCTCTTGGGTGTCAGGTCATGACAATGCGGTAGAAAAAACTCAATGATAAAATGTGAATATGTTGGTAATCACAAGGGGTCTTATGTACAAGACTGGAACTCTAAACTCATCAGATTTTAAGATATAGTGATGCTTTAACTTAGTTTCTAACCATCTAATAAAAGAAACAACAAAAGATAAGGGTTTCAAAATTTCTAATGTCAGCACTACTTCTAAGATTAACCATACAAATGATAAAAGACTTGGAATGGACCAATCCCTTAAACTAATTTTTGGTCGGCCTTGGCTATACCTGCAATCTTGTAGAAAACAGTGCAATCTTCTAAGGTGTTAAAAGATTTTTAGACTAAGGCATTCATTCAATGAGAGTGAATGAATACATACAGTTGAACTAAGCACATGAATATAAGGTACAGGTTGACCTTGTACAACATTCCCATAGTCAAGAAACTACCCAAGATATGAACCAGGGATCGCTCCAACACTTTAGATATTAGATCATCAACCACTACAAACTAAATTTAATCTACATCCAAAAATTTTAGAGCGATTTGAAATATAGAACCAAAAACATGCAAGACTACTCAATGCAAAGGAGGCACCGGTCATAACACAATGTTTGCACTTTGTATTAAATCATCATATTCACAACATTTCTGATCTGTTACAACAGTTGCTTGAAATATGAAAGCTACCCCTAATATGCTAACATGCTACTCTATTGATTACAAATCTTCTAACTTAGTCTACTTGATCAACTAGTGGGGAAGAGTCCAACTAACCAACCCTTACAAAAGAGGTAGAATTCCATACTTATAGAAAATTGCCTGTGTGAAACAGAGCTAGGGTTACGAACAACTCGACCACCAACCAAATTGACCTCGACAGACAACAATAACTCGCCACTCAGTCATAAATGCAACTTGGGATCACATGAATTCAAGGAATAGGCCCTTGAGCCACACCCAACAATAAATGAACACCCATGCGAATAGAGGAACAACGTTGCACGCAAAAACTAGGAGGAACACGAGCCACCGATCCCATCCAAAACAGGGCAAACAGACGGTCTAGATCAAACAAAACTTGATCGAAACCACAAACTAGGTCTGTACGCCATTAATGGTTCACCGAATGTAATGAACTAACGTGCAGGAATGGGCTCTGTGACTACAGTCATAAAAAATGTACTCCATTGCACCTACAAATCACGCCCAAATATTCAAAGTAAATCTTGCAAATCCCAACAACACCCAACTTGATTTCACCTGCACCCAAAAAGGCCACCATTAATATCCCAAATACACCATCAACATCAATGTAGGTCAAAAATTTCCTAAGGTAAGAGAATCCAGTGAAAGAAACCCAGGCAGAGGTGGAGCCAAAGACGGGTGAAAGCGGAGGTGAAAAGGAAAGGGAAACAGGTGAAACAAAACCAAAACCCACCCCGACGGACTTGGAGGCGGAATGGGAAAGGGAAAAGGGAACCAAAGCAGGAACCAAAGAGAAGCCCGATGCAACCAAAGCCAAAAAAGGAATGGAACCAATGTGGAAAAAACAAGCACACCAGCGAGACCGAAAATGAACAACACACACAACAGAGGTGAACCCGAAACCAGAACTGAACTAGGAACTTTAGAAAATTTATCAGTCTGGTTTCATTCTGCTCCCGAGTTCGATGAACATCAACAGATAAAAAATGAAACGGGCATGGGTAGGCACCAAGGTTAAATAACCAAAAAACTAGACCGCCAAAGAAAATATCAACCTGACGGGGGTGGACTTGGCACCGGATCAGGTTTGGGAACTTTGGAAAATTTCCCCAAAGTTCCCAATTCTGATCCATTCTGAGCCTGAATCCGCCAGAAGCAAACGAAGGGAGAGTGGAACAAACCGCCATCGAGAGAAAAGCAAACAAAGCAACAACAACAAAGACAACAAGGTGGGAGGCAGAGCTAGAATGAGAATGGAAACCGGACTGAGAACTTTTGAAAAGTTTGAAGTCAGATTCCATCCCGGTTCCGCCTCTGATAAATGAAGGAAAGAGCAAACCAAGAAAAACCCAAGGGAGGAAAACCAACCCTTGGGCCGAAAACAAATGAAGCGACAAAGAAAATGAGGAGGCGGGAAGCGGAGGCGAAGCCATAACGAGAACAAAAATTGGACCACAAACTTAGCAAAAGTTCAGAACCTAGTTCCATCCTAGTCCTGCCTCCGTCAGACAAAAGGAAATAAGGAAAACAAGAAAAATCCAATGGAGGAAACCAACCCTTAGGACCCAAACAAAAATGCCAAAGAAGAGAACATTAAGAAAAATAGAACCACCCCAAAGAAGACATCTGCAAGACTCCAAGACCACCAGGAACTCAATCACAAAGGCTCCCAAAATGAAGGTGGGCACCAAGGGCCAAAACCTCTAGATTTTCAAAGATAAGCACAAAGAGGGGTGAGCCATAGGAACAGGGCAAAGGATCAAGTCAAAAGAGAGGGTCCCCACTTTCAGAGGGGTGTGCGTACAACACTGCACTACTAGACCTTGTACATAGCATCACACCATTGGAAAATGTCCTAAAAAATCCAAAAACATTAGAAAACTTTGAAAACACAAAAAAATTAAAACATGTCAGAAAATCCCAAAAACACAGTCAAAATCAGTGATGTTAAGTTAGTCGTGGACATAGTCAAACTACGTTGCCTCTGTGACTGAACGCAGGCAAGGCCATCGGTTGATGTGCCCTCGAGGCATTAGGTTTGTTTGTCTAGGTTTTTCATGTATCATACACATTTAAAATCATGACTCTTTGTACATTCAAAGTCATTGGTCGTGTCAAACTATGAGGTCTCTACGTGTACAACGTAGGCACGACTAATCAATTGATGAGCTCCCGAGACCACACTAGGTCAATCCAATAAGGTTTATCACATTCACATTCACTATCACACACATTGCATATCATCAACTTAAGTCCATATCTTCAATCAGTTATGTCAGTTAAATTTTGGTCAAACTACGAGGTCTTTGCATGTGCAACATAGGCAAGGATAATCAATTGATGAGCCCTTGAGGCCGCATTAGGGAAGACCTTTAGGGTATATCATATCAAATCATACACTATCAAATACACACACACACTTTTAATCATTCAAGGAATCAAAATAAGTCATGCACCAACAAGGCAAACATCTCAAACAGTCATCAAGTCAATATCAAACACATTGTCAAAGCGATCAACTTATGTCTTAGCAAGATATGTCTTTCTTGTCAATAGACACCGTCAAATTGTCATAGCCTCATGTAGCTTATCGCATCAATATCATTAGGCTCCAATGTCTTATACGACACATGTCTTTCTGAAACCAGGCTTTGTCATGCCTTACAAAGATAGTCACCAAGTCAAAACAAGACTCAATGTCTTATTGCGGTATGTGTCATCCTTCACATTACACTATGTCAAACATCAAACAATCAAACAATCCCACAAGATCAAGTTTTGGCGAATAATTTTATTTGGTTTTATGAATTTATATCTTATTTTGTCTTATCTTTTTATCAATTTGTGAATAAGTCCGGTTACTAGCTTTCTCAAGGATGTCCCTTGAAGGATTTAGAGAAGCAAGGATGTCTCTGGACTCTTTTTTTCTTTGGATGCTATCTGTCAACTATCTTTTTAACATTGGTTTTTGAGTCATGTTACTAGTTTCCCCAAGGATGTCCTATCAAGGATTTAGAGGAGCAATGACATCTCATGACCCATCTTTTATTTGTTTGCTGTCCGTGGTTTGTCTCGACAAAATGACTGGGGCAATCCTATCCTTAGTATGCATTACGACACTCCTTGTCTATGAATATTTGTTTTTCATAGATGGATGAATTTCTACACTATGGTCTATCTCATATCATGATGTGTTCTATCCATTTGTGTCATGTCCCGCCCAATGATGGTAAAAAAAAAGCAAGCATAGCATATTTGGAAAAATATCAAAGATCATATGTTTCTCAAATCAATCAACCTTCATTTTTTGAATTCAATCCTGCTAACATTTCTCTCCTTTGACATAATGATAAAGTCCCATGACACAACAAAAACATTAGATAATCTGCATATGTGTACATTCTATAAATATTGCATATAGTTACATTGGATTAACATATTCATTAAATATTTACGAAATCATTGCATAATATGCATCCATCATCATAACGTACATAATAGAAAAATTACATATATATAACCATCACATATAAACAAAATCATATAGAAAATTACATCCATTATCATAAGTATATAGAATCATCATAACATCATAGATTGCATAAAATCATCATGTAGAAACATCCATTCATAACACATATACATACATCATCTAGGAAACATAATCATAGAGAAGCAATGCATCACCATAAAATAGAACTGCATATCATATGGAAGCCGCCAAAATCATACATATATCGCTCAAATAACATGTCACAGTACAATGTAAGAATGTATCCATAAATAAAAATGAGCTCACGAGCTCTCTCTAATGAAAATATAGTGTCTACATATATAACAGTCTCAACGTGTCCCACTACCACTACTGTCACATGGTGAAGGTGGAGGGAATTGCCTCAGAGGTACTCTCTATGAGGTGGAAGGCCTATCATATGGACCTTTCCTCGGTGGTCCTACCACACCCTCTGGACTCTATGTCCTAGTCTAACTCCTGCTCTGTGACCTCTGGCTGCGAACCTTTGAAAATCTAGGAGCTCATCTCTTTGCTAGCACCATTGACTCATATAGATCCCTGTAATAGGTAGCTCTCTCTACTAATTTGACTAGCTCATGAACCATACCATCAGATGAAGTGCCACTGGAAAGGAATTTGACCTCTGTAAACTGATGCTCTATCTCCTGTCTCTGAGCTGTGGCCTGATCTCTCTCTATACGCATGGCATCAAGCTCTACTATAACCACTCTCAACCTCTCCTCCAAAGCCTCCCTATCACTATATCTAGGAGCCTCATCATCCCATCTCCCCTCAACAATCCAATCTCAAAGCTCTCTCTCCTACTCCTCCATAGGTACCTCCTCCTCAATATCATCCTTACTATAGCCTGCCATAATACCAAGAGGATCAATGTCCATTTCACCCTCCTCATCCTCTACTAGGTCCTCTCCGCCAATCTCTACCTTTGCTATTTCCTCCTCGACAACATGCTCATCTCCAACCTGTGCCTCTGCTCCACCTTCGAGGTCCAACATCGGTACATCCTCCACCTCTTCCTCTCGAATAGGTGATAGTCCACCTACTTGTCCACCTCTCCAACCACTCCATCCTCGCCTACCACCACCACCCCTACCACCACCTCTACCACCACCTCTCCCTCTACTTTTCCCTCTCAGCCCTGTACCTCGTCTCTCCACTAGTGATGGTTGGTCTGCATGTGTATATGGAATTAGACGATGCTCCGCCCACCATGTGTCATACATAGTTGCAGTCCTAGGATCTGCTACTCCATCTCTGCAACCCCACTGTAATGGCTGTAGTGCCTGAATCTCTACCTCCGCAGTAGCTACTGGTATCATAGGCCCCCAGTGTTGAACCTCTTTGGAAGATCGAGTAAACTATGCTCTACCTCTAGGCTCATTTTGAACCTCCGCAAACTATCTCAAAACCCAATTAGGCAAGTGTCTCTCAATGATATGAATGCTCGAAACAGTCCTCCCAATCATGTACTATGTCTCTCGATAGAAATTTAAATGCTCATCCTCATTAGACCATCTCTCACAATCCATGTATGGCCTCCAAGTAAACTGATCTAATATATCTAGTGCATGTCTCCAAAATCCTATACCTTCGACATGGCTCTGAGTAATGTTTCCCATATACCAAAAAACATATGGAGATCTAGCCTCTCACTCTATAGTAACCGGAGGACAAAAGATAGCTGTCCTCTCCCACACCCAAACCATCAGAAGAGTAGTCCCATATCTCATCGATTGTGCGTCTCTGTACACTATATCATGTAAGTGGAAGTATAACATGCCCAATAAGTACGAACCCTAGGCATACATAGTCTCTCTCTCCAACATCCCCACCAACATCTCTCCCCACCCGACAGGAAAACCATGACCCCATCGATCTAGAAGGACTATACCTCTTATCAATGTGCATAGGATATAGTCGATCCTCTCATACCTATCCACCAACACTTGCCATCTAATATCATAATACTCAATACCTAGCCTACTAGTATCATCATACTGATAAAATATGGCATGCTCACTAAATTCGCTTTAGGTATCATACATCACCCACTCTCCTTTGATAGGAAGTATCAGAATCCTGTACACATCCTCAAATGTCACTATAGCCTCCCCAGTCAGTAGATGAAATGACAATGTCTCTGAATGCCATCACTCGCACAACGCAGTCATCATCCCTCTATTTGCCCAAATTGTGGGCATCGCAATAACATGATGAAGACCGAGTCTCCACAATAGCCGTGTCTCCACACTGACCAACGAATCTCTCAGATTGAAGGTATCAGGACATGACTCCCGAGTATAAATAGGATCTAACACAACTTGCATTTTAACCATAATGTCAAATTTTTCAAACAACTTTGCTAGCCAAATAAGGCTCACTATCGCAAATGTGGTGCACGCATACAAATGTGTTGTAACACTAAGCATTTGCGTTGCCTATTTAATATGCGTTCCACTATTTCATTCCATTTTCTACTAAATGCAAATGCATTTCAGCCATATAAATTCGGTGCATAATTTAACCTACCCACCAAAATGCATATGCGTTTCAAAATATCATATGCGATGCATTATCCTACATGCGTTTATCCTAAATGCAAATATGTTTCCAAAAAACAAATGAGGTGCATTTTATACCATATGCGATGCATGCCCAAAATGACCTATCCTATCCTAGGTGTGATATAACATATGCCTCATTCCACAAGCAAATGCGTTGTGTATGATAGCATATGCGTCAATCTCGAAAGACCGCATTTGCAAATTAAACTTTCATTTCCTCAAACTATGTGAAAAACACAATTTCAAAAGCTCATTTTAGGGTACATACCAGTGGTCCTACGTTGGCTAGCCATCTGAAGGTCTGGATCCGATAACCTCGATGCGAAGCGTATGGAATGGGAGCCATCTTCGTCCGATACTCAAAGAAAATTTCTCAATTCTCTACTCTTCTAGGTGCAAATGAATTGGTTTTCAACCTAATTCCTATTTATACCTAGGGTTTGGGTGGCATTTATTCTAACCTTGTCTATTTTCTGCTTAACCTTCCAACTTCTCATGACCCGTACACGTCCGTAACACGTCCAAATTGAATTCTGTCAACTCCATAGCATTTCTGACCATCAAATTGACTTATCGGGAATATTTCCTAATTTTTTTTGAATTTTTTCAAAAAATTGTCTATTTTCCCGAGGGGGCATACCCTAACCTATTTCATACTAGGGCATGATCGGGGCATATTTTCTTTGACACAATGTTGAAACAACATTTATCAAAGAAGGGGCAAACTGTAGACATTGAAAATTGGTCTAGGCCCACGAGCATCACTTTCGACATAATTTTCTATTATCCATGGTCATGATTAAATAATGTTTATTATTTAATTATCTTTCTAACACATATTTCCTCTATTAATTAAATACCCCTTTTTAATTAATTCACTAATTCATCTTTTCATTAATTCATTAATTCAACCTTGATTAATTAAATAAATCATATGTATTTAATGATGTCGCTAGCTAATTAGTTCTTCTTTCTAAATTAAATATTAATTATTCATAATTAAAACCCCTTT
This sequence comes from Sequoiadendron giganteum, assembly GCA_007115665.2. Lineage (NCBI taxonomy): Eukaryota > Viridiplantae > Streptophyta > Pinopsida > Cupressales > Cupressaceae > Sequoiadendron > Sequoiadendron giganteum. Next base: position 574,524,871 of record CM021101.1, read on the forward strand.
ATCTACAATTAAATATTTATTATTTAATTACTCAATTTAACCAATTCAACTATAATTAAGTATTTATTATTTAATTATTCAATTTATCCTTTTCAATAGTCAATTAAATAAATTACATTATTTATTTGATTAAATTGATTTCAATTTTGAATGTTGAATTAAATTAACATTTAATTCATTATTAATTATTTATGTCACATTCTTCTATCATTCAATTATCTAATCATTCACTCACCTTCTAACTCAATATCTATTTTAAATCCGCCACTTATCTCCGAATTCAATATCTAATCGTCTCTGCGAGAGGACTCTCTGTCACAACTAGTCAGTTAACTAGTTCTAACTCATAAGCATGAAAGAGTTTATTAATTAAATATCTTTAATTAATTAGTTAATTCATGTGTGCATTCAAATTATTTATTCTTTGAGTTCTAACTTTGTCTTTGACATTCAAAGTCTATTTCTTATATTTTCAAAGACTCTTAATTGAAGATTAAATTGTTTATTTAATCTGGAACTGTTGTTCTTTCTATTTTCGAATAGTCTTGACACAAGATTAAGTTATTGTTCTAATTCAATCTTTATCTTGCAGAATTTCCTAACTTGCATTCTATCTGACACATAACTCACATTGCATGACATTCATCAATCTCGTTCGTCGATCTTTGTTTGAATTTAAGCCGATCGTTCGAAAACCCAAAATCTATAAAATGGCCTGTCATTATCATTATTCCTCCTCCCAAAATCAATACTTTTGAGAAGAAACTTAATCTTCAATATTTTGCTTAGACATTCAATAAGGTTATGCTTGCATCAATACTAAAATTCTGAGGGCAAGAATACTGATACAAAAAAATGGAGAAGGGAAATCGAGGTAATTCAAAGGAGTGGACGCATATTCAGTGAGATCTTTTTAGTTATTTGTTTTGATTATTTTATGTTCATTGACTCGTTCTTTGTTGTTTTTATTTAGATTATTTGTTAGATTTGATTATCTTAATCAGTTTGTAGAACAATCTTTAGAAAATCTATGTTACATTTGGTGAACCCGACGTGAATCACGCTTCAAATTCGTGCAGTACTTTCTATTTTCCGTCTTTTATTTTGTAGGTTATTGACGACACACCGCATCCACTCAAATAAACGATGCATCCGTATTCACAAACCACATTTGATCCATCTCGTGATGCATCTGCCATTCTGCATCGCATCCGACTGTCAACATTTCACACCACATCTGCTTGTCAACACAAACCACATACACCTGTCAACATCGCACCACATTTGTGGCTCGAAAAGATAAATATGCCTGGTAATAGTTTTGCACTTTTTTATTCACTTCTGTACATTCGCGTTTTCAATTTTCATTTTTTGTGTTATTTCATTTTTTCGTTAATGTTTATTCACAACTGTGTTTAGAGGAGTAATGTAGTTTTTGTAGGACGAAGCATAGAAGACCAAATAAAACCAAAAGCAATATTTTTTGTAGGACGAAAGCTGAAGACAAAAAATGAACTATTGATCAGTTTGCATGTATGACCTAATGACTTTGTTAATTTTATTTGAAAATATTTCTATTTGGTAGATAAATAATTGTCATTTGGATTAAAAAGAATCAATGTTTTCTTTGTTTGGTGTGAAAGCACATTTTGTAACCATTTATGATTCGGTATATCGAAGTATCCTCTCCCCTTGTGCAGTCATGCAATCCAGGGTGTAAGAGAAATGGTTACTGACTCTAGAACTTGGGTCTATCTTGGTGGGAAAAAGTACTCACCCCAAGATGACTCAGACCGGTAACACGCTTTAGCTAGTGATTTCCACTCGGTATATAAAACTGGCTTTTTGGGAAAAACCCTAGAAATCACACTCACTATTTCGACGAGAAGGTCATAAATGGTCTCTCACCATACTAGATGGTGCCCCATGAACAAAATTCCCTTACTAAAAACCATGTTGTAGTTTTGCCAAAATCCTATCTTTTTACTGGTGTAGTAGGTTCAGAGCTGTGAAGCCGTCTTACATTCTTATGGTTCATGTGTGGAGATGAGATGTATGCCATGAGAGTTTTATGGGTATAGTAGCTTGGCTACCCCATATAAGTGAGTGCCATGGAGGGGAGCCAGTGGGGTCAAGATACTAGTCATCCGCCTTGAATATGCATAGTTGGATTTATCCAAGTAAGAACTTAGCAAGTATTATCCAAAAAAGCCTAGGTTGTAAATGTTTTTTGATTTTAACAGATCTATCACCACAAACAGAAAACACATTGAATTCAATGATTGTTTTTTCTATATTCATCAAAACACTTGATCATCAAATAGAGTCAGCTGAAAAATCATCTTCAGAAAACTGCATCTGTCCTAGCAAGTCGCAACTGTCATTTTAATCACCGCATGTGTCTATCAACAAAGTCTAATTTCATAGAGTTTAAATACTACAACACAACTGTCAAATCTTGAGTCGCATGTGTATTTGTGAGCCACATCTATCAAATGGAAAACCACAACTATTTGTCAACAAGTTGAGGTTCACAAAATCCATATTTTGAGTCGTAATTGTTATAGTGAGTTGCATATGTCAAAACAAAAACTGCATCTGTCACAAGTCAAAATTACCAGTCGACATTCGAAACTCATTTTTAGTCAAATCACCGCATCAAAAAACTGAAACGCATCTGTCAAACGTAGAACCGTATCTGATAGGTGAACCACATTTGACTGTAAAAAAAAAAACTGAGAAAACTGCAAACCTAGTCCTAATGCATAACTATCATTTTCGATTCCATTTCTTAAGATCAACCTTGGACAAAAACTAGAAAAAAATTGCTCAAAACCTTGCATCATTAGGTGTCATATACGTCTTAGTCATAGTCATCGTAATTTGCATGCATATAGATACTTCCTAGGAAATTGCATATCGCAAAATAGATAACTTTCCTCATCATTGGATACATTCATGTTTCGATTTGTCCTCATCATTGAACCTAGTCACTTTGGTCCTATTACTAAATCTTTCCAGCTCAACAGTCTAGTTTGGGAAATTCATTGTGTCAATAGTCTTTGTCCTACAATCAGGTTCCTTGGTCAACTCAAATCATTGCATGAATTTATTCCATCGGTGGTCGGTTATACCCATTTTAGAATCATTTACCATCATATTCTACTCAAGATTTTGCATATTGTCTATCCTACCATACGTCATCTTAGCATACATCATTTTAGAAGTCTTTAGCAACATCCTTTATTGTCAACAAATCCAAAAACATAGAAATAGGACACTGGTTTTTTAGACATAGTTTTCATTACCCCTTTTTAAGAAACTTTTCATGGTCGAAACAAGTTATCAAAAGAAACAAAAATCAATGTCAGACCCTAACGAATTTGTCAATCCTTTTGCAAATCAACCATCAGGGAAAGAACTACCACACAAACCTTTTCTTGAAAAAAATGTCACTAGAGACACACATGGACAAATTTATATTGAAGACATAGATGCTACAGTACAAGATCCTAAATTTGCATCCTTTATGGATAAGTGTTTGGCAAATGATCCCCAACGATATCTAGCAAAGTTGCTAGTAGAAGGTGCCACACTACCACTAGGATTTGAATTCATACTTTGAAAACATCATCTACTCAACCAATACAAACTGTGATGTCAAGTGTTTCTATTCCCCAAATCACCGCAACAATACCAATTGACATACTAACTCAAACCTCATCAATTGTAAACACAACCCCTTTCAACATAATACAAGGTTTACAATTTACTGAATGAGCAACTTCATCAAACCCCTTTGGCACCAACATGACTAGTAAGAGATCCAAAGTTGGAATGAATATTCCTATACCCAATCAAAACATTCAAACATGAAATATTCCTACATCAAATCAGAACATTCAGACAGGGAAAATTCCTATACCAAATTAGAACATTCAGACAGGACATATCCCCATACCGAATCAGAATATTCTAATGGGATATATTCCCTCGCCAAATCATAACTCGTCACATAACATAAGATTTTAGAACACCTACATTGATCCAAATGATGCGAACAACATGTCCTTGACACAAGTAGATGTACTCCAAAACCAAATGCAAATTCTTCAACAACAAATGGACAACATGTCTATGTCAAGAAAATGAACTATCTCAACGCAAGATCTATGTCCATGTCTATTTGACAAAGTACTTTACATGACACTGTTCCCCCATGGATACATTATACTGAATTTTCCTAAGTATAATGGGAGGAAGAATCCATTGGAACACATTAGAGAATTCTCAATGACATGCATGGACATATCATATGACCCCACATACTTGATGAGACTATTTTCGTGAACCCTTATCAAGATAACACTGGAATGGTTTTCTAAATGACCATATGGCATATGATCCTGGGGTGAATTAGCTAATAAGTTTGTCGAACACTTTGCCTTTAACATAGACAATGAAGTAACAATAGCTACCTTGTGTCACACAACACAAGAAGATCCCTATACATGGCTCCCCCATGTTTAGGATCTTTAAAAAACTTAAGCATGTCAAAAATATGGTGAAGGGTTGGAATAAGAGGGTTTTGGTGATGTCTTTCAGAAAAAAAGTGCCTTAGGGGATAAGATGAAGGTCATCCAAAAAAGAATGGAAGAGGGGGATGTAAGCCTGCTAGTTTGTAACCAGGAAAGAGAGTCATATGGAATGGAACAAATTTTAAAAAGGAGAAAATATTCTGGAAACATAAATGTAGAGTTCAATGGCTGCAGGAGGGGGATGAAAATACCTCCTTTTTTCATGTTTCTACTGTTAAAAACAAGAAAATGATCTAGATAACTAAGCTTCAAAATGAGCAGGGGGTATCGGTCAATACACCTACCTAGATTCGGCTCTTAGCTTTGGGCTACCTTCAAAGGGCTTATTTAGCTCCTGTTGAGGCTCCCAATTAGGCTTTGGTTAACCTCCTACTAGACCCTCTCCCGACCACCATAACCCAGGATGATAATAATAGCATCCTTTGTGCTGTTACTTCCGAGGAGGTCCATCTAGTTGTTTTTAGTATGGGTGCCTATAAGGAACTTGGCCCAGATGGTTTCCCCCATACTTTATTCCAGATATTTTGGGATATAGTGAGTGAGGACCTTGTCTTGGCTACTAGGGATTTCTTCAAATTTGGTAATATTCTCAAACAATTGAACCACAATTTTATTTCCCTAGTTCCCAAGGTTACTAAACCCTAGTTTATGATTGATTTTAGATCCATTAGCCTTTGCAACTCCATTTACAAGATCTTCTCTAAATTATTGGTGAAACACCTTAAACCCCTTCTTGAAAAAATGATTATCCCTAACCAAAAAGGTTTTGTTCTAGGTCATCATATCTTGGATGGTACCATAACTACCCATGAAATTATCCACTCCATGGATAGATACAATAATTCCAGTATGGCCCTCAAATTGGATATTTCAAAAGCATATGATAAGGTGTTATGGGACTTTATTCCCAAAGTCTTGGCTAAGTTTGGTTTTGAATGAGGGGTGGTTAACCTCTTGATGGAATGTATTACCATAGTAAGATACTTTGTTTTGGTTAATGGGACCCTCTTTGGTTTCTTCAAAGTTGGGAGAGGTATCAGACAGCGTGATCCTCTCTCGCCCTATTTGTTTATCATGGTCACAAATGTCTTGAGCTGGAAAATATCTAAACTAGTATCGAAGGGCTCTATAAAGGGGGTAAAACTTGGCTTTTCTTTGGAACTTGACATTATCCAACAATTCATTGATGATATGATACTCTTCGGGAAGGCCTCTATGATTAAATCCAAAAAATGGAAAAGTTTTCTTAATAATTATGCTGCTTGCTCTAGCTAATGTATAAATTTTAATAAAAGTATGATTTACTTCTTCCACAACACTCCTGATATTCAAGATCTAGTGACTGCTATCCTAGGTTGTGTGAGTGGATCTCTCTCTTCGATGTATCTTAGGTTACCCCTTACTGTTAAGGAAGTCACTCCTACCTTTTAGAATATAGTTCTTGAAAGAGAAAATTGGCAGGGTGGAAAGGCTCCATTCCCAGGCATGTTGGAAAATTACAACTCCTATTTGCTACCCTTCACGGGATCCTTATCTACTTCCTCTCTATCTTTAAGATCCACAGATATACTTTTGAGAAGTTTGAAAAATTTCAAAGGAAATTTTTTTGGTCCGAGATCGAGGAAAAGAAAAAGTTTTCTCTGGTTAGTTGGGACAAAGTCTGTAAGCCTAAATCTTATGGCAGGCTTGGAATTAGGAATTTCCTATGCACAAACAAATACTTACTTGCTAAGGTGGGTTGGGACCAGTTGATGAATAAAAAGGATTGTTGCAAGATTATGAATACTAAGTATCTTCATAATAGACCCATGATTAAGTGCCTCTCTTATGATCACCCCTCTGGATCTCTGGCATGGAAGAATATTTGCAAAATGTAGGGATTTCTCATGTCTAGGATGAAATGGAAGCTTGGGAATAGTAATAACATCAGATTTTGGGAAGACCCTTTGTTGTTAGAATCCCCTCTTTCACACTCTGACTTCAAGAATCTTATGAGACTAGCACAACTCTTCTTCGATATATACATTTTTGAATACCTTCTTAATCAACCTGGGGCTAGATGATGGAAAGATCTGCTTCTTTGCTCTCCTTTATCCCTTGATTTTTTAATTCTGGCTAAGTATCTAAAAGAATTATTATCCCTTACTAGATTACCTTTATCCAACATGGAGGATGAATTCTACTGGAATAATGACAGAAGGGAAATATTTTAGTCATAACGGATTACAATCTATTGTCGATTCAAGGTGTTGATCATAGACCTTGGAAATAGGTATGGAATAGGCACATGATTCTAAAAATCAACTTTTTCTAGTGGACGACCTATCATAATAGGATCCTTACTTAGGATAACCTAAGGAAAATGGGATTTTAGATACCTAAAAAGTGTTTGATATGCAAATGAAATGAAGAATCAATGGATCACTTACTTCTGCAATGCTTGTTTGCTGTTGGTGTCTGGGAGCTCGCTTTGGAGAAATTGGGTACTCACTGGACTATGTGTAGGGACATCGAATCCTTTATCTTGAGTTGGCCTGGCCCCTTCCATCACCCCATACCTAGAGAGAGATTTGGAACTAGGTCCCCCCATCATCTGTTGCTATTTGTGGAAAGAGAGGAACAATTGGATCTTTAGGAATATTGAGGTGAGTCCTAAGGAGGTTTTTGGTATAGGGCTAAGGCTAATTTTTGAAAATATTTCAATTTACAATGGGAAAACCCTGGAAAAAGCTCCTACTGAATGGGAGATTAAAAAGGCTAAAGATTGGAACCAAAATCTCGAGGTCAAATCCTTTGACAATTCTTAGGCCCAGGCTAAATGGGACACTATTTGGAAACCCCCAGATTGTGGATGGCATAAACACAATTTTGATGGTGTGACCAAGGGAAACCTGGGTAGGGAAAGCATAAGGGGTATTATTAGGGATTGTAGGGGTAAATTTGTGGTTGGTTACTCAGGGGGTATAAGGATTCAAACCTCCATGATTTCAGAAGCAAGGGCACTGCTAAAGGGTGTCCGGTTAGCTGTTACTATGGGGATAAAGAAACTGCACATAAAAGGGGGTTCCAAGTTGGTGGTTGACTCTTTCAATTTGGGCAGATTATTAGGATGGAGTACCAAGGATATCCTATTAGACATAAATAATTTTGTGTCGAAGCTAGATATGAATATTTTTACTCACATTTTTAGGTAGGGTAATCAAGTTGTTGACACTTTGGTTAATCTTGCCTCCTATTGGATAGATTCTAAGTGTTGGAGGAGTATTGGGAAACTACCGCTGGAAATACAAGGTATTATCCTTAAGAAGTAGGGCACCTTTGTTAATCATGAATGCTAAGGTGTTAAATTCATGGAAAAATTTAAATAATGGGGTGGAGATGGAGGTTATGGAACTAATTATGAGGAGTGATGGGAAGTACAACAGGGTAACAACCAAGTTGGACCAGGCCTTACACAATTTTTATTTTTAGTCTTGTCTTAGCCTTTGCATATCTTTATGGACTTCCAAATTCAAATTTGATGTGACTAATAGTTATGGCAAGGAGCTCATGCTTTGTCCTATCAACTCTGATAATTTTTTTTTAATGATAAAAGGCAGATATTTATGGAAGTCTAAATTTGGCCCCATGACCATCCATCATCAGTACTTGTGCAATGACAATGTGGAAGGAAAACCTTCTAATTCCATCATTTTTTACAAATCTGCCTACAGGTGTTTAAATATTTTCATTAGTGGGCTCGCAGAGATTTCATTTTTGGAAATAACTCCTGAAGTGTGTGTTCTGCATACCGTCTTTATTACCTAGAGCTTTCTTGGTTGGATTAAAAGAAGTGGTGTTCTGGCGACCTCTCACATTAACAAAAAATATAATTTTTTTTCTGTCGCATGATTCCTAGTTTTGTAGTGTGAAGTGTGGTGAGATGGGTGGTGATAGGGTGAGGATGGAGCCAGATAATTGTGGGGAGTTCTGCAAGGATCCTCTGGTTTGGCACATCTATGTTGAAGGTGGGCTGACGCCTTTAATGGAATGCTTGGTTGGTCATGATATGAGGATTTTGCTGCAATTCATGAGCTCCTAGAAAGAAAGAAGGGTTACCATGGGTGGTATCTCCTTCAAGGTCAATTAGGAGATGATTGCACAGGTGATGAGGCTCTCTTATACTAGGAAGAATTACCCTAAGCACACCAAGTCTTAAATATAATGAAAGCCTTAATGCCTTATTTAAAGGAAATGAAAAACCTATTTTATCCTAGTCTGGCTATGAAAGAGAAGCACTCCTGTAGTCGTGGGACTAGGTTTGTCTCGCTCTCATTAAGTATGTCACTTTAGAGGGTAGATATAAAAATTTCTATTATTATCACTAGCCTCTTTTAAATCATGTCCGCTATAAAATACTGTTGAGCTTTCCATTTTTATTACTCACTGATTTAGAAAGTTCTATTGAGAAATTATTGGACTCTACTACCCAAAAGCTCGAGAAAAATCCTCCCCTACCACTCCACTAGGGCCTCATCTTGAGGCTTTATTATTTCCATTTCACGCTCTACCCACCCAAACCCATCTCCACTCTTTGTATTGAGGAAGTTGAACCCCCTATTCAGACCAATGTGAATCCCTCTTCGGCTAAGTCTAAGGGCCCCAAAAGGAAAAACCCTTCGATGAATACTAAAAACCCCAAGCTTAAACCTCCCACCAAAAAGAAAAAGGGTGGTGTATGGCTTGCCCAATTGAATGCTGTGACTAGGCTTTGTGAGCTCAAATCTACTCCCCGCAAGATCAACAACATACCTATAGCTAAGAAAAAAGTGAAAGAAGAGGGGAAAGGTCTGGTGGAGCTATCGACCACTGATAGTGATAGGAAGAATATGGTGGGAAGAGACTCCAAGGGGGATACTATGGTTGCTACTATGGTGGGGACGTGGTTGAGAATACCATCATTAGGAGATCTGGTAGGCTGGTAAAAAATAGAAAGAATGTTTTGATTAATGAAATTTCCAGTGAGGAGAGGTCTACCAACAAGGGCAATAGGAAAGATGAAGACACAAAGGAAGAGGAGTAGGAATTTGTTGAAGGGCCTATTGTGCAATTTTTGCACACACGCCCCACAGAATGTGGGGACCCTCTTTCTTTTCACTTTTTGGTGATCTAGTCCCTCTTTTTGGGGGTGTTGCTTGCTTGAGTTTGTGCCTTAATGTCCTATTTTTCCAATTGAAGTGGTATCCTTTTAAGCCATATTGAAAATCTACGATTTCAGCTTTATCTCGGGTTTTTCACTATTTCCGAGAAAATTCGCCTACGCTGGATTCTCTCGGTTTCCCTTGATTGTTCGAAATTGACTTTTTGCACTGTCTTCGGGAAAATCCGTTCATTTCGGATTTCCCCGAAATCCTTCCCAGAGTCGAATCCCCGAAATTCCTCGTGGTTGCGGCTATCTTGTCAAATGCATTAATGGCGTTTGTACCAAGGCAAGAGGCTTTGATATATTGATGGTTTGGGAAATAATTGATCACTTTGAGTTGAGCATTTGCTATCGTTTGAGCTTGTGTGAGTGAGGTTTTCGGTTTTCTGCTAATATTTTGATCTTTGAAATTACTTGAGCTGTGCGTTTGTTTTTGGAGTGCATGGGTATCCAGTCTGCATCAGGTAGTTACTTATCATTTCCTTCATCACAACCTTGACGCTTCCGTGGTATGTATATGCACTCTGTCCTTTGTTGATTTCAATTTGCTTCTCACAGATTTTGGGAGTCTTTCGTAGTTCTCTAGCATTTCTGGTTGCACATCATCATCGCGCGTGTTGGGGGGGTTTTGGTTTGATACACTAGTCCATTTTGGATCGATTAATCGTTATGCTTAGTCTGGTGTTAGTTCTTGATTAGGCTTTGGTCCGCTATGACTTTGGTTTTTTCTGTTTTGGTGAATTGCTGAGTCGTCTATGCTTTCATGGTGGACATTTAGGGTTCCCAACCTAGGGAATGGCCGTTTGTCTTTGAAATTGCTAGGAAATGGGTCATTCATTCATGTTTTGTTCGCTAAAATCCTACGTCATTTTGGTTTCAGATTTCTGGCTTGGATCTGGAAGGATTTGAGTTCATATGATAGAGTACCAAGGATGTGAATAGGGTTCGGGTTTTTGAGGTCTTCACGGAATTCCACTCTCCCCAGATTTTCCTGAATTTCCTGTTTTTTCCTTCATTTTCGCTTTAATCCGGATTTCCTTTGGTTTCGCCAAAATCCGTTCCATCCGGATTCTCCTGAAGTCCACGGTCGGGTCATTTTCCTGATTTTAAGCTTAGATATTGTCATACCTTTGGTTTTGCCAAAATCCATCCCATTCGGATTCTCCCGAGAATCTGTCCCCTTTCATTTTGCCCGAGTCTGTCGTAAAACTGTCAATTTCACCAGAATCCGTCTCTAGTGGATTCTTCCGGGTGTTTTGGGAAAATGATTGAATTTGATGAATGTGGATTAGGGGTTTCTTGATGATGCATCTAATTAACTTAGGAGGCTTATTATAAATGTTCTTAGTGCTTTTCCTGGGTTGAATTGAGGATTTAAATGATATTATGGGATTTAGTATGTTTGGTTCGCTGGAATCCGCCTGGTTTGGATTTTCCTGAAAATCCTTCCTAGTGCAGAATCCACGAGGGGGGCTAAATCCCGAACTTTGAGATAATGATATTTTCGCACTCATTGCTTTTAATGGATCTAATTTTATGTTGTCCTTGTGTGTTTACAGGCAGGATCAGGCCAAAATGTTGCTAGTAAGGGCAAAGGAAAGGCAACTAATCCTATTGCTGAGGCCTTTGCTATTTTAGATGCGGAAAAGGTTAAATTGGACATCAAGAGTAGAGTCCCTGATAGCAAGATGACCTCAATTTGGTCAGGCATAACAGATACCAATGTAGGAATGTGGGATTATGAGGAGTTCAAAGCTGAGATGTCAGCACCAAATCCTTCTCTGCTGGCAATAGGTAAGGTAAAATCCGGATTAGCTCATGTGGCAGGTTTCCCTCCTGCAGTACAATGTTATGAGTTAGTGTTGGAATGTGCAAAGAACTATGACAGAGCAACGCAGAGGATAGTAGGTCCCCAAGGAAGGATTCTTGCTGGCTTCAGTCCTATGGCGATTGCTGCAACCTTTGACATGCTTGACAGATCCCATGTGGTAGGTTTTAATATGACTGATTCTAGAAAATACTATGAGGATGACATGGTTAAATCACAACAGGTGATTAATTCCTGGCTGGAGAAGCCTAAATCCCATTTCTCTAAGTTGCCCAAACAGTTGTCCCAACTTAAGTTCAAGAAGGAATATTATAATGCTATCACCCTTCTTAGCAGGTTGGTGGGATTGAAAAGTGCAGGTTTGTTTGAAACATGGATGTTCAATATAATTGCCAGGATGGAGCAAGGAATTTACTATCATTGGGCAGGTGTCATCAGTAATGAAATTCATCATCAGTTGTGTAATGTCTTGCAGACCAAGACTTTCACCATGACCTCTTACCTGGTTTATTCATTGGCCAAGCTTTATCCATACAAGGGATTGAGTACTAGAGGTGTCTTTGGGCAGGATGCTATTTATGAGGTGTACCCACAATTGTACTTAACTAGTGGGAGTTAGAGAAGATCACACGATGCCTTCACCATGTATATCACCAAGCTACCCCAGGGTACAAAGCATGTGAGAATTTCTGACAAGGCAAAGGAATTGGTGAAGAAATATGGAGCATGGTTTATCCAATTCCCTACCTTTTCATACATCTGAATTGACAATTTTCAAAGGGCTCCTTACAGCTTGCCAAGGTATCCCACAGATCACATCATTTTGTTTGGAAGTTGTGAGACAAATCTGTGATTTTGATAGCGTTATAAAAGGAGAAATGCACAAGACTGGGTTTGGGAATGATTTCCCTATGAAGATTGGAATGGGAGAAGTTTGTGCTTCTATTCAGAGTGCCCATGCTGCTGAGGAGGAAATGAGTTCTTTTGGACTTCCTTTCCACACTAAAAGGGCAAGGTTTGATATCACAGGTGAAGCACAGAAGAAGGCTAATAGGGATTATAGCCACAAGGCTCATATTGAGGACTATTGGGCAAACCTTGCCAATGAGTTTGAGGTAAGAGAGAAGAAGTTTTCCAGGCTGCCAATGGTTCTGGTAAGATTGTATAACGTGAGGGCCATCCCGGACCAGATAGATGAAGATGGAAATGTGATTCAGGGCCATGTCTATGAGGCAGTAAAAGATAAACCAGTAGGGGAGGTCGATTGGTTGGAAGAGGAAAAGACTGACCTAGATCAGGTTATGACCCCAGTGATTAAATTCACCAAAATGTGGTTAAAACACAAGATGCTAGAGCTCGAGAGCGAAGGTGTTCCATGCACCTATGACCTAATGGGAGACCTGGAGTCCCATTCTACTTCTAAAGCTTCTATTGAACTAGACCAGAAGGGTAAGGAGAAGGTGGCCTCTCCTTTTAGAATTCAAGTAAGAGATGTTCAGGCTAAGAAAGCTACAGAGTTGGGGAAACAGAGAAAGGCTGTTGCTAAGAAGAGGAAACATGCCTCTAAAAAGGAAGTTGAAAAGAATTAGGGAGAAGAAGAAGAGGTGGAGAGTGTCCATGCATTGATGAAAAAGAAAAGGACTACAAGGACATCACACAAACTGGAGGAGGCTCCTAGGGTTGACAAGAAACCTGCGCCACCAATGGTAGAAGTGGAAAGCTCTGGGGAAAAGACACAAGTTTACATGAGGAGATCCAGGACTCCTTCCCCAAGGGGTGCTATGGCCAAGGAGGATGTGTCGGTAAGTGTCCCTATTATTGTGCAGGTGAGATCCTCTATTCCTCATCATGCTGGTAGTATAGAAGGAGAATCAAAATAGGACGAAGATCCTAAGGAGCTGGATGGAGAAGAGTTTCAATCGGGAGACCTCTTCAATGCAGAGGCAGAGATAGACAGGGTGATTCAATCTCCCTTGGTGGCACATGCAGATTCTCCTGCAAAAGAACAGGATAAGTCTCCCCAAAGGCAGGAAGAGACACCGGCTAGGACTCCCTCACCAGTGAAAGTTGTTGTTGAAGAACAGATACAGTAGGAGGAAGACCCAACAGTGGATGTTCCCAAAAGTCCACATGTTGAAGGGAATGTTACTAATGATCATTAGGAGAAGGAGCAGGGTAAGCAGAGCACTGTACCCATTGAGTTCACTGTCCCTGACTGGCTCGAGAAGGAATTGAAAAGTAAAATGGTGATTGTTGAGGATGCTCCTCCTAATTGGAGTGCCCTCATGGTGAATGTGGAGAAGCAGAGAGGTAAAAAGAAAGCAAAGGTTATCTCTCAGATTGAAAGAGATGGATCAGGTAATCGGGTGGCCCACATTGCTACTCCTGCTCCAGACAAAGAAAGGGACAATGTAATTGCCTAGGATTATGATGTGCAAACTATTGATTTGGGGCATGCTACTGTTGAGCAAGATATTGAGGAATATGAGGGTTCCAGTGCGGTTATTGTGGGACGATTGAAGAAGGCAGTGCAGACCAAGCATGAGCTAGAGAAGGAAAATGAAACTCTGAGAAAATACTTGCAGGATTTGATGAAACCCTTGTAGGTAATTGGCTCCTCCTCTTCTGCTATAGGATTCATTCCCTAGGAGACCATTTCTGAGCTGGAGAAGATGAAGACTACCTCCAATGCTGCGGTGACTTGGTTGAAAGGTGTCCAAGATAAAGGAGATGATGCCATTAAGGGCATATTATCCATTGGAGGGGATGCATTGAGATTGATTGATCAGTTGAAGGTGGCATTAGCACAAGATAATGTGGATACTGACCTCTTGCTACAGAAAGTTATAGATATCATGGGATTCACTGAGGATAGATTGGTTAAATGCAGGATTCTTCCTTTTCCTAGGGTTTCTGAACCTTGGGAATGGTTCGAGATTCTACAAATGAGGCAGAGGGCCTTAAAGTAAATCCATAAGCAGGCAAATTTGGTTGAGGATGCCCTAATTGATGTTCATGGGAGATGCATCTCTTTCTTTGAAATCATGACTGGAAGGAAGAAGTTTACTCCAAAGCATCTCAGTTTGGAGCAACTTAGAAAATGGTGGAGGGATGTATATTCTCCAGTCAGTGAAGGACCAATTACTGAACATCAATTGGATGATGCTGCAACCTATATTGGAGTCATTGATAGATATTTGACCAACAAGGTTGATTGGGATGGTACAGTTCAACAGGCAAGGGAGGATGTTGTAACCCTTGAGCAAAAGATTAGAGTTTTGCCTGTGCCACCTGTTGCGGAGCTGGATAGGGTCCCTTTGGCCATACATGGAGAGTTGGATAAAACAAAAGATAAGGATGGGAAGTAAATATATTGAATCTCATTAATATTTGTGCTTCCCATTTTATTCACATGTATTGGACCGACCTTCTTGGGTGTTTTGGCGGTTGAGAATGAAATTGGTGCTATGGCACATTTCATATGTCCGAATTTAGTCTTTGGGGCCGACCTCTTGTAGGTTAGGGTTTTATTATGAAGTTGTAATTTGGGCCGACCTATCCTGTTTTCTATATAATGGGAATGTTGCCTCATTTTGGGCATATAGATAGATAGGGAAAATTGAGAAGGAATTATAAATAGAAGTGCAGGGATGAGTAAGAGCAAGTTAGGGCTTTATTTTCAAGCAAATATTGTAACATAAAACTAGAATTTTTGCCATTTTTGGATGATTTACTATAAGGAGGATATTGTGTTTGGTATCCATCTTTTGGAATTTCATCTTGCATGGTTCTTGTTGTTCTATCTTTCAAATTGCTTATAGTTTATGGTTAAATGATTTGATAATGCTTAGGGTTTCATGTTTGGAGTGTTTGTAGCGATCTCTAGTCCATACTTTTTGCAGTTAGCTGATTGTTAGCTGCTTTGCAAAGTTAGCCTGGACTTCTATTTTGTGCTTAGTTCAATTGTGAGAGTTTTTTTAGTATAGTTTCTATGGAATTATTTGAATGAATGTTTATGATTTGAAAATCTTTCAACACCTTAGAAGATTGCACTATTTTTGTGGAATTGCAGATTTATCTGGGTCAAGCAGAAGATAGTTTATGAGAGATCGGTCCATTCTAAATATTTTATCCTTTCATATTCTAGTCTTAGGGTTAATAATAGTTTTAAGATTACTTCTGAAACATTTATCTTTTATTATTTCTTTATCATTTCAGGTTCTAATCAGGTTTAAAAGCATCATTTTAGTGTTCATATCTGATAAGATTTGATATCCAGTATTGCTCGTAGTAAGGTCCCATTGTGTTTACCAGCATTTTCACATTTATCACTGAGTTGTTTACTGCATTGTCAAGACCTGACATTAGAGACCTTGGGGTTATCTCTTTTCTCATAGAGATTTATCTTTCAAGAGAGATAGGATATTATATTCTATCTGAGTTGTTGCTGTGCAAAAAACACCATCAATAGGGCCTAACCACTTTTCTGACCACAACAAGATGCTAAAAGAGGATTCGAATTCCTAGTCCTCTGACCCTCAAGCTATGGAGGAAGAATATATCATGCAGATTGAGGATAGAGGGGAGGATCATCACATGTTGCTGGAGTGGGTGGAGAAGCTTGAGAAGAAGTTCATTGGTCTGGCTTGGTTCACTGTCAAGTTGATCCATCGTGTGGTTGGCACCCTTGCTACTATACTCAAGGATGCAGTAGATAAGAAGGCTATAGAGAAGGACCCCAACTGGGTTGGGGAGGATGTTATTAACCTCCTCTCTTAGAATTGGGAGAGTGCTAGTTAGTCTGCTACGGTTGTGTCTTATTTGTTGGGTCATTATTTTGTCGGTTGTTTGTCTGTTGTTAGTATGTTTTGTTTTATTGGTTAATGCTATATTTATTTGGAATTGATCTTTTTTGGCCCTTGTGGCTCGTTGTGTAAAGGGTACAACACCTTATAAATGATGCTTATCTTATCAAAAACATACCTAAGAAAAACATGAATTATTGTGCATATCATAGAACTCTTGGGCATCTTACTCACGAGCATCATGCATTAGAATTGATATTGAGTGATTTTCACTTTGATTATAATGATTTTTACCAAATGATTTCATAGCATGTCCTCTTGCTCCTCGCTATGTAATAGTTGCAGGATCTTAGTATTCTCACTTTTACATATTATACATTCATTGAAAATCATTCTCTTTATCTTATGGAGCTCATTCTCACCACCTATCTCGACTCATCCTTGTATCACACTTAGTGGGAGCAATGGGTTTAGGTAGCCTTGTCCTCATACGACACTTGTTGAGTGTCTCTTTTGTCTAGTTGACTACCTTCCATGTATATATAAGAGTAAGCTTGGGATGTGGTTGACATGCCTTAATTTGGATCACATGTGACATATTGAGTTATCTTTAGTGTTGTATTTTGGGGGCAACCCCTTATTCATGATATAGTTTCATTCAGGAACATATGACTTTGCATAGGGATTTCTGAATAAGCTCTTGTGTCTTATTCTACTTTAAAGTAGATTACTCACAACAATGGTGTTAGCAATCGCTTTAAAGTAGGGGCATACATCGACACTCAAATTTATTTGCATGATTTTCTTTATTCTTGTGATGCATCCTTTTCTTGGTGGTGTCATTGGGTTTGATTTCCTCCAAGAGTGTGATATTTATTTGACTTGTCCTCTCTTGGATACATTAGGCATGATGTTCCTTAAGAAGAGACCTTACATGAACTAAGAAAAGTCCCCTTGAACAAAAAACTATAGACATAATATTCATAAAGCATTCAACATTGTGGTGCCTTATCAAATTTTTTAGGAGGGTAACCTCAGTATGGTATTGGAGGATAATATGATTCTCTCATTTTCCCCCTTTTTGGGATACTCACCTAGTGGAAGGTCTGAGGTTCCACTACCCCAAAGTGAGCACATGCATGTGTCGTTTGCATAGTGGAAATTGAGTTCTTATTGTACACGTTTCTTGGAAAAATAGCCTATACTTGGTCCACATCATGTTGAACAGACTATCGAAGCTTGATCCTTTCCTTTTCTCAGAAAAAACAACTATGTTCCACATCATGTTGGAATGATTGAACCTCGATCCTTTATTTTCCTTTATTTTTCTTGGTCTTTGATAGGGTATGATTCTGTATCATTTTCATTGCTGCATACACATGTTTCTTGAATGCCTACTTTAGTGTGAGTTTTTCATGTGAAAAATCCCACTAAAGTGGGGGCAAAATGTAGTAACAGAAAAAGTATCCCTTTTCCTTAATTCGAGAATTAATCTTAAGTTATCTATAAATACAAGGTCATTTAATTATTTTGAAACTAGATTTTAGAGATCAAGAGTCTAGATAATTTTCATGAGATCAAAAATTCATATTCAAGAAGCAAGCAAGAGTGAAGTCTTGGAGCAAAATTATAGGTCTTCAAGCTCATTTGTGTCAAAGATCAAGCATTATTGAAGGATTGATGATAGATTCCTATGGAGAATCATGATGGATTCTAGGTTTTGGAGAGATGCACAAGACATGCAACCAAGCCTAATGACTTGTTTTCTAAGTGATTCCATCTTCTATGATCATCTATTTGCAGCCTAAAGAGAGGTATACTTAGATTTGTGACAATTTATTAATGGGATTTGAGATCTTCTAAATTAGGTCACTTGAATTTATCATGTTTCATTTTAGGATCCTATTATAGCATAATTGTGTAGGATTTCTTCGCATCAATAAGGATCTTAATCTGAGACACACTTAAGGTTAGGATTGCACACACATTTCATGTTTTAGATTTTAATTCATCATCAAGGTTTAATTACCAAACTTGGGGTTTGATTGAGGAAAAACCCTATCCACCACAAAGCTTTAAAATTTGTTTTGTAGATTATTAGCAGACTTGGATCCAAAAGTGATAATTTTAAGTTGCAGGAAGGGGGTGCAAATCTGGAACTTAAAGATCAGATTCAAAGTTTTTCAGAATTCTATTAGGACCCATTCACCACTTGGCAAATGAGTCCCTACTAGGGCTTTTGGGACAACAAATTTTCATAATTTATAAGCTTCATTTCTAGATTCAAATCCTCCTCAAAAAGTATACCAAGACCCATTCATCACCTTGTGAATGAGTCCTTGATGAAGTTGTAGAAACAACAAGCTTTGAGTAGGTGCACAACATTCTTCATTCTTAGTTTTTGTAAAAAAATCCCTATTTTCCTCCTATTATGTGATTATTTCCTTCATTGCAATTTGTATATTTAGGTTTAGAGTTGTTTTTTTAGTTTTCATTTTTCTCCCCAAAGTGTGATTTGATTCATCACCCCCATCCTTGCATAAAGGAGAAATTGCAAGATCTCTAAATCTTGGCTTGGCTGACCTTTTTAGGTTGATGGTCACTTCAAGGTTTTGGATCTCATCTCTTGAATGAAAATAATAGAAAAGAGGGTTAGAAATCATAGCCCCCTTTTCTATGTTTCACATTGGTGATGAGGAGAGATTTGATGCATGAAGAAGTGACTGAGGAGCCACCACAAAGAAAGAGTCTATTCATAACCAGATGTAGTCTAGAGAAAAGGTATGTAAAGTTATCATTAATAGTGGTAGCACTAATAATTTAGTTTCAAAAGAGATTGTAACCAAGTTGAAATTAGAGAGATTGAAAAATAGAAACCCTTATAGGATAACATGGATTCAAGATGATCATAAGATATTGGTGAAATTTCATATTTGATCATATAGAGATGAAGTATTGTCTGATATTATGCCTATGGATGCATGCGATTTACTATTAGGAAGACAATGGCAATAAGATAGGAAATAAATTAATGATGGGAGAAGAAATAATTATACTATGATTTCAAATGGAAAGAGAATAAAGTTGATACCTTTAGAGGAAGAGGAGAAAATTGAAGTTTGTGACACTACCAAACTATGTTTGGTGGATGTAAGGAAATTTTTGGATGGATTGAGGTATGAGAACATGTGTTTTGTATTGATCCCAAAGAAGAGAACTCACCCAAATATAGAGGACCCTACCATAAAGAATGAATAGGTAGAAAAATTGTTGATAGAGTATGAGGATATCATGTCAAAGAATTACCAAAGGGACTCCTGCCAATCTAAAGTATTAGTCATCATATAGATCTTATATTGAGAGAAATTTTTTCAAACAAGGAATAACTTAAAATTACACCATCAAATAATTTAGTGTTGAATTGATAGATACACAATTTGTTGAGGAAAGGATTGATTAGAGAAAGTTTGAGCCCATGTACGATACCTACTATAATTGCACCAAAGAAGGATGGAGAGTGGAGTATGTGTACGAATTCAAGAGAAAACAATTGGATCAATGTTAAGTATAGATTCCCCTAACCAAGGATGGATAACATTATGGTCTGTTTGAGTGGAGCAAAGTATTTCATAAAGATTGACGTAAAAATTGGATATCATCATATCAGAATTAGAGAAGGAGATGAATGAAAGACTGCATTTAAGACAAATGAAGGATTGTATGAGTGGTTAGTGATGTCTTTTGTATTGAATAATGCACTGATAAATTTCATGATATTGATGAATGAGGTATTGAAGAAATTCCTATGAATTTTTTTCATTGTTTACTTGGATGATATTCTGATTTTTAGTAAGAATAGAGAAGAGAATTTGTAGCAGATTTGACAAGTATTATAGAGGTTGAGAGATGAAAAGTTGCTGATCAATGTCAATAATTGTAGCTTCATGAAGGTAAATTTAGTATAGTTGGGATTTGTTATCTACGATGAATTATTGAAGATGGATCTTGAGAAAGTGAAATAAATTATTGATTGGCCTACATCGGTGAACATTGGAGTGGTGAGATCATTTCATGGCTTGGCTAGTTTCTACCAGATTTTTATCAGAAGTTTTAGTAGTGTTTGTAACCCTATTATAGAGGAAATGAGAGGAGAAAATAAAGAATTTAAGTGGAAATATAGAGCACAAATAAGTTTTGAATTGTTGAAGCAAAATGTGACAAAATAGCTAGTGTTAGCATTGCAAGATTTTGACAAGGTATTTCAAGTTGACTATGATGCAAGTGGAAATGAAATTGGAGAAATGTTGAGTCAAGAAGGAAGACCTATAGCATATTTTAGTGAGAAGTTGAATGATTCCATAAGAAGATATCTAGTTTATGATCAAGAATTCTATGCCATAATTCAAGCCTTGAATAAGTGGAGACATTAGTTATTGCCTAAGGAGTTTGTGTTGTATACATATCATCAAGCTTTACAATATTTGAAAAGCCAAATAAATTTGAATCAGAGACATATGAGATGGGTTGAGTTCTTACATAGTTACACATTTATGTTGAAGCATAGGAGTGGCAAGTCAAACAAAGTTGTAGATGAATTGAGTAGGAGAAGGAATTTGCTGACAAAGATGAGAGTAGAAGTGGGATTTGAAGAATTGAAGCATATGTATGAGGATGATGTAGATTTAGGTGAAGCTTGGAAAGAATATATGTTATTCAAGGGAAATCAACCGTGTATGCCAAGGAGTTCAATGAGAGAATTTAATCAAGGAGAAACATAGTGGAGGCTTAGCAGGACATATTGGAGTGGATAAGACAATAGATTTGGTGAGTGAATATTATTTTTGGCTGTAGATGTATAAGGATGTGAGGAAGTATGTTTGAAGTTGCAAAAGGGAGTAGTCAAAATACTAGATTGTATAAACCTTTGATAGTATCAAAGAGACCTTGGGAAGATATAAGCATGGATTTCATTTTGGGATTTCCAAGGACACATAGAGGACATGATTCAATCATGGTAGTAGTGGATTTTTTTTCTAAAATGACACATTTAATTCCTTGTAAGAAGACTAATGATGCTGTGTATGTTGCTGACTTATTTTTCAAGGAGATTGTGAGACTGCATGTATTACCTATGAGTATAGTTTCCAACAGAGACACGAAATTCATTGGATACTTTTGGAGGACACTATGGAAGAAGATGAAGATAGATTTGGAAATTTTAGTTCAAAATAACACCCACATAGATAGAAAAATAGAGGTAGTGAATAAAAGTTTGGGTAGCTTGTTAAGATGTTTGATTGGAGATACGACCATAAATTGGGATATAATTTTACGCTAGTCAGAGTGCATATAATAATTCAGTAAATTGAGGTACAAGAAGACACCATTTCAGATCATTATTGGAACACATCCTAGAGGAGTTATAGAGTTAAGATACATCCGTATGGAAAATAAGAGGAGTGTAGAGGTAGAAGAATTTTCATATTTCATGGATACATTACATAATCAGGTCTAGAAGCATTTAGAAAGTATGAATAGTAAGTATAAAGAGAAGAAAAATGAGCACCACAAACATAGGGAATTTGATGTTGGAGATGAAGTAATAGTATATTTGAGGAAAGAGATATTTCTAGTTGGTACAATAAGTTGAAGATGAGGAAGTTTGGAATGTGTAAGATTCTAAGGAAGTTTGATTATGGAAATGCATATGAAGTGGAGCAACCAGAGACATTGGGTATATCACCTAGTTTCAATGTTATAGACATATATGAGTTTCATGGATGATAGTCAAGTGGCAGTAGTGATGAAGTGGATTTGAAGGAGTAGTTACCACAATAAGAATCGAAGGAGATTGAGCAGATTTTGGATACTAGAACCAAAAGGAGCATTAGGAACAAGCAGTACAAACAATATCTTGTGAAGTGGAAAGGCATACCAGTGGAGGATTCATCATGGATTTCCCAGGATGAGGTGGATCATCTTGGTTTTCTTGTTAGCACTAGAAAGTGAGGGAATCACTTTTCTTCCAACCCCAAGTGTTTGATGCAGGAGCATCCCTGGTTGTAAAGCAATCCTATATCAACCAAAAACATTTATTTTCTTACATTGCATTCACAAGTAGTTTTCATATTTCATCCTGCATTTTATCACATCATTGTTTCTCAACTCTTAAAGTAGGATATAACATCTACAAATAGATATACATAAAATATCCATATTTCATATTATTTGCATAAATGTCTACAAAAAATTACCACTCTCAGAATTTCATTGTATTTACCAGTCAGAGCATTTGGGGCTAACCTTGTCCAGATTTATTAGTGTGGACATATTCTAGATCATGTAGAGATGAATGGGACATAATACAAGCATCTTGGGTTCATTGTGACCTATCTTGGAGATTCACAAGTTATCTCTTTTCGTGTGGAGCTATCTTCCTATATTTTGAGGTTGAACTTCACATATATTCATCATCGCATTATTAACCCTTTTTTCTAACATGGACCTTTGTTAGATCTTGAGAAGCATATTTATAAGCATTTGAACTCATAAAAAAATTTAGTAGTAGTTTTATAAGTAAGATTCAAATTCATTATATTTTAGCATAAACCCTTCGGGGGCATGTAATGAGGCCTTTGGATAGTTGTATTGTTGAAAGCCCTTGTGGTAGGCCTAATAGCCCTAGTTTTTCACCCATGGGGCATGTATTGCATGTAATATTTTCAATTCAATAAACTTTCACGTTTGCATATCAATTTGTTGTGTTATTTCCACCCTATTGACTCTCAGCTGCATGGTTCAGGTTGTTCCTTCTGGGACTTTGCTACCATGATTGCACCACACTATAATCTAAAATAAGAATCCAAGAGATCCTTATGACACCAAAAAACATTGCAAAATACCATCTATCTTATAATCAAATATTATCAATGGCTCACTACACACTATAACAACTTAGAACCAAAATCTTCAATCAAAGAAGATAGAACACATTATATAATTACATAAAACTCCCATTAAAACTAATATCAAGTTATCATGGAATCATGACCAATATATTTTCCAACGTTCTATTGAAAGTGAAAAAATATTCTCATGCACCATAAAAAATATTAAGGATTCAAATGGAAAACTATATCAGGTACTCCCAATAACCATATCTCACTGTAATAAGCATACCAATGTAATAATGGTGACCAATAATATGGCCTACCAAATAGAATCTGCATTAGACAATTTACAATATCTACACAAATTCAACATATTGGAGAAATACATAATCCATGCTCCAATCTTAAATAAATGAAAAATAGATTCAACCCCACATTAGTATCACACAAAATAGAGATAATTAGGTATAACATGTGGATTTACAAGACTGAAACACCGTAACCAATGCTAGATCTTATTTTACAAACAAACCCATATGGGAGTAAGCATAGATCAATAAGAACCCTCCAAGCAACCATGCAAACCTATAACTATCTTCATCAAGAACACCCTAAATGCAGTCTCATCACATATCTACATATCACATAATTTAGTTAACATGTAAAACCATCTTAGTAAATCTAAAACCATATAACCATCTAGAAATTCACATCAAACATGTCATTTGAATAATGGAATAAGCACAAATCTACAAACCCATAGCTAAAAAAATAAGAGTAAATTAAAATACAATAGGAAAAACCAAGCTGTCCATGAGCTTATAATATATGAAACATATCAAGTCCATAACTCACAAAGAGGTTAGTGGCTTATCTTCTAATGCTTTCATGTAACCAAGGGTTGACACCATGAATCCAACATAAGAATTCCATTATGTAGTCCAAATTGAGAGTGTTCCTCCATGTAACCACAATGTATCTACCCATCCAACATGAACACCTTATTACTACACATGACCACAAGGTAAAAGAAAAAAGAAACCAAAAAGGAAGATATTTAAATATTGTCAAGAAAGAGCTCGAAGTTACTATTGTCTCTCAAAGTTGCACTGTTGCTAAGTCACAAAAATTAGCACTTTGGAGAAACATTGCAACACTCCTAGAGCTATGAGCTTCATAAAACTTGGAGTGAACCTCCAGAGAGGGTTGGTTCCCTTGGAACTATCACCTAAACTAATTTCTTTGTTAAGGAAAAGAGAGAAGGATAACTTGGAAATGAAACTTGAACTCTAATACAGTGATGCACCAAAAAGGTTTTCAAACCTATTATGCTATTTTGAACTTACAATATAGTCAAATGAACAAGATAAAATTATGCACAACTTTGATTTTCTATTATATTTATGTATCAATTTTTTATAGGAAAGTTGATATTCAATAGCCTCAAGAGGAAATCAAATGTTCTTCACAGTCAAGAGTTGTATAAACAAATAACATAATCTATAACCTACATAAAATATACACACTTCTGCATAAAGGTGCATTGGAGTGAGACATGAAATTGAGGACTTATTATAAAATCATAGAACTACATCAATCACTTCATTCTTGCACACAAGAAACATATTAAAGAAGGAAAAATGATTTTTTTTTATTGATCAAAAGAAGTTACATATAGCTGCTTACAAGTCTGAAAAGTGAGTTTCATTTACAACTCCATATTGAAAGAACTTGAGAAAATTTACAATACAAAACTTAGAAAAAAAAAAAAACTCACTAGAAATTTCTTCTAAAGCCCGCTTATATGTTGTTCAATAACTTACAAACAAAAGGAACATGAGTGGAAGAGAGAAGGATAAATTTTCACTTGAGATGGATGAGTCAATCTCCTTTGGTCGTCCAAAACAATAATCCTTGGTTTTCAGCCCCTTGAACTGCTTCAAAAAGGTGTTTGAAGGCTGAAAAAATCTTCCCTTGACCTCTTCTATCATTAAAAATCTTAAATCTACTCCTATATGCTCTCAACTACCCATAATTGGGTTGAACAACTCCCTAGATATTTGCAACTGCCCCTATATTCTCTCAACTTCTCTAAAGAAGCTCAAACCACCACCAAACTGCCTATATGCTTGGCACACATAAATATTCAACTATTCCCCCTTGACTTACTTGAAGGGAACCACATCTTTATCTATTTTTCATGTATAACATTATTTAAAGTGATTTATAAATCATCACTTAAATAAAGTTTTACATTTAAAATTTTCTGCAAAAAATAAAGTCTCCTCAATTCAACCTTGCTCCGAATTGGTGAAAAAATTCACAAACTACAAATTTGGTTGGTGTAAAATTTAATGGGTTTTTTTTGCCTTCTTGTTTCCTAATTTCTATCCACAAATCTCAAGAACCCAGATTGTAGTTTGTGAGATACAACTATTTCTTTGCACACATGTTTATGATGACTTAACACAAGAAAACTGGATGCACAAATTGCACATCATATGCAATAGCCACAACATCTTCAACACTTTTAAACTGCCTTCTTACTTATATGATCATTTGGGACTGTCCTTGTGCTTTTGGAAAAGCTGAATTTCATATCTATCTTTGCATGATGACTATATGCATTAAATTGTCATGGATTTACCATTGTAACTTTATTGAAGAATTTTATGATTTTTTTGGTATGTAAGTAACTATTGTGACCTAAAATCACTTCCATTGATGAAAATTACACCTCATATCCCTCTAAAACAAAAGGGCAACATGTTGGGCTCAACCCTTGTGGGATCCCATTTCACTCCACATGCTAGAATATCAAATGAAGATAATTCAACAATGAAAATTGCACCTATACTTGTACAATGAACAAACATGTTGGATAAAAATACTGAAACCAAAATTTCAACTCTTGCAAGAATTTTTGGAGCAATCGGGCAAATTTCAGAGCATCTAAGCAAGTTCTAGAGAAATTGAGCAAGTTCTAGAGCAACTGAGCTGTCAGGAGATCAACATCCATCCTCACCACCTAGGAAATGATGGATGCCTTTTCTTTTAATATGATCTTCTTTTCTTCAAATATATAGTCTAATTTTTGTATTGCATTGAAGGAGTTAATTGCACGGCTTGTGTGGGACACTATACAATTGTAATTATAAAAAAAATGCAATTTTGAAGACAACACTTTTTTGCAATCTTTCTCTTGTGTACATTTGAAAAATAAAATGCAATCAATTTTGATAATCCTTTTGTGCATATAGATATGACATATCAGACTTGAATTGATACCTTTTATCTTTACCTTGCAAAACAATCACAACTCTACTTGATTGAGCTCGAAGCAAAATTAGGTAATATTTTTGGTGACATTTGCTACATGTTTTCCTTCTGAACATCTTGACCAATTTCTTGAAGCTATTCATCGGGAATGGAGTCAATAGAAACCCTTAACAAACTCAAATCTAATTTTTAACTCCCGTTATAACACCACAAAGCCACTAACCAGACACCTAAACTAAACCTAACTATGCCTTAACACTTGGGTAAAATGGAACCTAAAACATTACTTGAAATAAACCTATCCTAACCTACCCAACTAATAGTATGAATCTCTCAAACAAAGCCATTAACTAGTTCTTCAAAGTAACTTCCCCTTCTCATGAGCTTACAATCCTTCACATGTTTATGAGTAGCTGATAGGAGGTAGAGAAATAGCAAACTTTCAACTAGTTGCTGCCATACCCCTTTGAAAATGAAAAAACCTCCTCTTATCTCCTCATCTTGGTTAAGAAAATTGTTGTTTTGAAGTGGAAGGATAAGCTGAATGCTTTCATCTTCAGTTGCATCTTTATGCTTGGGTGCAAGCATAACTTTTGGAACTTAAGTGGCCTCTAGTCTTGCTAGGTGTCTAATAGGACATCCTGTTGACAAGAAAAATTTGAAGCTACTCTTGCTGGTTTCACTCTTGTAAACTATCTCTTCAACCTCATTATACTAATTAGGAACACTTATTTCATGTGATTCAACTAAATGAATGGATGCTATAATGCTTTGCTCCTATTGTTCAATATTTTCTGATTCAGAAGATGTTGAATTCACAAATTAAAACTGAAACAAAACACTTCTAGGTCATCCCAAAACAAGTCTTCTTCTACTTCCTCTTTGGTTTTTTGAATAATAAGGATCTTTTGACCTCATATCAACTTTCTTCAAGACCTCTAAACTCCAAAGATGACTCATCTTTGTGCTCTCCTTCTTGGATTGACAACTCATCACTGTACTCAACATG
The DNA here is from genome assembly GCA_007115665.2 of Sequoiadendron giganteum. Taxonomy (NCBI): domain Eukaryota; kingdom Viridiplantae; phylum Streptophyta; class Pinopsida; order Cupressales; family Cupressaceae; genus Sequoiadendron; species Sequoiadendron giganteum. Next base: position 574,552,462 of record CM021101.1, read on the forward strand.
CTGCAACTGATTCAAATCTGCTGTTTGTGTGAGCACAACCATATTTTCTTTATCAGACTCAACCAAAAGAGGCAGCTCATGGAGTAAATCAGTAGCATATTCCTTTTCATCAACCTCTTCACTGTCCAAAACAAGGCTATTTTCACTTGCTTCTTGATGGACCAATATCTTGTTTGAGTGACTTTCATCATCCTATTGCTCAAAACTTGCTGATGATGTTAATAAAGGCATGTTTTCCTCAATATTATCAACAAAGAATGAAAGTTTTGTAAACAAATCAATCTTTATCTCACCATTCTTGTCACAAATTTCCTACTCATCCTTTGTTCAACAAAACTAGAAAAATCATCCAAATAATTAGTTAACAACTCAATTTTAACACCTGTTTCTTGCCTTACTTGTTGTCCTAACTGATTAGGATCATCTCTTTCTTTCCACAAGTATGAATTTTCATTAGGAGGACAAGAGTGTTTATTAGGCAAATAAAATTATGAATTCAATTGAGCTTCTTGAAGGAAAATAGGTTGCTCAAAGGACTTCTCTTGAGGATTAATGGGATGAACTTGTTCATTAATGAACCTTTTAAATGAAGAAGAGCCTTTGAAGCTTGGAATATCAAATTTGGAAGACTTATGAAGCTCAAGAGACTTAACTTGTTTGAAATTTAGTATCTTGAACTCAGGTACTTCTTTCTTAAAAAATGGATTTGGAAATGTGAGATCTGATGGAACTTCCAACTTCTGGGCAGCAAACAAAAGCTTCTTTTCTTCTTCTCTTGCCACCACCTCCTTTGTAAGCTCTTCCTCATGTTGTCTCTTTTGTGCCAACAACTGGTGCTCATGAAGATGGGAATTGTAAGACAACTCCTCCTGCTATAAAGCATATTCTTGCTACCTCTTGATCTCATTCAATTCCTTGGTCTAGTCAAGCAATATGCTCTTGATGTTTCCAATCTCAGTTTGCTTATTACTTCGAAACCGAGTAGGATATTGAGTATGTTGGTTTAGCATAAAATAGTATTCTTGAAGCTGTTTTTGAGCATATATTGGCTGCCATGATGGTTGAGTAGAGGTGGGTAGGTGTTGAGCATGATGAATCTATCAATTACTTGTAATTACAAGGCTATTTTAGACAAAACTAGTAGTATTGTTAATTTAAAATGGTTGATAAGAAGAAGTATGAGCAACATCTTCATAAAATGGAGGGTGATAAGACATATCCCCATGAAACATAAACATGTCTACTCCTTCAAAATTTGAAAAATCAGAATAAAACATATTTTCTTGTTGAAAACTTGAAACATATTAGCACTTGAACTACTGAAACAAGTAGATAATCTCTCTAGAGTCACCAAGTATGTATTTGAACACCTCAAAATGTAGAAAATAGTAGTGAATTAATAGATAAAAGAACTGAAAACCAGTTCGTTGTCCCATCGGGCATGCCAAAATTATTGTCTCTCAAAGTAACAAACACTTGCTAAGTTGCAAAACTTAACACTTTGGAGAAACATTGGAACACTCCTAGGCCTATGGTTGCATAAAACTTGGAGTGAACCTCCAGAAAGGGTCGGTTCCCTTGGAACTATCACCTAAACTAATTGCTTTGCTGAGGAAAAGAGAGAAGGATAACTTGGAAATGAAACCTAAACTCTAATATAGTGACACACCAAAAATGTTTTCAAACCTATTTTTCTGTTTTGACCTTACAATTTGAACTTACAATATAGTCAAATGAACAAGATAAACTTATGCACAACTTTGTTTTTCTGTTATATTTGGGAGCTGGCAAGAAGTTGAGTCCACTTTTTGGCCAAAAAGTGGAAGTGTTTTCTCTAATTTTCAGAATTTGACACTTTGACCTTAAAATTTGAAGCACTTAGAGATGAAATCTTCGAAAAAGTCACTAATCATAAAATGTAGTACTCAGAGTCTAGTTTCCAAATATGTAATTTATTTCAATACCCAGATTGTACAAATTGAGTTTCAATAGGAATTTCTAAAAACCACTGTTTAAAAGTCATTTTTTTTACCATACCATGCACGTGTATGACATCCACATTTTGATCTAAATTATTGTATTTTTCTAAATACTTTTGGGAAAAGATTTGTGACTCATTGAAGCTTGTCTTTGATATTTTTTTGTAATTTTTTATTGAATATTTGTTTTTTTGTTATATTTTTATTAGGCATATTTTTTCGTTTTGAAAAATCATCTTGTACGACATGCATAAGATGACCTAAACTTATCATTTTTTGATTTTTTTTTTTAAATTTAAAAGAATCATTTGATGTTTGTCTTCGTGCACTCCGTTCATAAAAATGTTATTAAAAATTTATTAAAATACTAAAAAACACTAATAATTCAAGTTTATGGACCTGTTTAATTAGAAATTAAATGAAAAATAAAAAAATTAATCCAATTGTAATTTTTTTTTACATATTTGGAATCTACATTGTCTAATCTATAATGGATTTTAATTTCATCAAAAAATTCTACAAATAAAGCCTTCAGACATATGCCCAAAGTCAGTGTTTTTTTGTGACATTGCTAGGACCTTCAACTTGTAGGTCAAACCAGGTCCATGGCTTAGGTTCGGATCCCCAAACCATTTCCTGAACCTATAAACAAAACAAAAACCCGACCTACATTTGAAATTTAAAAAAAGGGGATCCCGTTTTGAAAATTGTCGAAAATTGCCATTTTTGGAATTTTTGAAAATGGGATCCCGTTTTGAAAATTTTCCAAAAATGAAATTTTTTCAAAATAGGATCCCATTTTTGCAATGCCGATTTCATTTTTTTGGCTAAGGCAAAAACTTCCACGTTTCATGGACTCAAATTCTTGCACTTACCCATTTATGTATCAATGTTTTATAGGAAAGTTGATATTCAACAACCTTAAGAGGAAATCAAATGTTCTTCACAGTTAAGAGCTATGTAAATAGATAACATAACCTATAACCTACATAAAATATACATACTTCTGCATAAAGGTGCATTGGAGTGAGATATGAAACTGAGGACTTATTATAACATCACAAAACTAAATCAATCACTTCATTCTTGCACACAAGAAATATATTAAAGAAGGAAAAATGCTTGTTTATATTGATCGAATGAAGTTACATACAACTTCTTACAAGTTTGAAAAGTGAGTTTCATTTATCCATCTTGAAATAACTTGAGAAAAGTTACAATACAGAACTTAGAGAGAAAATAACTCATTGGAAATTGCTTCTAAAACCTTCTTATATGTTGTTCAATGGCTTACAAAAAAAAATAACATGTGGAAGAGAGAAGGATAAGTTTTCACTTGAGTTGGTTGAGTCAATCTCCTTTGGCCGTCCAAAACAATAATCCCTGGTTTTTAGCCCCTTAAACTGCTCCAAAAAGGTGTTTGAAGGCTGAAAAATACTCCCTTGACCTCTTCTATCATTAAAACTCTTAAATCTGCTCCTATATGCTCTCATCTACCCATAATTGGGTTGAACAACTCCCTAGATATTTGCATCTGCCCCTATATTCTCTCAACTTCTCTAAAGAAGCTCAAACCGCCACCAAACTGCCTATATGCTTGGCACACATAAATCTTCAACTATTCCCCCTTGACTCATACTTGAAGGCAACCACATCTTTATCTATTTTGCATTTATAACATTATTTAAAGTGATCTATAAATCATCACTTAAATAAAGTTTTACATTTTAACTTCGTTGCAAAAAATAAAGACTCCTTAATTCAACCTTGCTCCGGACTGGTGAAAAAAGTCACAAACTACAAACTGGATTGGTGAGAAATTTAATGGGTTTTTTTCCTTCTTGTTTCCTAATTTCTATCCAAAAATCTTAAGAACCCAGATTGTAGTTTGTGAGATACAACCGTTTCTTTACACACGTGTTTATGATGACTTAACACAAGAAACCTTCATGCATAAATTGCACATCATATGCAATAGCCACCAATATCTTCAACACTTTTAAATTTCCTTCTCACTTATATAAGAATTTGGGACTGCCCTCGTGCTTTTGGAAAAGCTGACTTTAACATCTATCTTTGCATGATGACTGCATGCATTGAGTTGTCATGGCTTTACCACTGTAACTTTATTGAAGAATTTTATGAATTTTTTTGGTATGTAAGTGACTGTTGTGACTTGAAATCACTTCCATTGATGAAAATTACACCTCATTTCCCTCTCAAACAAAAGGGAAACATGCTGGGCTCAACCCTTATGGGAGCCCATTTCACTCCACATGCTAGAATATCAAATGAAGATAATTCAACAATGAGAATTTCACCTATACCTGCATAGTGAACAAACATGTTATATAAAAAAGTGAAACCAAATTTTCAACTCTTGCAAGAATTTTTGTAGCAATCGAGCAACTTTTGGAGCATCTAAGCAAGTTCCAAAGCAACTGAGCAAGTTTCCAGAGCAATTGAGCAAGTTCTGGAGCAATTGAGCTATCAGGGGATCAATGCCCATCTTCGCCACCTATGCAATAATTGATGCCTTTTCTTTTAATATGCTCTTCTTTTCTTCAAATATATAGTCTTCTTTTTGTATAGCATTGAAGGATTTAATCCCACGACTTGTGTGGGACACTATACACTTGTAACTATCAATAAAATGCAATTTTTATGCAAACACTTTTTTTGCAATCTTTCTCTTGTGTATATTTGCAAAATAAAATGCAATCAATTTTGATAATCCTTTTGTGCATATAGATATGACATAGTAGACTTGAATGTATACCTTTTATCTTTACTTTTCAAAACAATCATATCTCTACCTGATTGAGATGGAAACAAAATTAGGTAACAATTACCATAACATAACCAATTCCATAAAGATCGATAATCATGAGCTTACAATGCCCAACATAGATCACATTGACAATATCCATGGTTTGTAATTTCAAAAATCTGCAAAAAAAAGTTAACTCACAAAACATTCATTGCAGCCTTAAAATCCTTCCAACAACCTTGAATTCCTTCTAACAATTTCCCACAAGCTTTCCAAGCTAAGAAATAAAAAATGAAGGAATAACCAAAACCTAGTTAACCTTCAGCTTTGATACCAAATGGTCAGAAATAAATAGGTTCAATACCGATTGTTAGGAAATTTAGTCTCTATCCAAATATGAATTCAATGGATGAGATTCAAGGATTGGACTACAACAATAGGAAAATATGAAACTTATTTACAAATATGAAAATTAAGTTGTGTTAATATGGAAATACCATGATTAGATCCATCTTTCGTATGATGCCAAAAATCAGCTAACATATCATGCTGGTAAACATTACTTTATGTGAACTTATAAAATCAATAAATAAAGAATATCATCACCATAAGATAGCAGCAATGAGGCACATATCAACAACACAAGATCATCACATAACACATAATTTACATGGGGAAACCCTTTCCGAAAAAAAATCCACCAAGAAGAGGGGCCAAGTATGCATTATCATAAAATAAATGAGATTACAATACAACCACTTACATTATCCTCTTTTCCTTCAACATGGAAACACCTATGTACCTGTGAAACAACCTCTTTATGCCCACCTGTCCTTGTTTCTACAAAGTAACACTACATTAAAATGTTCCTCTTTAATTATACATCCAAGAGGTTGAATTTATAGACTTGAGAAGGCATCTAATGCACCAAACATGGCACCCAAAGATGACCCTTCATTCCAAACATCTGCAAAATTTGGATTACCTCCTTGGAATGTGAAAAGACACTAGTTTTGGCTCCAATAATTTCCCTCTAACTTGGGCACCCAAACTTGAGAAGATAAACATTACATTAAATGTAATAAATGATGGAAAACCAAGTGACACTTTTTGCCTCTATCCAAGCATCCATTTGGAGAATCCCATAAATTACTTATTTAACCTTTCCTTTTATCTTTTATTATCCCATTCAAGGTGTCCACATGTAGAGTAAACAATATTAAATATTTATGTCCACAACTCACCTTTACAGATGGATTGCTAGTGGACCCATCACCCCTTATGAGTATATTACAAACAATGGGAAGAATTAATATTAAACAAAATATTTTTCCAATATACCCTAAGTGCCTAGAGAAACTTTCCAAGGATATTGGAACAATGATATATGTCATAGGTGGACAGAACCTTATCTTAAAAATAGAGAGAAGAGAGATCTACATGTGTATGGAGGTGGGGAGAGAGGGAGATTATGAGGGATGAGGGGAGAGGTAGGAAGGGGAGATAGATAGAAAGCTCAGATAGAGAGAGGTAGATAGTGGAGAGAGAGAGGTGAGATAGAGAGAGGTAGATCTAGGGGGAGAGAAGTGAGATAGAGAAAAATAGTTATGGGGAGGAGAGTAGAGAGCCTGAGGAGATGTGAGATGATATATAAAGAGACAAGTAGGCCCTAAACCCTAAACCTTAAATTCCAGGAGATGCACCTTGAACCCTATACACTAAACCCTAGATATTCACATTGATAATTAGCACTAAAACCTATACCCTTAACCCTAAACAATACACTCTCAAACATCAAACCTAAACCATCAAATCTAAATTATTCGTAGAAATGCAAGCACAAGAGAGATAGTTAGATAGAGGAGTGAGAGAGAGGGAGGGAAATAAATATGGAGAGAGATACAAACACTCACTCCTATGAAGATGAATTTTTGAGCATGGGGGAGACATTTTCTTTCTAGAAACTTGAGTGCATTATAGCCTAGATAGAGATGTATTGAGAGATAAAGAGAGGTAGAGAGAGTTAGGGAGAGAGAGAGGTAGAGATCTAGATAGGGAGAAAGAAGAGATGAAGATATGGAGAGTTAGGTATAGAGAGATAAAATGATACATGGGAGATAATGAGTAGAAAAGGAATGAGGGAAATAGGGAGAGAGATGGAGAGAGAGATATTTGAGAAAAGGAGTACAAAGGGGAGGAGGGAGGGATTTTTGAGGTAGGGAGAGATACAAATATTTGGAGGGAGAGAGAGGGATAGAGAGATTTTGGGGGAGGGATTGAGGCTAAACATGAGAAATATTGGCAGAGAGAGATGAAGAGATAGTTAGAGACAGGTGGAGGGAGAAAGAGCTAGAAAATTAGATTCAAGAACATGATGCTTGTAGTGTAGGCCAAAAAATGAGTGTGTTTTGGCTTGCAAAAAACACGTATGTGTTTTGGAGGCAAAAAACATGTATGTGTTTTGGTTGCACAAAAGATGAGTGTGTTTCGGCTTGTACAAAACTTGTACATTTTTGGGTTGCAAAAAAAAGTGCATGTTTTGGTTGTACAAAATATGTACATGTTTTGGATTGTACTAAACATGTAGGCATTTTGGATTATAATTAGGCTTGGATGACAAGAATTAGGCTTGGATGGTCCATTTGCCTCATTTTGACACGATTTTTTCTTCCATTCTCATTTCTTAATTTTCTCGCCATTAGTTTTACACATTATAAATCAAATCTTATTAGAATTACCACCATAATTTCACATGTCTTCTAAGCTTTCTAACCATATAGTTTTTTTATATTTGAACTATATTAACATATTTAATTTTAATTTCTTTCACTAAAGTTTGCATAGTTATCAGAGACATATGTATTGATTTTTTTAATAAATTTTGACCTACTTGTCCAAATTTGAAAAAATTATATAATATTGTTCTACACTTCATTATTTACATGGAAAAAAATATGTTTTTCAATTATTTTGGTGCAAGTTATGTGACACACACGGTCGATGATGTGATTTTTAAGATGCATCCACTTTGAAAAATCATAAAAAAACACTCAATAAAAAATTATAAAAATCATACAACTTCTAGTACTCACTGTTAACTATATTTCTACAATGGATTTTTGAAAATACTAAATTCAAATAAAAATATTGAGGGGCACACACCAGACACTATGTTATTTTTTTCTCAAAAAAATAGGAACACTTTTGTGTGCATGAAGCATTTGATCCTCTTAATCTTATCTATTTTTGAAAACTTTTAGTGGTTTGGAAACTAGATTCAGAGTACTACAATTCTTGTTCTTTTAGTATCTTCAAAATTTGAGTGCATAAATCTCAAATCACTCCTCCAAGTTTAGGTTTAGTTGATTTCAGAATAAAATGGTTACTTTTGACCCCCTTTTTGTGCACCATCTTGGTGCACTTACCCATATAAATTATTATTTTATTTTGATATATTATAAAATTTTACCTCTGAAATATATGCAACTGTACACTTTGTTGGTGGGATGGTCGATGCCATACCACCATATGATATTACACCCTAAAATGTATAATATATGCATAATTTTAATTAAATTCTATAACTAAAAGTTAATTTACATTTACACATTTTAAGTATTATAAAATATAAAATGTTATAAATTCATATGAAAATACCTATATATGTGATAAAAATAAATCATTTAGCAACTCATCATTCATCACCATATTATTTGATGTACTACCTCATATTACTTGATCATCTTCTATACTCCCAATACATCTAAGATGACAATGAGAACAATCATGGGAGGTGGCACTCTTTGCACCCTTTACATCATTATCTCTTCTAGAGAATATATTATAATAATTCAAGCATAGGTGAGAGCTAGGAGCACTAGAACTAGATAGTTGAGCTATTGGATCATTTACTAAAGTAGAAGACTAGGATACATATGTGCCATGCTCTATGAGTGTGTTTGTGAGGCTAGCAATTGCATGGAGAGTTTCCACCATAGTCTCATTGATGACTAATGGAACCCTCACATGATGAATAGGTTTTTGTTCTAGTGGTCTTTGTGGATGATTTCCTACTTGACGAGCTCTTAGTCTATCTTGGTTAGAGCCTCCACCTCTACTCTAAAACTCCCTCATATCAAAATAATTATAAATTTCATGAAGAAAAAACTCATAGTAATTTTTTGAAGAAAATATAATGGTACCTTGTGGTTATTACATGGAGGTTGGTCAAAGACCATCCACCACCTATCCCATTTTTTTTTATTTCATTATGATTGCACCAATGTATTGAAAATATCTTTGAAGTCACATCAAGGAGTGCATCTAGATATGTAAAAAGAGCACACATTTGTTCTTTTGTTATGTTTTTTTTTTACTTCAGCATAGGATAATTTTTTCATATAAATCCATGACATGAATCTTTATAACTTTTCCATTGATTTATTTGAATTTTCACTATGCCAAAATTATTCATCATTGCTTCCAACGATGAAGCAAGTGATCTATGGTAGGGGTTTGGTGTTGAAGCCTTCAATTTTGAAACTAAGTTTAGAATTTGAAGTTTATTTTGTTCTAAATGCTCTACGAAATCCTCTTGGCTTTGTCTAGGGTTTGACAAAAGTGTTAGAGGAGTCTTGAGTATTATAGGGTTGTATTTACAAATTCTATCATCCAAATTTGGCTTTGTATTAGGGTTTCTATGATATGCTATAAAAAATTTAAAAAATAGATCCATATGAAATAATCCATTTGTTTCAAATGCAAACAAAATTTGGTTCTAGAACACTAAAATTCAACACTTACCTCTTCTACAGTGTTGTATTGTGAATATCCTCGTTAAATTTGTAAAGAATGATTATTTTTTAAAGAATATTTGATGGAGAGGGCTTGATGTGGGTCAAGGTAGCGGGTTACAAATTTACAGACCTATTTTTTTATTTTAATTTTTGTAAAATATGCTCGTGTTTTGTGCTCAACATAATATGAACGTGTTTTGTGATTTCACAATAACTCAATTGTATTATGCTCATTTTTTTTTGTTTTGGATGCTTTTTTGTACACCTATTTGGTGTACACACCCATAGATTGAAAACACAATGATAACCCCTTGGTTATGTAGGCTAAGTTGAGACATATGCCAAGATAAGACTATGATATGTGTTAATTTTGTGACTTGAGACATAAAGTGCAAAGTGTCATATGTGTACCAAAAGTAAACTTAAGTGAACTAGTGTGAATACAACCTAGGTGGTAAACTAATTAGGTAAAACACTTCATTCACACCAACAACCCCCTTTAAGTGCAACTTAGGGAGAATGCACACGATATAATAATGCAAGGATGTGTCATAACTATGAGGCCATGTCAAGTACCCATGTAAAAATGAATCTGTCACAAATGGAGTAAAGGAGAAAAACTTGTAGGAAAAAACCTCTATCCAAAAGAGAGAAAATATAAAATACTCTCTAAAAGTGTGAAAAAGTAAAAACCCTGTGCTAGGAAAAAGTCTCCCATAAGAGAAAAGAAGGTAGACCATGCAATTCCCCCTCAAATTAAAATCTCCCGCAATGATAGTAGATGTTTGAAAATGAATGTTGGAGATCATCAATCTCAAGTATATAGCTTCTCACATTTTGCTTCTATTGTTCTTTCAACTGATTACACACTCAAACATCTAATGCAAACAATTTTGAGAAGATATAGTAGGGTCATTTGAATCTTGGTGTCCTTTCATTAACTAAGATTTTAGAGACATGTGTTGACATTCCATCTCTTCCATCTACTATTATTTTTGGTAATTATGACACGTGTCTTAATCTTATGACTTAAGACATAAAGTGATAAGTACCTTATGTGTACCCAAAGTAAACTTAAGCAGGCTAGTGAATATGATCTAAGTGGTGAACTAGTTAGGTGAGAAACCTTGTCCACACTAAAAAAATCAACCACACATTATCAAATACATTCACTCCATTGATGAAGAGGGTGTGCTCAACAGATGCGGATGCTTAAGGATTTGTGCTAGATTTTTGTAGTATGTATTTTTTAAGCTCATGTGTTGTTGTTCTTCCTTTTTACAATGAAGGAATGCCTCAGACTAATAGATGTTTGACTATGGATGTGAATGGTGAAGGTTTAATCTTGAATAAATGGTTGAGATCAATTGAGAGTAAGTATAGAATTGATTAATTAGTTATATTTATATTTTGATCAATTAGTTGTGCATGAATTTAAAATATGAACGAGTTATGAAAGACTTATGATATAATACATAATTAGATTTTTTTAATTATTTATGAAGAATGAATGAAAACAAACTTATTTAAATTTATTTTGGAATAAATAGATGAACATTAATCCAATTAACTAAATGATATGAATTATTTAATCAATTCATGAGAGTAAATGAAAAATAAAAAAAGTATTTATAAAATTATGGACATGATATTCTAGGATATGATTGATGTTCGAGGCAGATGACAATAGAAGATGGTAAAATTAAATATCTACACTTGGCAAGCTATTTTAAGACGACAGAGTGGAGTATTAAATTATTAGTGTTACCTTGGCAGGTTCCTCTCATATGTAGAAAGCTAACTGCACAAGCAAAACAGTGTCTTGATTAACATGCAAAACATTTGATGAAATGTACAAAACAAACCATGAGATAACTCAGCGAAACAACATAAGTAATCAGGGGCCACTGCTTCTATTATAAAGGCAACAGTTGGATAACATCCTCAACAGCTGCCTTGACAAATTTCAAAACTTTTTGTAAAAACTGTTGATATTTTTATTCCAACTCAGATTTATTGACAGATGAAAATGGATCACAAGTTCTGAAAACTATACAGTTAATTATAAATTTAAAGCCTGACCCATACTGTACGGTGTAAAACCTAAAAACATTGCCCAGACCGTGGAATTCGAGGTCGGTATGAAAAAAATTGCATAAGTTGGAAGAAGAATATATATTCTCGATTGCCCTAATTCGCATGGCGTTTAAGATAACAAAATTCTGTGGGCTTTGCGCAGTTGCCAATTTGTTGGTCCATTATAACAACTATCCAATTCTGCTGCTGCATCTGAACATTCTTTCATTGTTGGTAGGATATAATATTTGTTGAAGGTTTTATAAATGGGATTGTAAGTTGAATAAATTTAATTTTGGATCAAAATTTTATGATTAAGTGTGTTTGAATTGGAATAGTATTGAGATGAGTGATCTTTACCGAAAATTCAATGTTTCATTTGTGATCATCATCTATATGAACCATTCATTATTATGAGAACTATCATTCATGGAACATGGATAAATTTGACTAAAAAAATTACATGATTGAATTAACAATATGAGAAATATATCTTTGTACTTATTCTTTTTACAAATTGAAAACTTGAAAATGAATAAATCATTACAAAGGACTTTAATTTTTGCCTCAAATTAGCAATATGGGAAATATATCTTTGTACTTATTCCCTTTACAAATTGGAAACTTGGAAATGAATAAATCATTACAAACGGCTTTAATTTTTGCCTCGCATGAGTTTCGATCGGACGTACTTTTTGGTTGTTTTCTACAAATTGAAATTTACTTTTTCAACCAGCAAAGCTACCAGCAGCCAATGGGATTGCATCTATTTCTAACAAAAGAAAATCAGTTACGTGCTAGCGTTTAAAATTACAGTTTAGATTTAAATGCAGAGAGGTGGAATTCAAAATAAATATAGAGCTCCTAATCACACATAACGGACAACATAAAACTAATGTTAGTGATTAGACAACTCCTCGTGCAACACATGTACCCAACTATGAATGCCGTGGCTATATACCTAAGGAAACATTTGTTTGCTAAACAACAATCTCTTTCCACATACACCATGGAAAACTCAGGATGGGCAGACATTCTCAAGAGCTGCAATGGAGCAGTACCCACACAGGATTTCGGCTCTGCAGAACAGTTTATGGATCTCTCATGGCAAGGGCAAGGAGGATCTGTTGTTGTCAATGATTTACTGGGTTTTGACAGTAAAGTTGAAACAATTTTTAGATCTGCATCTCAGGGATCTCATGAAGAGCATATGGAACAGATGATGGGAGGAGGAGGAGAATTGCTTGAATATGGCCAGATTTTGCAGGAAGGACGGCCAGAAACATGTTCAAAAAATATTCCTTCTGAGATAATGTTGGATTCCTGCGAAGTGCAGCCACCCAAAACAGGCCGTAGAACACATGTTCAAAGGGTAAACCATATTTTGGCAGAGAGGCAGAGAAGAGAGGAGATGAATGAGAAATTCTCAATACTACGTTCCTTCATTCCCAAGTCCATCAAGGCAAGTCATATTTCCTGCTCCTTTGATATCAGGTTTGAAAACGAATGCTTTGGTATGAGATTTTAAATTATGACATTTTTGTAGCACCTGTAAATTTGTAGATTTCAGGTACTGTTTAATAGCTATTCATTGTAATCAAATTTTGTTGAGATTAATGTTTTTTATTCATGTATATTCTGGAGAATTATAATAAAACGAAAAGAATGTTATTTATATGTATGCGACACCTATTCAACAAATTGTAGCTTGTTTAAGGACATAGATGTTGATATAATTAAATCCATGGTGAAAAAATAGAAGCAAAAACACTAAAAATAAAATACTTTTTTGGATTTACAGAGAGACAAGGCATCTATTGTGGCAGAGACCATAAACTATGTTGTAGAGATGGAAAGAACTCTAGAAAAGTTGAGAGCCTGCAAAGCCAAACACCAAGCCTCTTCCCCACCTGCCAAGCTAAGAAAATCTGGAGCTTCTGATGCATTCCAGAAATTGAATATTACTAGCTATGAGCCCAATGTTAATGAAGAATCAGTTGAGTATTTCATGTCAACCCTTTTGTATTGCAGATTTTTTTTTGCATTGAAGAGGGAATAGTAATGAATCCATAGTTTGAATGATTTTTTCTTTCTTTCTTTCTTTTTCTTTTGCAGAAGATGATTAGAGCACAATGGAAATCAGGGCAGGTAGAAGTTCAAGAATTAGGTAGTCATGCAGTGATAAAGATTACCGACAAATGGAAAAGAGGGATTGTAATGCAAATTCATCTTGCATTGGAAGAGTGCAAAGTGGATGTGCTCCAATCAAATGTAACAACCATTGGGGACAACATAGTGCAATTCACCACCATACAAGTAAATAAAATCCTTCTACTCTACATATATAATTGTGTTCTATATTTGTATAGTAAATTGTTCATATTTTTAAAATGTTATAGGGGATATGTGTGTGCAGATGAATCCAGGTGTGACTACAACCATACAGACAATAGTAGATGCAATTGAAAAGGCTTCCACTTTCCTCTAATATTAAGTAGAAGAAATTTGTCTAATTATTGTTATAGTTTTAAATTAATTAGGTGCAATGTGTATGCATCTACACTTGCAACAACATAGTATAAAAAATGCTTTTGATTTTGAAAGCTCCCATTTTGGGATAGGTTGGAGGATATTGGCAAAGGTTTTGAATCTAGCTTTATGCCTTCCAATTGCATTTTCTTAAACCTTTCTAATGCATTTTTGATACTTATTTTGTGTATGTCTTCAAGTCATTATAGTTCATGAAGGGATGAAAATATTTGTGGTAGTATTGAAGAATCTTTTATACAAACAATTAAGCATTAGGGAAAATAAGAAAAAAATACATACCTTTATTAGTTATATTTTGAGCAGTTTTGTATCAATATAATATTGAAAATTAATATTATTTATGCTATATGATGTATCTTGGTTACATTATTTATGCTTCATTAGCTATATTGTTTACGCATGTAGCCTTCCTTTTGAGTGTTGAACAAGCATGGATACATGCTACATTATGATTTTTGGAGATTTTTTAAAAGCAATTATAAGATTATTGAAATCGAGAAGAGATTTAAAAAATGTGATATTTGGATGACAATCTATTCATCATAAGTAAGGATTATAGTTTAAGAAAAAAAATTCACACAAATAATGCCCTATCAACCAAATAAAATAATTGTGAATGAAGTGTACAAACTCACAAGAATCTTGGTTCATTATTCAATTTCTTTTATAGGTAGAGACTAGCAATAGTAACACATACTTTTGGATAAAAAGTCAATCTATTTTTATCACTTAAAAAATACAATAGACATTTTTTTATCTAGAGGCTTCAAATGGTTATTTTGTAGGTTCAAATAATTATAGGTATTTAATGCATTTTTTATAATCAAGTTACTTCATTTTTTTATCTAGAAGCTTCAAATGGTTATTTTGTAGGTTCAAATAATCATTAGGTATTTACTGCATTTTTTATAATCAAGTTACTTTTGTTAATATAATAATGTAGTTTTATATACATTGAAGTTGTTATAGAGTTTAGTTTTTAGGTTTATAATGTTGCATTCTTATAAAGAGTTGTCTGTTATCTTTATTCTCTCATCAATTTAGTTATTTATTATTTTTTTGAGTTTTTTTTAAGCATTTTTTACTTTTTTTGTGAGTTTGATTTTTAGAATATAAAGCATAATTATAATGGATTAGGAAAACCTAATGTTTCTATACATGTATTTTCTTTGTAATTTGAGTTTAATTATTTCTATGGATAAATTACAAATCCAATTAACTATGCATGATTGCTCTTATTTTTATCATAAAATTTGTCAAAGTAAAAAAAATCATGCATGTGTAGCACTAATAAGTTTAAATAGCTAGGGAAATGATTGATATGGGTAATATTACATAGTTTAAGTTTTACTTGAAAATTATTGATAGTATGAAAGTAATTTTAGGTATAAATTTTAGCATTTTTGACATGAGAACAATAGAAGTGGCATTCAGATTTATCATCACACAATTATGCATGACAACAATCTTGCAAGACTATATGCTTCAAGGAATAAGATTATGGGTGGAATGTAATGAATGTTCAAAACAGTTGATTAAAACTTTATATTGTAGCTTTGAATACTTTTTTAGAATGAAATCACATGGGCCTAACAAAATTAGTATAGGTTTTTGATGCTTTAATAAATCCTATATTAAGATATTCTAAATGGTAAATTAGACAAAACATGACATTCCTTCAAAGAAAACAACCCCTACTGAATAAATAAGACCTATATATTATATCAACCTTTAGTCACGTATGTAACAATATGTGTAGGAGTCTCAACCTAAAATATATTTATTGGGTTCCTTGGCCAATATGTAAAGGTTTCAATTTTTATCAAGATATCCGACGCTTAAGAAATCTGATAGATCGAATATATAAAGATAAAGACATTTACAAATAAATGTTGGGATCCTTTAAATAATTATTTCCTTCTATAGGTAGTGCAAATTAATTATCATCATTGATATTCATTAGGCTCCATGCTTTTTTGGTAACATTCATAATTATTGTGCAGTGTAGATGGTTTCATAGCATATTTTCTAGTTTTAGTTGGATTATGTTTATTGCACCTTATGATTTTCTTACAAAAACTAATTATAATTAAACATATGAATTGAAAGTCTTATTGAGTTTTAACCACTTGAACTTAATAAAACAAAAATTCATTCAAAAAGGAAACAAAAAGAGTCTAGCCAACATAGATGATCATGTTAGGGGAGGTTATTTGCCCTTATAACCAAAAACAAAAAATAAATAAATGAAGGAAATGCAACCAAATAGGATACAAAAGTCTCAAGTTTAAGTGCAAAAATATGACAAATAATTTGGCTGTAGGACGATGCATATCTCAACACAACTATTTTTTCATCTTTTGATATATATTTTTTATTGGCATATTCTAAAGTTCACATTTTGGCATAGGTTCAAAGCATTCCAACAAATATTGTGGAGTTAGGCTTCACACAAAATAATTTTGCATTTGTTAAAATTCTCCAAGGCCTTTTCATTAAACATGTTTTGTGCATATCTAACAATCATTAGTCTATGAGATCACATGTATTTGAGATATTTTGTCAAATATTTTACATTCCTTATGTATGCTTCCAAATGTTACATGCATGTCTACTAATGCATTTGAAAAAACATTGGACAAAGCATTGATTTTGATTATGCTTTTATGAAACTCCATCCTTTTTTCCAAAGCTCCCAAAGTCGGGAGGATGATGGAAAGGGTTATGAAATCCAAATCCATTCCTTCCAATTATATTAGTTTAAAAAACTTCAATGCATTTTCAACTAATTCCTAATACAAGATAAATAACATTCCATAAGCTACAATTTGAGAGTTGAAGAGTTTTATTTTTTGGGTCAAAAGAGAAGTTTTTCATTTTGAGTAAATATTTAGATAATTTGTGTCCTATCTATTTAAACAATCATACAAAAATAATTTAAATAATTATCATATTTTTATTGATAAAAATTAACTTAAAATAGCCATTTATAGTAGTATAGGACATGGGAACTAAGGTTGAACTTATGACAAATTAAAAAACTATAGACTTGAGCATATCCCATCCCTATGTTTTGAGATAAAATACTCAAATTTTGGTGAAATGTAATCATATTATAGAAAAAAAACCATGTCCACTTAGATGTTATATATTAGCATTTCCTAAAATATTTACCTTAGATGTTATAGTTGATTGTGATGAGTTCAATTAATAACCTTGATATGATTTGATTTAATGATGGTGATAAATTTGAATCAATAGAAATTTTGATTGTATGTAGGTATGCTAACTCAAGATTCTATGAAAATTAAGGGTGAAAGCCTCTAGATATAGTCTTGAAGAGGTAAAATCAATGGCTAGAAATGGTTGATGATGAATGGTTAAGATTGAAGCAAGATTAGGGTTTGGATCAAGGATGTACTCATACATGACAAGTGTCACATGATGTAAAGGATCTAGGATTAGGATTGAGATAATGACAAAAATCCTTATGACAATGGTTAGGATTAAGAGGTTAAATGAGATGAGTGGATAAGATGAAAAGATAGTTTGAATTTTGGATAGGTCTTTAGGTTCAAGGAATCTAGACAAAGAGTTAGTTAGACATGTGAAGAGGACATTTGTCACATGAAGATAAATTTAGATTATGATCCACATGAACAAGATGAAGGAATATGATTAGATGGACAAGGATCAAGAATAAATTAAATAAAGTATTTAAAATATTAATGGAATCATAATGAAAAAATTATAATTAAATAAAGGATAAATATGGGTATGTGCAGGATCATCATGGAAAAAACAGGCTCTTAAGTGGCAATAAAATTTAGAAAAATCATAGTTAGGCAACTTGACATAAAAATTTGAATAAGTTATCTATATTATTTCAAAAATATGTAAGAATATAATCTGTAGCAAATTGAATTTAGTTTCTAAACTAATAGGTTTATTTAAAAAACAAAAAAATCTATTTGGTGAAAATTTGAAATTTCAATGTAGTAGTACTTAAATTTCAGGGAAAAAATAAGAAGTAGGTGTCTGTCTAACCACCCTAACCACAATAAAATGATAATATATTTTTATAATATTTTAGATATAAGTAGAGGACTCATGTCCCGATGTGATGCATATTTTTTTGTAATATTTTTCCAAGTATATAATTAATTATAATTTTTTATTACAGCGTTAAAAAAATATAAAAATTGTATGTTTGACCATATTAACTTGGTCAAAAATTCATGAAATTCAATTAATTTTTTTTAATCCTATAGTATGTGAAGTATAGAATGTGACACATATTTCAGATTCAAAAAATGTGATACCGTTTGAAAGCTATAGATGTTTTTCAATCAGCCTATCAATCAGGACTTTAGTCAAAATTCAAATAGAAAATGAATAATAACTATTTATTAAATTCAAAGTAAAGCATAATTTATATTGGTGGAAATCTGAGAATTTTCTTTAAAAACCCTTTTCATTTCATCAATTTTGGATAAAACAAAAGTTGTCAGCCACATGGGTCATCATATCACTTACATATTGCCACTTTTTTTCCCATCATGATCTTGCACATACCCATATTTATTTAATTAAAGGATTAGAATAAATATGGGAATAAATAAATAAATAATAGATATTTATTTACTTAATGGGCTAAGGATAGGTTAAAATTAGGTGTGGCTGGGTGAGGTCGATTTTTAGGTGTCTACATTTTCCCACTCTTTGATATGATGATACAAAGCGCTGTTGTATCAAAGAAGTTTAAAACATAGTGGCTGAGAGAGGATATGGATAAAATATTATGCACTAGTCAATGGTAGGATGGAAAAGGATGAAGAAGGAAATATTTATGATTAGATGATGGGATGCCCCCTCAAGAGGACATGTAGATTAGGAGAATATACGACTATGCTATTTAAATGGAAGGGAACAATGAGGGATTAGGGTCAATAATTATATGAATTGGAAGATGAATGAGGATGAATGAGATGAAAATGAAGGAGAATTTGATAATAATCGATAGGTTATGCTCTAATATATATTGAGAAATACTAAGATTTGATGTAGAAAAGACAAGTATGCACTAAGATGTGAATAACCAAGGTGACAAGGTAACCTTTGCATGCACTTGACACTCAAACAATGAAAAAAATGATAAACAAGATGATACCCTAGTAAACACTAGTTGTGACACATTAAGATATAGATAGATCAAGGTGATTATAAGTAGGTGTAGTCATGGGTAAAAAGATAATGACCAAAATATAAATCAAAATAAAACTCACTGTAAACATGTCATGCAACCAACATATCTCTTTCCAAAGATCAAATTATGGTGATAACAATCAAGGTTTATTTTCCTGTGATTAGGCTTGGATAAGGATGATTTGCATGCATTAGGCTTGGATAATCACCTAAGAAAGGCTTTAATTTTCTTACCAAAGCTTGGATAATCTCTTAATCAAGGCTCTAATTTTCTTACTCAAGCTTGGATAATCACTTAATAAAGGCTATGATTTTCTTACTCAAGATTGGATAATCACTTAAGCAAGGCTGTGATAAAGATGATGATGATTGATTGATTGGAAAAAGGATAGGATGATGGATTTGTGTTTGAAAACTAGGCTTATGATATTATTATGATTAAGGATTGATGTCTTGGATGCAATGTTTGGATTGATTGAATGGCAAGTATGAGGAGCTCAAGATTTGGGATTTTTTGATTTTTGATGTTTTAGATGAGAATATGAAATGACATGATTATATCTTTATTATGGTTGAGATGGGATGCATATGACATGAGATAGGATAAGTTTATGTTTTATTTAATATGGATGAAGATGAGGGATGGACTCCAAATTCATAAGAGTTGAAGGTCAAGGTGAAAGGAAACTAATGATATACAAGATCAAATCCTTGACATAATGTAGATGTAAACTCCACATCTAACACATGTGAAAACATGGGGAGGGGTAGGTGATAAGGGAGGGATAAGTGATGAAACTTAATCAAGGATAAAAGAAAATAAATGATAGGTTTATTATGGATGGGTGGATGGAGATGACAATTTATTATGATATGGAAGGATGTAAATGCTAGTGGATTGGGTGGCATCCAAAGAGATGGTGGATAAGGGACTACTACACATGAAAATTTCTTCCAAGTTTTCACCATGGTAATTATCTAAGGTGTCACAAAAGTAGTTTTCACCTTAAGATGGATTATTTCTCTCTAC
This sequence comes from Sequoiadendron giganteum, assembly GCA_007115665.2. NCBI lineage: Eukaryota > Viridiplantae > Streptophyta > Pinopsida > Cupressales > Cupressaceae > Sequoiadendron > Sequoiadendron giganteum. Next base: position 574,572,868 of record CM021101.1, read on the forward strand.
TATTTTTTTTAATTTTTATTTTTTTTTGGAATTTTTGGCTAAATGGAGAGACTTGAGAGAGAGAGAGGTAGAGGTAGAGGGAGAGACCGGAGAGGGAGAGGGAGAGAGAGATATTTATCTAGGTATGGTGGGAGGGAGAGACCTGAGAGAGAGAGATAGTTATCTAGGTAGGGTGGGAGGGATAGACAAAGGGAGAGACCTAAGAGAGAGAGGGATAGAGGGAGGGAGAGAGCTCAAAGATATAGTGTGAGATATTTATCTAGGTAGGGTGAGAGGAAGAGAACTAGGAGAGAGGGAGATAGAAATTTATCTATGTAGGGTTGGAGAGAGACCTAAGAGAGAGAGGGTGTTGGGAGGGATAGAGGGAGGGAAAAACCTAAGAGAGAGAGAGATTTGTCTAGGTAGGCTGGGAGGGGTAGAGGGAGGGAGGGATATATGGAGGGAAAGACCTAAGAGAGGAGGTGGGAGGGATAAAGGGAGAGAGAGAATTGAGAGAGAGGGACTTATCTAGTTAGGGTTGAAGGGAGAGACCTGAGAGAGAGAGGGGGTTGGAGGGATAGAGGGAGGGAAGGGGAAGGGAGGGTTGGACAAAGAGAGAGAGAGGGAGGGTAGGAAAGAGCGAGGGAGGGAGGTATATACCTAATAGAGAGATGGGGTGGGAGGGATAGAGGAAGGGACAAAGGGAGGGAGGGAGAGAGAGATGGAGAGAGAGAGAGGGGGTGGGAGGGATAGAGAGAAGAAGAGACCTGAGAGAGAGGGGGTGGGAGGGAGAGACTCCAGAGAGAGGGGGTTGGAGTGAGAGAGAGTTTTCTAGGTAGGGTGGTCTAGATAGATCAAGGGAGAGAACCAAGAGAGAGATAGAGAGAGAGAGATCTAGGTTGGGTTCCCAAGAGAGAGACCTAAGAGAGAGGGAGAGAGAAAGTTATCTAGGTAGGGTGGAAGGTATAGAGGGAGGGAGAGGCCTAAGAGAGAGGGAGTTATCTAGGTATAGTGGGAGGGAGACACCTAAGAAAGAGAGAGATATCTAGGTAGGTTGGGAGTGAGAGATTTGAGAGAGAGGGGGTGGTAAGGATAGACAAATGGAGTGACCTAAGAGAGAGGGGTGGGAGGAATAGAGGGAGGGAGAGACAAGAGAGAGAGAGAGACCTAAGTGGGAGAGAGAGAGTTATCTAGGTAGGGTGGGAGGGAGAGAACTAAGAGAGAGGGATGGAGTGAGAGAGATATAGTGATCTAGGGAGGGTGGGAGGGATAGATAGAGGGAGAGACCTGATAGAGAGGGATAGAGGGAGGGAGAGAGCTCAGAGAGAGGGAGTGAGAAAGATTTATCTAGGTAGGGTAGGGGAACGAGAACTGAGAGAGAGAAAGTTATGTAGGTAGGGTGGGAGAGAGGATGCTAGGAGGGATAGAGGGAGGGAGAGATGAGAGGGATAGAGAGAGAGAGGGAGTTATCTAGCCAAGGTTTGAGGGACATTCAAAGGGAGAATCGTAATAGAGAGAGAGGGAGGCAAGGGTGGAGAGAGAGAGTGAGAGGGTGGGAGTGACGAAGGGAGGGATGGAAAAATAGAGAGATGGAGGGAGGGAGAGACCTAATAGAGAGAGGGGGTGGGAGGCATAGTGGGAGGAAAAAAGAGAGGGGAAGAGGGGGAGAGACAGA